>OU452239.1:703985-1293199 GCA_911728455.2 Marthasterias glacialis | reverse complement strand
TGGAGCAGCCCCGCTCTCTGGTGGTTTCAAGGCGGAAGATGGCCCTGGCTGGCCGGGAAAACCAAATTTTCGGATGCAGGACTATGGCAGCTACCTGCAGGTACAAGAAATTTCTCTCTAGCCCCATTATTACTGGAGTTATTGGCCGTGGCGCTGTCTGCTTCTTTTTTCGGCGGTTAATTTTTATTTTTTTGCTGGCTTCAGTCCAGCACACACGTAGCGTCCTTGGCTATTGTTGACGTACACAGAGCAAGGCCGTTTGCACTGGACATCTTCGGGGTGTCCTCACTCCGCGGTCTCTGGCAACATCGCTGTTTATCCCACAACCCCAAGACCGGCATTTTCGGAAAGCCCATGAGCAGAGCTTTCCAACAGTGTCATTCTTGTCAGTTTTCCGCCAATACTTTGGGAGATAGAGCCGTTGCTAAGTCTTATTTTCACTCTGTTACAGCTTCGTGTACAAAAGTGCCATAAGACATGTGTTTGAAGCGCATTCGGAGCAGCCCCGCTCTCTGGTGGATTAAAGGCGGAAGATGGCCCTGGCTGGCCGGGAAAACCGGATTTTCGGATGCAGGACTATGGCAGCTACCTGCAGGTACAAGAAATGTCTCTCTAGCCCCATTATTACTTGAGTTATTGGCCGTGGCGCTGTCTGCTTCTTTTTTCGGCGGTTTATTTTTTATTTTTTTGCTGGCTTCAGTCCAGCACACACGTAGCGGCCTTGGCTATTGTTGACGTACACAGAGCATGGCCGTTTGCACTGGACATCTTCGGGGTGTCCTCACTCCGCGGTCTTTGGCAACCTCCCTGTTTATCCCACAACCCCAAGACCGGCATTTTCGGAAAGCTCATGAGCAGGGCTTTCCAACAGTGTCATTCCTGGCAGTTTTCCGCCAATACTTTGGGAGATAGAGCCGTTGCTAAGTCTTGTTTTCACTCTGTTACAGCTTCGTGTACAAAAGTGCCATAAGACATGTGTTTGAAGCGCATTCGGAGCAGCCCCGCTCTCTGGTGGTTTTAAGGCGGAAGATGGCCCTGGCTGGCCGGGAAAACCGGATTTGCGGATGCAGGACTATGGCAGCTACCTGCAGGTACAAGACATTTCTCTCTAGCCCCATTATTACTGGAGTTATTGGCCGTGGCGCTGTCTGCTTCTTTTTTCGGCGTTTATTTTTTATTTTTTTGCTGGCTTCAGTCCAGCACACACGTAGCGTCCTTGGCTATTGTTGACGTACACAGAGCAAGGCCGTTTGCACTGGACATCTTCGGGGTGTCCTCACTCCGCGGTCTCTGGCAACATCCCTGTTTATCCCACAACCCCAAGACCGGCATTTTCGGAAAGCCCATGCGAAGGGCTTTCCAACAGTGTCATTATTGTCAGTTTTCCGCCAATACCTTGGGAGATAGAGCCGTTGCTAAGTCTTGTTTTCACTCTGTTACAGCTTCGTGTACAAAAGTGCCATAAGACATGTGTTTGAAGCGCATTCGGAGCATCCCCGTTCTCTGGTGGTTTCAAGGCGGAAGATGGCCCTGGCTGGCAAGGAAAACCGGATTTTCGGATGCGGGACTATGGCAGCTACCTGCAGGTACAAGAAATTTCTCTCTAGTCCCATTATTTCTGGAGTTATTGGCCCTGGCGCTACCGACTTCTTTTTTCGGCGTTTTTTTTTTTTTTTTTTTTTTTTTTTGCTGGTTGCAGTCCAGCACACATGTTGCGTCCTTGGCTATTGTTGACGTACACAGAGCAAGGCCGTTTGCACTGGACATCTTCGGGGTGTCCTCACTCCGCGGTCTGTGGCAACCTCCCTGTTTATCCCACAACCCCAAGACCGGCATTTTCGGAAAGCCCATGAGCAGAGCTTTCCAACAGTGTCGTTCTTGTCAGTTTTCCGCCAATACTTTGGGAGATAGAGCCGTTGCTAAGTCTTGTTTTCACTCTGTTACAGCTTCGTGTACAAAAGTGCCATAAGACATGTGTTTGAAGCGCATTCGGAGCAGCCCCGCTCTCTGGTGGATTAAAGGCGGAAGATGGCCCTGGCTGGCCGGGAAAATGTGATTTTCGGATGCAGGACTATGGCAGCTACCTGCAGGTACAAGAAATTTCTCTCTAGTCCCATTATTTCTGGAGTTATTGGCCGTGGCGCTGCCGACTTCTTTTTATGGCGTTTTTTTTTTTTTTTTTTTTTGCTGGCTTCAGTCCAGCACACATGTAGCAGCCTTGGCTATTGTTGACGTACACAGAGCAAGGCCGTTTGCACTGGACATCTTCGGGGTGTCCTCACTCCGCGGTCTCTGGCAACCTCCCTGTTTATCCCACAACCCAAAGACCGGCATTTTCTGAAAGCCCATGAGCAGGGCTTTCCAACAGTGTTATTCTTGTCAGTTTTCCGCCAATACTTTGGGAGATAGAGCCGTTGCTAAGTCTTGTTTTCACTCTGTTACAGCTTCGTGTACAAAAGTGCCATAAGACATGTGTTTGAAGCGCATTCGGAGCAGCCCCGCTCTCTGGTAGTTTCAAGGCGGAAGACGGCCCTGGCTGGCCGGGAAAACTGGATTTTCCGATTTAGGACTATGGCAGCTACCTGCAGGTACAAGAAATTTCTCTCTAGTCCCATTATTTCTGGAGTTATTGGCCGTTTCCCTGCCGACTTCTTTTTTCGGCGTTTTTTTTTTGTTTTTTTTTTGCTGGCTTCAGTCCAGCACACATGTAGCGGCCTTGGCTATAGTTGACGTACACAGAGCAAGGTTGTTTGCACTGGACATCTTCGGGGTGTCCTCACTCCGCGGTCTCTGGCAACCTCCCTGTTTATCCCACAACCCCAAGACCGGCATTTTCGGAAAGCCCATGAGCAGGGCTTTCCAACAGTGTTATTCTTGTCAGTTTTCCGCCAATACTTTGGGAGATAGAGCCGTTGCTAAGTCTTGTTTTCACTCTGTTACAGCTTCGTGAACAAAAGTGCCATAAGACATGTGTTTGAAGCGCAATCGGAGCAGCCCCGCTCTCTGGTGGTTTCAAGGCGGAAGATGGCCCTGGCTGGCCGGGAAAACCAGATTTTCGGATGCAGGACTATGGCAGCTACCTGCAGGTACAAGAAATGTCTCTCTAGCCCCATTATTACTTGAGTTATTGGCCGTGGCGCTGTCTGCTTCTTTTTTCGGCGGTTTATTTTTTATTTTTTTGCTGGCTTCAGTCCAGCACACACGTAGCGGCCTTGGCTATTGTTGACGTACACAGAGCATGGCCGTTTGCACTGGACATCTTCGGGGTGTCCTCACTCCGCGGTCTTTGGCAACCTCCCTGTTTATCCCACAACCCCAAGACCGGCATTTTCGGAAAGCCCATGAGCAGGGCTTTCCAACAGTGTCATTCCTGGCAGTTTTCCGCCAATACTTTGGGAGATAGAGCCGTTGCTAAGTCTTGTTTTCACTCTGTTACAGCTTCGTGTACAAAAGTGCCATAAGACATGTGTTTGAAGCGCATTCGGAGCAGCCCCGCTCTCTGGTGGTTTTAAGGCGGAAGATGGCCCTGGTTGGCCGGGAAAACCAGATTTGCGGATGCAGGACTATGGCAGCTACCTGCAGGTACAAGACATTTCTCTCTAGCCCCATTATTACTGGAGTTATTGGCCGTGGCGCTGTCTGCTTCTTTTTTCGGCGGTTTATTTTTTATTTTTTTGCTGGCTTCAGTCCAGCACACACGTAGCGTCCTTGGCTATTGTTGACGTACACAGAGCAAGGCCGTTTGCACTGGACATCTTCGGGGTGTCCTCACTCCGCGGTCTCTGGCAACCTCCCTGTTTATCCCACAACCCCAAGACCGGCATTTTCGGAAAGCCCATGAGCAGGGCTTTCCAACAGTGTTATTCTTGTCAGTTTTCCGCCAATACTTTGGGAGATAGAGCCGTTGCTAAGTCTTGTTTTCACTCTGTTACAGCTTCGTGTACAAAAGTGCCATAAGACATGTGTTTGAAGCGCATTTGGAGCAGCCCCGCTCTCTGGTGGTTTCAAGGCGGAAGATGGCCCTGGCTGGCCGGGAAAACCAAATTTTCGGATGCAGGACTATGGCAGCTACCTGCAGGTACAAGAAATTTCTCTCTAGCCCCATTATTACTGGAGTTATTGGCCGTGGCGCTGTCTGCTTCTTTTTTCGGCGGTTAATTTTTATTTTTTTGCTGGCTTCAGTCCAGCACACACGTAGCGTCCTTGGCTATTGTTGACGTACACAGAGCAAGGCCGTTTGCACTGGACATCTTCGGGGTGTCCTCACTCCGCGGTCTCTGGCAACATCGCTGTTTATCCCACAACCCCAAGACCGGCATTTTCGGAAAGCCCATGAGCAGAGCTTTCCAACAGTGTCATTCTTGTCAGTTTTCCGCCA
Organism: Marthasterias glacialis; assembly: GCA_911728455.2. Lineage (NCBI taxonomy): Eukaryota > Metazoa > Echinodermata > Asteroidea > Forcipulatida > Asteriidae > Marthasterias > Marthasterias glacialis. Next base: position 1,288,821 of record OU452239.1, on the reverse strand, counting down.
ATACTTGGGGAGATAGAGCCGTTGCTAAGTCTTATTTTCACTCTGTTACAGCTTCGTGTACAAAAGTGCCATAAGACATGTGTTTGAAGCGCATTCGGAGCAGCCCCGCTCTCTGGTGGATTAAAGGCGGAAGATGGCCCTGGCTGGCCGGGAAAACCGGATTTTCGGATGCAGGACTATGGCAGCTACCTGCAGGTACAAGAAATGTCTCTCTAGCCCCATTATTACTTGAGTTATTGGCCGTGGCGCTGTCTGCTTCTTTTTTCGGCGGTTTACTTTTTATTTTTTTGCTGGCTTCAGTCCAGCACACACGTAGCGGCCTTGGCTATTGTTGACGTACACAGAGCATGGCCGTTTGCACTGGACATCTTCGGGGTGTCCTCACTCCGCGGTCTCTGGCAACCTCCCTGTTTATCCCACAACCCCAAGACCGGCATTTTCGGAAAGCCCATGAGCAGGGCTTTCCAACAGTGTCATTCCTGGCAGTTTTCCGCCAATACTTTGGGAGATAGAGCCGTTGCTAAGTCTTGTTTTCACTCTGTTACAGCTTCGTGTACAAAAGTGCCATAAGACATGTGTTTGAAGCGCATTCGGAGCAGCCCCGCTCTCTGGTGGTTTTAAGGCGGAAGATGGCCCTGGCTGGCCGGGAAAACCGGATTTGCGGATGCAGGACTATGGCAGCTACCTGCAGGTACAAGACATTTCTCTCTAGCCCCATTATTACTGGAGTTATTGGCCGTGGCGCTGTCTGCTTCTTTTTTCGGCGTTTATTTTTTATTTTTTTGCTGGCTTCAGTCCAGCACACACGTAGCGTCCTTGGCTATTGTTGACGTACACAGAGCAAGGCCGTTTGCACTGGACATCTTCGGGGTGTCCTCACTCCGCGGTCTCTGGCAACATCCCTGTTTATCCCACAACCCCAAGACCGGCATTTTCGGAAAGCCCATGAGCAGGGCTTTCCAACAGTGTCATTCTTGTCAGTTTTCCGCCAATACTTTGGGAGATAGAGCCGTTGCTAAGTCTTGTTTTCACTCTGTTACAGCTTCGTGTACAAAAGTGCCATAAGACATGTGTTTGAAGCGCATTTGGAGCAGCCCCGCTCTCTGGTGGTTTCAAGGCGGAAGATGGCCCTGGCTGGCCGGGAAAACCAACTTTTCGGATGCAGGACTATGGCAGCTACCTGCAGGTACAAGAAATTTCTCTCTAGCCCCATTATTACTGGAGTTATTGGCCGTGGCGCTGTCTGCTTCTTTTTTCGGCGGTTAATTTTTATTTTTTTGCTGGCTTCAGTCCAGCACACATGTAGCAGCCTTGGCTATTGTTGACGTACACAGAGCAAGGCCGTTTGCACTGGACATCTTCGGGGTGTCCTCACTCCGCGGTCTCTGGCAACCTCCCTGTTTATCCCACAACCCAAAGACCGGCATTTTCTGAAAGCCCATGAGCAGGGCTTTCCAACAGTGTTATTCTTGTCAGTTTTCCGCCAATACTTTGGGAGATAGAGCCGTTGCTAAGTCTTGTTTTCACTCTGTTACAGCTTCGTGTACAAAAGTGCCATAAGACATGTGTTTGAAGCGCATTCGGAGCAGCCCCGCTCTCTGGTGGTTTCAAGGCGGAAGACGGCCCTGGCTGGCCGGGAAAACTGGATTTTCGGATGTAGGACTATGGCAGCTACCTGCAGGTACAAGAAATTTCTCTCTAGTCCCATTATTTCTGGAGTTATTGGCCGTTTCCCTGCCGACTTCTTTTTTCGGCGTTTTTTGTTTGTTTTTTTTTTGCTGGCTTCAGTCCAGCACACATGTAGCGGCCTTGGCTATAGTTGACGTACACAGAGCAAGGTTGTTTGCACTGGACATCTTCGGGGTGTCCTCACTCCGCGGTCTTTGGCAACCTCCCTGTTTATCCCACAACCCCAAGACCGGCATTTTCGGAAAGCCCATGAGCAGGGCTTTCCAACAGTGTCATTCTTGTCAGTTTTCCGCCAATACTTTGGGAGATAGCGCCGTTGCTAAGTCTTGTTTTCACTCTGTTACAGCTTCGTGAACAAAAGTGCCATAAGACATGTGTTTGAAGCGCAATCGGAGCAGCCCCGCTCTCTGGTGGTTTCAAGGCGGAAGATGGCCCTGGCTGGCCGGGAAAACCGGATTTTCGGATGCAGGACTATGGCAGCTACCTGCAGGTACAAGAAATGTCTCTCTAGCCCCATTATTACTTGAGTTATTGGCCGTGGCGCTGTCTGCTTCTTTTTTCGGCGGTTTATTTTTTATTTTTTTGCTGGCTTCAGTCCAGCACACACGTAGCGGCCTTGGCTATTGTTGACGTACACAGAGCATGGCCGTTTGCACTGGACATCTTCGGGGTGTCCTCACTCCGCGGTCTTTGGCAACCTCCCTGTTTATCCCACAACCCCAAGACCGGCATTTTCGGAAAGCCCATGAGCAGGGCTTTCCAACAGTGTCATTTGTGTCAGTTTTCCGCCAATACTTTGGGAGATAGAGCCGTTGCTAAGTCTTGTTTTCACTCTGTTACAGCTTCGTGTACAAAAGTGCCATAAGACATGTGTTTGAAGCGCATTCGGAGCAGCCCCGCTCTCTGGTGGTTTTAAGGCGGAAGATGGCCCTGGCTGGCCGGGAAAACCGGATTTGCGGATGCAGGACTATGGCAGCTACCTGCAGGTACAAGACATTTCTCTCTAGCCCCATTATTACTGGAGTTATTGGCCGTGGCGCTGTCTGCTTCTTTTTTCGGCGGTTTATTTTTTATTTTTTTGCTGGCTTCAGTCCAGCACACACGTAGCGTCCTTGGCTATTGTTGACGTACACAGAGCAAGGCCGTTTGCACTGGACATCTTCGGGGTGTCCTCACTCCGCGGTCTCTGGCAACATCCCTGTTTATCCCACAACCCCAAGACCGGCATTTTCGGAAAGCCCATGAGCAGGGCTTTCCAACAGTGTCATTTGTGTCAGTTTTCCGCCAATACTTTGGGAGATAGAGCCGTTGCTAAGTCTTGTTTTCACTCTGTTACAGCTTCGTGTACAAAAGTGCCATAAGACATGTGTTTGAAGCGCATTCGGAGCAGCCCCGCTCTCTGGTGGTTTCAAGGCGGAAGATGGCCCTGGCTGGCCGGGAAAACCGGATTTTCGGATGCAGGACTATGGCAGCTACCTGCAGGTACAAGAAATGTCTCTCTAGCCCCATTATTACTGGAGTTATTGGCCGTGGTGCTGTCTGCTTCTTTTTTCGGCGGTTTATTTTTCTTTTTTTTGCTGGCTTCAGTCCAGCACACATGTAGCGTCCTTGGCTATTGTTGACGTACACAGAGCAAGGCCGTTTGCACTGGACATCTTCGGGGTGTCCTCACTCCGCGGTCTCTGGCAACATCGCTGTTTATCCCACAACCCCAAGACCGGCATTTTCGGAAAGCCCATGAGCAGGGCTTTCCAACAGTGTCATTTGTGTCAGTTTTCCGCCAATACTTTGGGAGATAGAGCCGTTGCTAAGTCTTGTTTTCACTCTGTTACAGCTTCGTGTACAAAAGTGCCATAAGACATGTGTTTGAAGCGCATTCGGAGCAGCCCCGTTCTCTGGTGGTTTTAAGGCGGAAGATGGCCCTGGCTGGCCGGGAAAACCAGATTTTCGGATGCAGGACTATGGCAGCTACCTGCAGGTACAAGAAATTTCTCTCTTGCCCCATTATTACTGGAGTTATTGGCCGTGGCGCTGTCTGCTTCTTTTTTCGGCTTTTTATTTATTCTTTTTTTTGCTGGCTTCAGTCCAGCACACACGTAGCGGCCTTGGCTATTGTTGACGTACACAGAGCATGGCCGTTTGCACAGGACATCTTCGGGGTGTCATCACTCCGCGGTCTCTGGCAACCTCCCTGTTTATCCCACAACCCCAAGACCGGCATTTTCGGAAAGCCCATGAGCAGGGCTTTCCAACAGTGTCATTTGTGTCAGTTTTCCGCCAATACTTTGGGAGATAGAGCCGTTGCTAAGTCTTGTTTTCACTCTGTTACAGCTTCGTGTACAAAAGTGCCATAAGACATGTGTTTGAAGCGCATTCGGAGCAGCCCCGCTCTCTGGTGGTTTCAAGGCGGAAGATGGCCCTGGCTGGCCGGGAAAACCGGATTTTCGGATGCAGGACTATGGCAGCTACCTGCAGGTACAAGAAATGTCTCTCTAGCCCCATTATTACTGGAGTTATTGGCCGTGGCGCTGTCTGCTTCTTTTTTCGGCGGTTTATTTTTCTTTTTTTTGCTGGCTTCAGTCCAGCACACATGTAGCGTCCTTGGCTATTGTTGACGTACACAGAGCAAGGCCGTTTGCACTGGACATCTTCGGGGTGTCCTCACTCCGCGGTCTCTGGCAACATCGCTGTTTATCCCACAACCCCAAGACCGGCATTTTCGGAAAGCCCATGAGCAGGGCTTTCCAACAGTGTCATTTGTGTCAGTTTTCCGCCAACACTTTGGGAGATAGAGCCGTTGCTAAGTCTTGTTTTCACTCTGTTACAGCTTCGTGTACAAAAGTGCCATAAGACATGTGTTTGAAGCGCATTCGGAGCAGCCCCGTTCTCTGGTGGTTTTAAGGCGGAAGATGGCCCTGGCTGGCCGGGAAAACCGGATTTTCGGATGCAGGACTATGGCAGCTACCTGCAGGTACAAGAAATTTCTCTCTTGCCCCATTATTACTGGAGTTATTGGCCGTGGCGCTGTCTGCTTCTTTTTTCGGCTTTTTATTTATTCTTTTTTTTTGCTGGCTTCAGTCCAGCACACACGTAGCGGCCTTGGCTATTGTTGACGTACACAGAGCATGGCCGTTTGCACTGGACATCTTCGGGGTGTCATCACTCCGCGGTCTCTGGCAACCTCCCTGTTTATCCCACAACCCCAAGACCGGCATTTTCGGAAAGCCCATGAGCAGAGCTTTCCAACAGTGTTATTCTTGTCAGTTTTCCGCCAATACTTTGGGAGATAGAGCCGTTGCTAAGTCTTGTTTTCACTCTGTTACAGCTTTGTGTACAAAAGTGCCATAAGACATGTGTTTGAAGCGCATTCGGAGCAGCCCCGCTCTCTGGTAGTTTCAAGGCGGAAGATGGCCCTGGCTGGCCGGGAAAACCGGATTTTCGGATGCAGGACTATGGCAGCTACCTGCAGGTACAAGAAATTTCTCTCTAGTCCCATTATTTCTGGAGTTATTGGCCCTGGCGCTGCCGACTTCTTTTTTCGGCGTTTTTTTTTTTTTTTTTTTTTTTTGCTGGCTTCAGTCCAGCACACATGTAGCGTCCTTGGCTATTGTTGACGTACACAGAGCAAGGCCGTTTGCACTGGACATCTTCGGGGTGTCCTCACTCCGCGGTCTCTGGCAACCTCCCTGTTTATCCCACAACCCCAAGACCGGCATTTGTGACCTGCTCTATCGAAATGAGGAATGTCTAAAAAATGACGTTCTGTGTAATGAGCCATACAAAATATATTGACATCTCAAAACATGAGAAAACACTACAAAAACCGATTCCGCAATTTTTGTGGTATTAGATAAATCAAATCTTGATCTTTCTTGTCGTGGTCTTACCTTTATTTGAAAAGATGAATAAATCCATAAAAAAGCAGTTTTCATGAGCATGTTTCTCCGCAGTAATTTTCCCTCCAGACGATCTCAGCTACCTTCAAAATCGTGAAAATAATGTGCTTTTTCTACTGCAAAGTAAGATCACTTCCGTATACGTTGAACGGCTGAGTTTGGTACCAATCGAAAGGTCATGACCTGAACTGTCCTTTTTTTTGTATGATACTATAGTCAGGAGGCCGAAAAAAGTTGTAATTTGCGGCTGAAAATTGGTTATTTAAATTAGGCGGGCTTTCCAGCTATCAAAAATGGAGATCACTGATTGGATGAGAGGTGTAAAACCATTCGACGAGCGTGCGCAGTTTCGATGTTTACCCGATGACGTCCCAAAACTTTCGGCCGCTTTTGGAAGGATTGTAGCCGGCCTCCGGGCCGCTCCCCGCAATCTCACGTGTAGCCTATACCGACCTCGTGTGAATTAGCTGAGTGATTTCGTGAATTTGCAACGCTTGTCAGTCGATACTTAGTGAGCAAAAGGAAAAATTTTCACGTTTGCATTTTTAAATTGTTGTTACCTTTCTTACCTGTTGTGAATTTGTAGTTTATTAAAGAGTTTAACTGTTCTAATTTTGAGTTCAAAGTTTCACTAAACTAAGCATGGCTGACGGGCGAAGTAAAGACATGGAGAGAGCGCTGAACTCCATTCGTGATGCCAACATCGTTGGCCTCTCTCGTTCGGATGAAGCTGCCCTTGCACAGCTAGTGGAGGATTATTTCGTAGGTGATGGCGGTGAAAATTCCGACGATGACAGTGCTGAGAGTGAGGAAGAGGAAGCCGAAGCTCCGGGTTTTCTAGGATTACCCAGAGCTTTGGAAGCGAGTGTCGATTTTTTTTCAGACCAAGACGCGGATGATGATGTTGATGGGGACGACGACGACGACCCACCCATTGCAGACGAGCTTCAACGTGTGCAGCACCTACTGGGGGAAGCAGTCGCCGAGGATCCCGCTGTGGAGCAACAGAGAGCCCAGGACTTCAGCTGTGACTGTTCTACTTTTGAAGGAAGACCGTGTATCCAGCAATTCACCGACGAGGAAGTATTCAACATTCGCTTAGACATTCAGGGATTGACAGAAGGTACAGTAAAACCAAGCAAAGTTAATAAAATCTTGGATGGGGTGGATGGGGTGGACATGGTTGAATTGTAGAAACTTGAGTTCTAGTTCAGGAAATCCATGTTACTGTTTAGGGGATAGTAGACTACTACACTGGGAAGGGAAAACAGTGTTAATAATAATGACTCGTCAGAACTATTCTCAATCTCAGTGTTGGTCTATTCTTACTTATGTTATGGACAATAATAATAAAAAATTTAAAAATAATAATTTATAAGTACTACTAGTTTAATATGGCACATTTTACAATAATGTATCAATGTGCTTAACATTAGTGCCCAGGGCCCAATTTCATGGCTCAGCTTACAGCCGAATTCTGCGCTTACGATCACGATTCTCTGTTTACAGGCAAGCGCTAGCTGTGTAAGCGTAGAATGCCTAGGCTAGTATTAGTAATGTGGAGTACGCACGCACACAAGCCAAAATTTCCCGTTAACCCGTGAAATATGCTTGACGTCAGCACAGAATTCTCTGCTTCCGCAAGCGCCGATTCTTTGCTTACTGTACGCAGAGCCATGAAATTGGGCCCTGGTCATTGGGCCAATAAAATAAAAAGCTTATCTTGGTCAAACTTTTAAATGATTATTCTATACTACTTAGATTTATGGGTTTACAACGCTATTTTCAACTAATACATACAAACTAGAGGAGCGTGCTTAATGCCGCCACAAGCACTAGAGGTGACAGAGACGATAACAAAACAACCTTGTACTCGTAGATGATAGTTTGTAAGCAATTTACGAATATGAGTAGGCCTATCCTAAATCAGTTTACTTAAGTCCAGTGTCTATTTAATTATTAAAATAGTTTGCTTCTTTTTTTTTCTTCTATAATCTTCATCATGTAACTTCTTTAAAGTATCATAAAGCTACATATTGAATAGCTTATTGGCTCATGTTTGTTCAGGAGAAAAAGATCTGATACTGCTGGGGATCTTCCATACTTCAATGAACATGAGTGAAACAGTATCCTACGAGTACAAGCATGTTAAAGAGCGCACGAGGACCCGAAGTCTCCACACCGTCAGAAGTAAGAGGGTTTGCTCAAAGACCTTCCGTTTCCTTCATGCGTGAGTATATAATGTTGTGATATTTTCCAAGAAAGAATTTGCTCTACTAATATGAGGTGACACTTTTGTGAAGTATTTTGGAATTGATGAAAAAAAGCAACTACAAAAAACCTAAGAATTGTCTTATTATACACTTTTTTTTAGCATAAGCAAGAATAAGGTAAGTGCAGTGCAACAATGGTACCGAGAGCAAGGGCTTACTCCAAGGCGTAAGAAGTCTGGTGGTCGAGTAGAGAGTAGGAGAGTTTTAAGCTACGAGGATACATCACGAGTTTTTCAATTCATCGACAATTTTGCTGAGGAACATGCACTTCGTCTTCCTGGTCGTGTTTCTGGCTTCAAGAGATCTGATCTTCGTCTTCTGCCATCAACCAACTCGAAGTCCAGCATCTGGAGGGACTACTACAAGCCAGCTATGGAAACAACGGGTAGGCAAAACAATTTATATAAACGAATAATAAGTGTGTTCACTAATAGTCGTCATACTGTCAGGCTTCGGGGAAAGATTTAAATAAAATTTAATAAATCCATTTAAATGCCAGGGTTATTTTTAGGAAAAACAATAATGGGGCGCAACTAAATAAATTGCCTGCAATAACCCAAAGGTGCAAAAACATTGACAAGATTACAAAATCAAGCTTCAGCAGAGATATTTAAAAAAAAATTATTTATGGGTTTCGTTCTGGTAGATTCGGAGTGATTTTACCCATGTTCGGGGGGGGGAGGGGTAGTAATGTGAACAGCCAACAAATTTGAAAAAAAACAACAACTTCATTTCAGAATATTTGTAGTTGAAGTTCTGCACGATGAATTTTGTCATTCTGTTTTGAAAAACACGAACTCAAGCAAATAATTGTTGATTTCATACTTTTGTGAAGAGAAGAGTATTCTTTTAAAAAATTTATTTGACTTGCCTTTGTTAATGGAGAAGACTGGGTTTTGAAGCACATCTCTATTTTGAATCGTTGTTGTTATTTTAATATTCCATGGAGTATCTGCTAAGACGATGGTTTGTTTCTTACTGTTTAGGCTTCAGAGTAGCAGCACTCACTACCTTCAGGAAGCTTTGGAAACAACTATGTCCACAGATCGTATGTTGTCGACCAATGACCGACCTCTGCTGGGAATGCCAGAAGAACAACAACCTCATCAACAGGACTATCAACTGCGAAGAAGAAAGGAAGACCGCTACATTGCAGAGGCAGGAGGCCCACCTTCAACACGTCAAAGAAGAGCGCACATCATACAAGAAGCAGGTTGCTGACGCCAAAGTCGTCATCGCAGATGGAAACATGCAATTAGGTCAAAATAACCCGCCGTGCTCTAGGAAGTGCACTATGCACTATTCTTTTGATTTTGCCCAACAGGTTCACTATCCATCAAATCCTCTCCAGCCCGGGCCCATGTACTTCATGACACCAAGAAAATGCGGCATCTTCGGAGTCTGCTGCGAGGGAATTCCTCAACAGGTCAACTACCTCATCGATGAAGGGATGACGTCAACGAAAGGGAGCAACGCCGTAATCAGCTACTTGCATCACTTCTTCAAACATCATGGACTTGGCGAACAGCATCTCAGTCTGCACTGCGACAACTGCTCAGGACAGAATAAAAATAGGTACATGCTTTTTTATCTCATCTGGAGGACTCTACATGGACTTCACAAGGACATTTCACTCAACTTCATGGTGGCTGGACACACCAAATTTAGTCCGGATTGGTGTTTTGGCCTTCTTAAGCAGAAATACCGTCGCACCCCAGTGTCATCCCTCGAAGATATAGCGCGCTTGACCATCCACAGCACAGCAACCGGTTTGAACATGGCCCAACTAGTTGGCAGCGAGTCGCAGGAAGTCTTCGTCCCATCTTATGACTGGCAGACCTTTCTTGGGGGGTACTTCAAGCCACTCGTCGGCATCAAGAGTCTGCAGCATTTCCGGTAGGTTTTTCCCCCTTATTTTATTCCTTAATACTCTGCTGACCCATTTCTGTCTGTGAATGGCACACTGAATAAAGCGATAACAATAAAAATGGACTAAGATCTTCTCAAAAAGGAACACCTGCTCCATTTATATAAAGAGTACAGTCTTAAGTACTCGGCAAATGCAATCTGTTATGCTGAATGGGACTCCAGTGAGAACAGTCTTAAACACAAACAAATAAAAGTAACACTATTAGTTTCCCAATCACAATGCATTAAATTAGTATGGCCAATACTGAGAGACTGTAGGAGAAACATTACTTCAAAACTGATGGCCAACTTCACTGCCCTAATATAAACACTAAAGGAGAACCTTAACTTTATAATCTCATGGACACAACTACCACTATATCACATTCCAATGCCCAGCTAAATACAGATAAGACTCCAGTTTCTACCCCCATGCCAAGTGTTACAAATGTAGCTACCCACTCATGCATGTGACCCACAGGCACACACACAGGCAAGTGTTTAAATTTGTAATAACAAAATTTAAACACTTACAACACTCCAACAATTTTTTTTGTTATTTAATTCTGAAGGTTTTCATCTGAGGAGCCTGGGGTTGTATATGCTTCGAAGAGACCATCCGAGGAAGAAAAGCAATACAACCTCCTTCGCACACCTGACACGCTACCGCCTGCTGAACTTCCAGAGGAGACTACACCACCCGGACTGGACGCGAAACGACAGTGGTATTTGTACGACAAAATTAGAGAGTTCTGCAGTGAGGAGGGAGCAGATAGAACATGCCCTAGGCCAACAGTCCCCAAGCCCAATATCCGCGCTACCGAAGAGAACGTCGACGTCCCAGTGCAGAAAGTACAACGACTAAAATAACTAATTTAATTTTCAAAGTGCACCATCAATATTCTTAAGACTAATCCAGGTTTGTAATTTGCATCAGCTTTTTCACTTTAAGTAGCTTTCAGCAGAGAAAGACCTAGTGTGTATTATATGAGTAAGTTTTTAGAGTCCCCGGTAAGTATCATTGTTGTTGATACTGCTCCTTTCTGGTAAAGTTTTAATTAATTAGCTGCTCGACCACCTTCTTATTTCTCCAAGTGTGTAGTGTGTATACGGTAATTAGTTTATAGAGTCCCTGGTACCATTGTTGTTGATACTGCACCTTGTAAAGATTCAATTAATTTTGACCACCTTTTATTAACTTATGTTGTATTTCAGCCAAGGGGTCTAGTGCATCGAATTCAAGTTCTGGTGGATCAGTCATCAGAATGTGTGTTCGAATCTCAGTCCCACCACTTGTGTCCTTCAGCAAATTGCTCTTAAACATGATTTTCAATCTCATGAACTCTGCAATTTTATGAACTCAGAGTAACAAAGTAGAAGGGAAAGCTTAATTATGTAGCATAATTTCAGTGATATCCAAAACTCTTGGCAAATTTGTTTTTTGGAGTTTTTTTGGCCAATCATTAACTTAAAAGTTTACACAAACTAGTTTCTTTTGCTAAAATTCTTCCACGAAAGGAAGGAGCTATCCTTAGAGTTGAAAACTTGGTCGCCATAAAACAATGGGGCCGGTAAGGGAATTTTATCCTCAGTTTTTTTCTCTTTTTCTGAGGTTTTCGCCTTTCCTTGGGATAGCTCTTCTGGTGTGGGAGAAAACTGGTTTTAAGAAATAGTTTGTAAAAACAAAACACTTTGCCAAAGAGTACCAGCTATTGCTTGAAATTACTTAATTATTAACCCTTTAGAGATCAAAGCGGCCGCAAGCGTCTTGGGCAAACAAACGCCACAACATTTGACCAACTTTTGCTCAAACAAGAGGGTCAAAGAAAACTTGTGGGACCAAATTGATGTTTTCCAATGTTTCCCATGTTAACAAAGAATGCATTCTAAAACCAAACCATGTATTTCTGTTTCTTATTGATTTTCTTGAATCTTTTCCTGCAAATAACAGGCCATAAAACAACAAAATTAGCAATGTCCGGGTGCATGGTGATGACTATACAGAAATGAGATCTCAATAGGGTTAAAATTTGTTTATTTTTCACATTCATTGTTGTTTATGTAATATTATTGTAAAGCTGCAATTTTATTTATAATTTTTGCATAGCTTTACTAATGACTTTAAAATGAAATTATACTTTGATACATGTACTGGGATGGGTATGAATAAGTTTATAGAGTACCCGGTGAGTACCATTATGATTTATACAACTACTTTCTTGTAAAGAACTAATTAGTTGATTAGTTGATTGAGATTAAAATGACATGTCGATATATCATCGAGTAGATTTTTGTATTATTTTGGTGAATGCTATTCCACCTTTAGTACAGGACCATTCCTCCTGTAATGGGGGCATGATCACTTAATGAATCTTGTTCAATACCTCCATCAGCCAGGCTTGTAGAGGTAGATCACCTGGGCCCAATTTCATGAAGCCTGTAAGCACAAAACTTGCTAAGCACAGAACAGTATTGCTTAGTAGAAACAGGTCACCAGCCTAAATTGCATTAAGTTTGCATAGAGCCTCACTCAATCTTCGCTAAGCAAAACAAAAAAATGTCAAGTAGTATTTTTTGCCTGAACTTTTTGAAATTGGGCCCAGAACTTTACTCCTTACATTTCTTTGAGCCACCCCTATGGAAACAAAATCTCTTCTTTTAAGTTTGTTTCTGTTAGACTGCAATACTGTAAGACATTTTTATGGTGTATTAATGCCAGCTTGATGTTTTATCCATTTGTGAGTTTGCCAACTAAGTTCCCTTGTTGGGAAAACCATGTTAACAAAAACAATTATAAATAATTGGATAAAAATGAATGATTTGTATTGAATAGTTATTATAACAACAAACGGAAATAAAGAAATGAATAATTAATTTGTACATGTAAGTTATTTTATTATGTACTTCAGTGAGTCTTTTTTTATTGTATCTTGTTTGTAAGCAGTGAAGGCAATGTACAAGTTGAAGGGTCATCTACAAGAAGTATGGGCATGATTGTAGTTTTAACCCAAGGGGAAACAAACTCAATAAGATTTTTTTAAGGGGTGGGGCGGGGCTTGTGATTTCTTGCTCTATGATTGTACTGATAACATCATTGCATAAAAAGGCAGACCACATTGAAATAACTTCCAAGAATCTCTTTCGTTGAATGTTTTCATAAGACGGGGTGTTTCTGTTTCCTATAGATGGGCATGTAACTGTTAGTACACATACACACATACAGTAGACATACATGTAGATGTTCTGGTTCACTACATGTTAAAAACATGACACCCCCCCCCCCCCCCCCCATTTTAAAACTAAAAAGGCCAACCCATTTAGGCCGAGGCCGTTTAGGCTTGAACAACAAACGGTTTCTTCTTCAGGAATGTTTTAATTGAATTATTCATCCATTCAAGCACGCTGACATAATAATAGTTACCAAGTTAATAAAAGGTATTACCAAGTGAAATGTGGCTTGCATGCCTCACGAAAACCGCGTCTAACCCATGGTGGTGTAGACCTACTCCGACGTAAACTTCCATGAATTTACACGAACATAGTATTGTAACCAAGGGCTGGTTACAATGATCGTACACACATTGAACGTGTGTGTTGTGTACAGTATGGAACACGCAATCACCGCGTGACTTGCTCCATCAACGTGTGAGCGGGGGGGCCGAATCGCCGTTGTTTGGTTCCACGGGCTGAAGTTAGTTCCTCCCGGCTTTTATTACAGGATGAATTATTCATGAGCTATGTCGAGAATCGTCTCTCGTGTGTGTGGGCTGTTCGCGTCGCGCGCTCATCTAGCTATAAAGGAAAAACGATTATCTGAATAAACTCGTCGTTAAAAAATGGAAGTGGTCTTGTCTTGTTGACTTTCTTCATTGCCAGATAACTTCGGTTTGGAATAAGCTACGGAAATAATAATGGTGTTGCTGGAAAGCTAGTGAGTTACTTGTTAACATGGTATGCATAACTCAAAATCAAAATTGTTGAGACATTCCTCATTTCGATAGAGCAGGTCACATTTTCGGAAAGCCCATGAGCAGGGCTTTCCAACAGTGTCATTCTTGTCAGTTTTCCGCCAATACTTTGGGAGATGGAGCCGTTGCTAAGTCTTGTTTTCACTCTGTTACAGCTTCGTGTACAAAAGTGCCATAAGACATGTGTTTGAAGCGCATTCGGAACAGCCCCGCTCTCTGGTGGTTTCAAGGCGGAAGATGGCCCTGGCTGGCCGGGAAAACCGCATTTTCGGATGCAGGACTATGGCAGCTACCTGCAGGTACAAGAAATTTCTCTCTAGCCCCATTATTACTGGAGTTATTGGCCGTGGCGCTGTCTGCTTCTTTTTTCGGCGGTTTATTTTTCTTTTTTTTTTGCTGGCTTCAGTCCAGCACACACTTAGCGGCCTTGGCTATTGTTGACGTACACAGAGCATGGCCGTTTGCACTGGACATCTTCGGGGTGTCCTCACTCCGCGGTCTCTGGCAACCTCCCTGTTTATCCCACAACCCCAAGACCGGCATTTTCGGAAAGCCCATGAGCAGGGCTTTCCAACAGTGTCATTCTTGTCAGTTTTCCGCCAATACTTTGGGAGATAGAGCCGTTGCTAAGTCTTGTTTTCACTCTGTTACAGCTTCGTGTACAAAAGTGCCATAAGACATGTGTTTGAAGCGCATTCGGAGCAGCCCCGCTCTCTGGTGGTTTCAAGGCGGAAGATGGCCCTGGCTGGCCGGGAAAACCGGATTTTCGGATGCAGGACTATGGCAGCTACCTGCAGGTACAAGAAATTTCTCCCTAGCCCCATTATTACTGGAGTTATTGGCCGTGGCGCTGTCTGCTTCTTTTTTCGGCGGTTTATTTTTCTTTTTTTTGCTGGCTTCAGTCCAGCACACACGTAGCGGCCTTGGCTATTGTTGACGTACACAGAGCATGGCCGTTTGCACTGGACATCTTCGGGGTGTCCTCACTCCGCGGTTTTTGGCAACCTCCCTGTTTATCCCACAACCCCAAGACCGGCATTTTCGGAAAGCCCATGAGCAGAGCTTTCCAACAGTGTCATTCTTGTCAGTTTTCCGCCAATACTTTGGGAGATAGAGCCGTTGCTAAGTCTTGTTTTCACCTTGTTACAGCTTCGTGTACAAAAGTGCCATAAGACATGTGTTTGAAGCGCATTCGGAGCAGCCCCGCTCTCTTGTAGTTTCAAGGCGGAAGATGGCCCTGGCTGGCCGGGAAAACCAAATTTTCGGATGCAGGACTATGGCAGCTACCTGCAGGTACAAGAAATTTCTCTCTAGTCCCATTATTTCTGGAGTTATTGGCCGTGGCGCTGCCGACTTCTTTTTTTCGGCGTTTTTTTTTTTTTTTTTTTTTTTTTTGCTGGCTTCAGTCCAGCACACATGTAGCGGCCTTGGCTATTGTTGACGTACACAGAGCAAGGCCGTTTGCACTGGACATCTTTGGGGTGTTCTCACTCCGCGGTCTCTGGCAACCTCCCCGTTTATCCCACAACCCCAAGACCGGCATTTTCGGAAAGCCCATGAGCAGGGCTTTCCAACAGTGTCATTCTTGTCAGTTTTCCGCCAATACTTTGGGAGATAGAGCCGTTGCTAAGTCTTGTTTTCACTCTGTTACAGCTTCGTGTACAAAAGTGCCATAAGACATGTGTTTGAAGCGCATTCGGAGCAGCCCCGCTCTCTGGTGGTTTCAAGTCGGAAGATGGCCCTGGCTGGCCGGGACAACCAGATTTTCGGATGCAGGACTATGGCAGCTACCTGCAGGTACAAGAAATTTCTCTCTAGCCCCATTATTACTGGAGTTATTGGCCGTGGCGCTGTCTGCTTCTTTTTTCGGCGGTTTATTTTTCTTTTTTTTGCTGGCTTCAGTAGAGCACACATGTAGCGTCCTTGGCTATTGTTGACGTACACAGAGCAAGGCCGTTTGCACTGGACATCTTCGGGGTGTCCTCACTGCGCGGTTTTTGGCAACCTCCCTGTTTATCCCACAACCCCAAGACCGGCATTTTCGGAAAGCCCATGAGCAGAGCTTTCCAACAGTGTCATTCTTGTCAGTTTTCCGCCAATACTTTGGGAGATAGAGCCGTTGCTAAGTCTTGTTTTCACCTTGTTACAGCTTCGTGTACAAAAGTGCCATAAGACATGTGTTTGAAGCGCATTCGGAGCAGCCCCGCTCTCTTGTAGTTTCAAGGCGGAAGATGGCCCTGGCTGGCCGGGAAAACCAAATTTTCGGATGCAGGACTATGGCAGCTACCTGCAGGTACAAGAAATTTCTCTCTAGTCCCATTATTTCTGGAGTTATTGGCCGTGGCGCTGCCGACTTCTTTTTTTCGGCGTTTTTTTTTTTTTTTTTTTTTTTGCTGGCTTCAGTCCAGCACACATGTAGCGGCCTTGGCTATTGTTGACGTACACAGAGCAAGGCCGTTTGCACTGGACATCTTTGGGGTGTTCTCACTCCGCGGTCTCTGGCAACCTCCCCGTTTATCCCACAACCCCAAGACCGGCATTTTCGGAAAGCCCATGAGCAGGGCTTTCCAACAGTGTCATTCTTGTCAGTTTTCCGCCAATACTTTGGGAAATAGAGCCGTTGCTCAGTCTTGTTTTCACTCTGTTACAGCTTCGTGTACAAAAGTGCCATAAGACATGTGTTTGAAGCGCATTTGGAGCAGCCCCGCTCTCTGGTGGTTTCAAGGAGGAAGATGGCCCAAGCTGGCCGGGAAAACCAAATTTTCGGATGCATTACTATGGCAGCTACCTGCAGGTACAAGAAATTTCTCTCTAGCCCCATTATTACTGGAGTTATTGGCTGTTGCGCTGTCTGCTTCTTTTTTCGGCGGTTTATTTTTTATTTTTTTGCTGGCTTCAGTAGAGCACACACGTAGCGGCCTTGGCTATTGTTGACGTACACAGAGCATGGCCGTTTGCACTGGACATCTTCGGGGTGTCCTCACTCTGCGGTCTCTGGCAACCTCCCTGTTTATCCCACAACCCCAAGACCGGCATTTTCGGAAAGCCCATGAGCAGGGCTTTCCAACTGTGTTATTCTTGTCAGTTTTCCGCCAAGACTTCGGGAGATAGAGCCGTTGCTAAGTCTTGTTTTCACTCTGTTACAGCTTCGTGTACAAAAGTGCCATAAGACATGTGTTTGAAGCTCATTCGGAGCAGCCCCGCTCTCTGGTGGTTTCAAGGCGGAAGATGGCCCTGGCTGGCCGGGAAAACCGGATTTTCGGATGCAGGACTATGGCAGCTACCTGCAGGTACAAGAAATTTCTCTCTAGTCCCATTATTACTGGAGTTATTGGCCGTGGCGCTGCCGACTTCTTTTTTCGGCGTTTTTTTTTTTTTTTTTTTTTTTTGCTGGCTTCAGTCCAGCACACATGTAGCGGCCTTGGCTATTGTTGACGTACACAGAGCATGGCCGTTTGCACTGGACATCTTCGGGGTGTCCTCACTCCGCGGTCTCTGGCAACCTCCTTAATTATCCCACAACCCCAAGACCGGCATTTTCGGAAAGCCCATGAGCAGAGCTTTCCAACAGTGTCATTCTTGTCAGTTTTCCGCCACTACTTTGGGAGATAGAGCCGTTGCTAAGTCTTGTTTTCACTCCGTTACAGCTTTGTGTACAAAAGTGCTATAAGACATGTGTTTGAAGCGCATTCGGAGCAGCCCCGCTCTCTGGTGGTTTTTAGGCGGAAAATGGCCCTGGCTGGCCGGGAAAACCGGATTTTCGGATGCAGGACTATGGCAGCTACCTGCAGGTGCAAGAAATTTCTCTCTAGTCCCATTATTACTGGAGTTATTGGCCGTGGCGCTGCCGACTTCTTTTTTCGGCGTTTTTTTTTTTTTTTTTTTTTTTTTTGCTGGCTTCAGTCCAGCACACATGTAGCGGCCTTGGCTATTGTTGACGTACACAGACCAAGGCCGTTTGCACTGGACATCTTCGGGGTGTCCTCACTCCGCGGTCTCTGGCAACCTCCCTGTTTATCCCACAACCCCAAGACCGGCATTTTCGGAAAGCCCATGAGCAGGGCTTTCCAACAGTGTCATTCTTGTCAGTTTTCCGCCACTACTTTGGGAGATACAGCCGTTGCTAAGTCTTGTTTTCACTCTGTTACAGCTTCGTGTACAAAAGTGCCATAAGACATGTGTTTGAAGCGCATTCGGAGCAGCCCCGCTCTCTGGTGGATTAAAGGCGGAAGATGGCCCTGGCTGGCCGGGAAAACTGGATTTGCGGATGCAGGACTATGGCAGCTACCTGCAGGTACAAGAAATTTCTCTCTAGCCCCATTATTACTGGAGTTATTGGCCGTGGCGCTGTCTGCTTCTTTTTCGGCGGTTTATTTTTTTTTTTTTTTGCTGGCTTCAGTCCAGCACACACGTAGCGGCCTTGGCTATTGTTGACGTACACAGAGCATGGCCGTTTGCACTGGACATCTTCGGGGTGTCCTCACTCCGTGGTCCCTGGCATCCTCCCTATTTATCCCACAACCCCAAGACTGGCATTTTCGGAAAGCCCATAAGCAGGGCTTTCCAACAGTGTCATTCTTGTCAGTTTTCCGCCACTACTTTGGGAGATAGAGCCGTTGCTAAGTCTTGTTTTCACTCCGTTACAGCTTTGTGTACAAAAGTGCCATAAGACATGTGTTTGAAGCGCATTCGGAGCAGCCCCGCTCTCTGGTGGTTTTTAGGCGGAAAATGGCCCTGGCTGGCCGGGAAAACCGGATTTTCGGATGCAGGACTATGGCAGCTACCTGCAGGTGCAAGAAATTTCTCTCTAGTCCCATTATTACTGGAGTTATTGGCCGTGGCGCTGCCGACTTCTTTTTTCGGCGTTT
This sequence comes from Marthasterias glacialis, assembly GCA_911728455.2. Lineage (NCBI taxonomy): Eukaryota > Metazoa > Echinodermata > Asteroidea > Forcipulatida > Asteriidae > Marthasterias > Marthasterias glacialis. The sequence goes on along the minus strand of OU452239.1, from coordinate 1,270,219 downwards.
TTTTTTTTTTTTTTTTTTTTTTGCTGGCTTCAGTCCAGCACACATGTAGCGGCCTTGGCTATTGTTGACGTACACAGACCAAGGCCGTTTGCACTGGACATCTTCGGGGTGTCCTCACTCCGCGGTCTCTGGCAACCTCCCTGTTTATCCCACAACCCCAAGACCGGCATTTTCGGAAAGCCCATGAGCAGGGCTTTCCAACAGTGTCATTCTTGTCAGTTTTCCGCCACTACTTTGGGAGATACAGCCGTTGCTAAGTCTTGTTTTCACTCTGTTACAGCTTCGTGTACAAAAGTGCCATAAGACATGTGTTTGAAGCGCATTCGGAGCAGCCCCGCTCTCTGGTGGATTAAAGGCGGAAGATGGCCCTGGCTGGCCGGGAAAACTGGATTTGCGGATGCAGGACTATGGCAGCTACCTGCAGGTACAAGAAATTTCTCTCTAGCCCCATTATTACTGGAGTTATTGGCCGTGGCGCTGTCTGCTTCTTTTTCGGCGGTTTATTTTTTTTTTTTTTTGCTGGCTTCAGTCCAGCACACACGTAGCGGCCTTGGCTATTGTTGACGTACACAGAGCATGGCCGTTTGCACTGGACATCTTCGGGGTGTCCTCACTCCGTGGTCCCTGGCATCCTCCCTATTTATCCCACAACCCCAAGACTGGCATTTTCGGAAAGCCCATAAGCAGGGCTTTCCAACAGTGTCATTCTTGTCAGTTTTCCGCCAATACTTTGGGAGATAGAGCCGTTGCTAAGTCTTGTTTTCACTCTGATACAGCTTCGTGTACAAAAGTGCCATAAGACAAGTGTTTGAAGTGCATTCGGAGCAGCCCCGCTCTCTGGTAATTTCAAGGCGGAAGATGGCCCTGGCTGGCCGGGAAAACCGGATTTTCGGATGCATGACTATGGCAGCTACCTGCAGGTACAAGAAATTTCTCTCTAGTCCCATTATTTCTGGAGTTATTGGCCGTGGCGCTGCCGACTTCTTTTTTCGGCGTTTTTTTTTTTTTTTTTTTTTTGCTTGCTTCAGTCCAGCACACATGTAGCGGCCTTGGCTATTGTTGACGTACACAGTGCAAGGCCGTTTGCACTGGACATCTTCGAGGTGTCCTCACTCCGCGGTCTCTGGCAACCTCCCTGTTTATTCCACAACCCCAAGACCGGCATTTTCGGAAAGCCCATGAGCAGAGCTTTCCAACAGTGTCATTCTTGTCAGTTTTCCGCCACTACTTTGGGAGATAGAGCCGTTGCTAAGTCTTGTTTTCACTCTGTTACAGCTTCGTGTACAAAAGTGCCATAAGACATGTGTTTGAAGCGCATTCGGAGCAGCCCCGCTCTCTGGTGGTTTCTAGGCGGAAAATGGCCCTGGCTGGCCGGGAAAACCGGATTTTCGGATGCAGGACTATGGCAGCTACCTGCAGGTACAAGAAATTTCTCTCTAGTCCCATTATTTCTGGAGTTATTGGCCCTGGCGCTGCCGACTTCTTTTTTCGGCATTTTTTTTTTTTTCTTGCTGGCTTCAGTCCAGCACACATGTAGCGGCCTTGGCTATTGTTGACGTACACAGAGCAAGGCCGTTTGCACTGGACATCTTCGGGGTGTCCTCACTCCGCGGTCTCTGGCAACCTCCCTGTTTATTCCACAACCCCAAGACCGGCATTTTCGGAAAGCCCATAAGCAGGGCTTTCCAACAGTGTCATTCTTATCAGTTTTCCGCCACTACTGTGGGAGATAGAGCCGTTGCTAAGTCTTGTTTTCACCTTGTTACAGCTTCGTGTACAAAAGTGCCATAAGACATGTGTTTGAAGTGCATTCGGAGCAGCCCCGCTCTCTGGTGGATTAAAGGCGGAAGATGGCCCTGGCTGGCCGGGAAAACTGGATTTGCGGATGCAGGACTATGGCAGCTACCTGCAGGTACAAGAAATTTCTCTCTAGCCCCATTATTACTGGAGTTATTGGCCGTGGCGCTGTCTGCTTCTTTTTCGGCGGTTTATTTATTTTTTTTTTTTTTTGCTGGCTTCAGTCCAGCACACACGTAGCGGCCTTGGCTATTGTTGACGTACACAGAGCATGGCCGTTTGCACTGGACATCTTCGGGGTGTCCTCACTCCGTGGTCCCTGGCATCCTCCCTATTTATCCCACAACCCCAAGACTGGCATTTTCGGAAAGCCCATGAGCAGGGCTTTCCAACAGTGTCATTCTTGTCAGTTTTCCGCCAATACTTTGGGAGATAGAGCCGTTGCTAAGTCTTGTTTTCACTCTGATACAGCTTCGTGTACAAAAGTGCCTCAAGACAAGTGTTTGAAGTGCATTCGGAGCAGCCCCGCTCTCTGGTAATTTCAAGGCGGAAGATGGCCCTGGCAGGCCGGGAAATCCGGATTTTCGGATGCAGGACTATGGCAGCTACCTGCAGGTACAGGAAATTTCTCTCTAGTCCCATTATTTCTGGAGTTATTGGCCGTGGCGCTGCCGACTTCTTTTTTCGGCGTTTTTTTTTTTTTTTTTTTGCTTGCTTCAGTCCAGCACACATGTAGCGGCCGTGGCTATTGTTGACGTACACAGAGCATGGCCGTTTGCACTGGACATCTTCGGGGTGTCCTCACTCCGCGGTCTTTGGCAACCTCCCTGTTTATCCCACAACCCCAAGACTGGCATTTTCGGAAAGCCCATGAGCAGGGCTTTCCAACAGTGTCATTCTTGTCAGTTTTCCGCCACTACTTTGGGAGATACAGCCGTTGCTAAGTCTTGTTTTCACTCTGTTACAGCTTCGTGTACAAAAGTGCCATAAGACATGTGTTTGAAGCGCATTCGGAGCAGCCCCGCTCTCTGGTGGATTAAAGGCAGAAGATGGCCCTGGCTGGCCGGGAAAACTGGATTTGCGGATGCAGGACTATGGCAGCTACCTGCAGGTACAAGAAATTTCTCTCTAGCCCCATTATTACTGGAGTTATTGGCCGTGGCGCTGTCTGCTTCTTTTTCGGCGGTTTATTTATTTTTTTTTTTTTGCTGGCTTCAGTCCAGCACACACGTAGCGGCCTTGGCTATTGTTGACGTACACAGAGCATGGCCGTTTGCACTGGACATCTTCGGGGTGTCCTCACTCCGTGGTCCCTGGCAACCTCCCTATTTATCCCACAACCCCAAGACTGGCATTTTCGGAAAGCCCATAAGCAGGGCTTTCCAACAGTGTCATTCTTGTCAGTTTTCCGCCAATACTTTGGGAGATACAGCCGTTGCTAAGTCTTGTTTTCACTCTGATACAGCTTCGTGTACAAAAGTGCCATAAGACAAGTGTTTGAAGTGCATTCGGAGCAGCCCCGCTGTCTGGTAATTTCAAGGCGGAAGATGGCCCTGGCTGGCCGGGAAATCCGGATTTTTGGATGCAGGACTATGGCAGCTACCTGCAGGTACAAGAAATTTCTCTCTAGTCCCATTATTTCTGGAGTTATTGGCCGTGGCGCTGCCGACTTCTTTTTTCGGCGTTTTTTTTTTTTTTTTTTGCTTGCTTCAGTCCAGCACACATGTAGCGGCCATGGCTATTGTTGACGTACACAGAGCATGGCCGTTTGCACTGGACATCTTCGGGGTGTCCTCACTCCGCGGTCTCTGGCAACCTCCCTGTTTATCCCACAACCCCAAGACTGGCATTTTCGGAAAGCCCATGAGCAGGGCTTTCCAACAGTGTCATTCTTGTCAGTTTTCCGCCACTACTTTGGGAGATACAGCCGTTGCTAAGTCTTGTTTTCACTCTGTTACAGCTTCGTGTACAAAAGTGCCATAAGACATGTGTTTGAAGCGCATTCGGAGCAGCCCCGCTCTCTGGTGGATTAAAGGCGGAAGATGGCCCTGGCTGGCCGGGAAAACTGGATTTGCGGATGCAGGACTATGGCAGCTACCTGCAGGTACAAGAAATTTCTCTCTAGCCCCATTATTACTGGAGTTATTGGCCGTGGCGCTGTCTGCTTCTTTTTCGGCGGTTTATTTATTTTTTTTTTTTTGCTGGCTTCAGTCCAGCACACACGTAGCGGCCTTGGCTATTGTTGACGTACACAGAGCATGGCCGTTTGCACTGGACATCTTCGGGGTGTCCTCACTCCGTTGTCCCTGGCATCCTCCCTACTTATCCCACAACCCCAAGACTGGCATTTTCGGAAAGCCCATGAGCAGGGCTTTCCAACAGTGTCATTCTTGTCAGTTTTCCGCCAATACTTTGGGAGATAGAGCCGTTGCTAAGTCTTGTTTTCACTCTGATACAGCTTCGTGTACAAAAGTGCCTCAAGACAAGTGTTTGAAGTGCATTCGGAGCAGCCCCGCTCTCTGGTAATTTCAAGGCGGAAGATGGCCCTGGCAGGCCGGGAAATTCGAATTTTCGGATGCAGGACTATGGCAGCTACCTGCAGGTACAAGAAATTTCTCTCTAGTCCCATTATTTCTGGAGTTATTGGCCGTGGCGCTGCCGACTTCTTTTTTCGGCGTTTTTTTTTTTTTTTTTTTTTGCTTGCTTCAGTCCAGCACACATGTAGCGGCCATGGCTATTGTTGACGTACACAGAGCATGGCCGTTTGCACTTGACATCTTCGGGGTGTCCTCACTCCGCGGTCTCTGGCAACCTCCCTGTTTATCCCACAACCCCAAGACCGGCATTTTCGGAAAGCCCATGAGCAGAGCTTTCCAACAGTGTCATTCTTGTCAGTTTTCCGCCAATACTTGGGGAGATAGAGCCGTTGCTAAGTTTTGTTTTCACTCTGTTACAGCTTTGTGTACAAAAGTGCCATAAGACATGTGTTTGAAGCGCATTCGGAGCAGCCCCGCTCTCTGGTGGATTAAAGGCGGAAGATGGCCCTGGCTGGCCGTGAAAACCAGATTTTCGGATGCAGGACTATGGCAGCTACCTGCAGGTACAAGAAATTTCTCTCTAGCCCCATTATTACTGGAGTTATTGGCCGTGGCGCTGTCTGCTTCTTTTTTCGGCGGTTTATTTTATTTTTTTTGCTGGCTTCAGTCCAGCACACTCGTAGCGGCTTTGGCTATTGTTGACGTACACAGAGCATGGCCGTTTGCACTGGACATCTTCGGGGTGTCCTCACTCCGCGGTCTCTGGCAACCTTCCTGTTTATCCCACAACCCCAAGACCGGCATTTTCGGAAAGCCCATGAGCAGAGCTTTCCAACAGTGTCATTTTTGTCAGTTTTCCGCCAATACTTTGGGAGATAGAGCCGTTGCTAATTATTGTTTTCACTCTGTTACAGCTTTGTGTACAAAAGTGCCATGAGACATGTGTTTGAAGCGCATTCGGAGCAGCCCCGCTCTCTGGTAGATTAAAGGCGGAAGATGGCCCTGGCTGGCCGGGAAAACTGGATGTGCGGATGCAGGACTATGGCAGCTACCTGCAGGTACAAGAAATTTCTCTCTAGCCCCATTATTACTGGAGTTATTGGCCGTGGCGCTGTCTGCTTCTTTTTCGGCGGTTTATTTTTTTTTTTTTTTTGCTGGCTTCAGTCCAGCACACACATAGCGGCCTTGGCAATTGTTGACGTACACAGAGCATGGCCGTTTGCACTGGACATCTTCGGGGTGTCCTCACTCCGTGGTCCCTGGCATCCTCCCTATTTATCCCACAACCCCAAGACCGGCATTTTCGGAAAGCCCATGAGCAGAGCTTTCCAACAGTGTCATTCTTGTCAGTTTTCCGCCAATACTTGGGGAGATAGAGCCGTTGCTAAGTTTTGTTTTCACTCTGTTACAGCTTTGTGTACAAAAGTGCCATAAGACATGTGTTTGAAGCGCATTCGGAGCAGCCCCGCTCTCTGGTGGATTAAAGGCGGAAGATGGCCCTGGCTGGCCGTGAAAACCAGATTTTCGGATGCAGGACTATGGCAGCTACCTGCAGGTACAAGAAATTTCTCTCTAGCCCCATTATTACTGGAGTTATTGGCCGTGGCGCTGTCTGCTTCTTTTTTCGGCGGTTTATTTTATTTTTTTTGCTGGCTTCAGTCCAGCACACTCGTAGCGGCTTTGGCTATTGTTGACGTACACAGAGCATGGCCGTTTGCACTGGACATCTTCGGGGTGTCCTCACTCCGCGGTCTCTGGCAACCTTCCTGTTTATCCCACAACCCCAAGACCGGCATTTTCGGAAAGCCCATGAGCAGAGCTTTCCAACAGTGTCATTCTTGTCAGTTTTCCGCCAATACTTTGGGAGATAGAGCCGTTGCTAATTATTGTTTTCACTCTGTTACAGCTTTGTGTACAAAAGTGCCATGAGACATGTGTTTGAAGCGCATTCGGAGCAGCCCCGCTCTCTGGTAGATTAAAGGCGGAAGATGGCCCTGGCTGGCCGGGAAAACTGGATGTGCGGATGCAGGACTATGGCAGCTACCTGCAGGTACAAGAAATTTCTCTCTAGCCCCATTATTACTGGAGTTATTGGCCGTGGCGCTGTCTGCTTCTTTTTCGGCGGTTTATTTTTTTTTTTTTTTGCTGGCTTCAGTCCAGCACACACATAGCGGCCTTGGCTATTGTTGACGTACACAGAGCATGGCCGTTTGCACTGGACATCTTCGGGGTGTCCTCACTCCGTGGTCCCTGGCATCCTCCCTATTTATCCCACAACCCCAAGACCGGCATTTTCGGAAAGCCCATGAGCAGAGCTTTCCAACAGTGTCATTCTTGTCAGTTTTCCGCCACTACTTTGGGAGATAGAGCCGTTGCTAAGTTTTGTTTTCACTCTGTTACAGCTTCGTGTACAAAAGTGCCATAAGACATGTGTTTGAAGCGCATTCGGAGCAGCCCCGCTCTCTGGTGGTTTCTAGGCGGAAAATGGCCCTGGCTGGCCAGGAAAACCGGATTTTCGGATGCAGGACTATGGCAGCTACCTGCAGGTACAAGAAATTTCTCTCTAGTCCCATTATTTCTGGAGTTATTGGCCCTGGCGCTGCCGACTTCTTTTTTCGGCATTTTTTTTTTTTTTTTTTTTTGCTGGCTTCAGTCCAGCACACATGTAGCGGCCTTGGCTATTGTTGACGTACACAGAGCAAGGCCGTTTGCACTGGACATCTTCGGGGTGTCCTCACTCCGCGGTCTCTGGCAACCTCCCTGTTTATTCCACAACCCCAAGACCGGCATTTTCGGAAAGCCCATAAGCAGGGCTTTCCAACAGTGTCATTCTTATCAGTTTTCCGCCACTACTGTGGGAGATAGAGCCGTTGCTAAGTCTTGTTTTCACCTTGTTACAGCTTCGTGTACAAAAGTGCCATAAGACATGTGTTTGAAGTGCATTCGGAGCAGCCCCGCTCTCTGGTAATTTCAAGGCGGAAGATGGCCCTGGCTGGCCGGGAAATCCGGATTTTTGGATGCAGGACTATGGCAGCTACCTGCAGGTACAAGAAATTTCTCTCTAGTCCCATTATTTCTGGAGTTATTGGCCGTGGCGCTGCCGACTTCTTTTTTCGGCGTTTTTTTTTTTTTTTTTTTGCTTGCTTCAGTCCAGCACACATGTAGCGGCCATGGCTATTGTTGACGTACACAGAGCATGGCCGTTTGCACTGGACATCTTCGGGGTGTCCTCACTCCGCGGTCTCTGGCAACCTCCCTGTTTATCCCACAACCCCAAGACTGGCATTTTCGGAAAGCCCATGAGCAGGGCTTTCCAACAGTGTCATTCTTGTCAGTTTTCCGCCACTACTTTGGGAGATACAGCCGTTGCTAAGTCTTGTTTTCACTCTGTTACAGCTTCGTGTACAAAAGTGCCATAAGACATGTGTTTGAAGCGCATTCGGAGCAGCCCCGCTCTCTGGTGGATTAAAGGCGGAAGATGGCCCTGGCTGGCCGGGAAAACTGGATTTGCGGATGCAGGACTATGGCAGCTACCTGCAGGTACAAGAAATTTCTCTCTAGCCCCATTATTACTGGAGTTATTGGCCGTGGCGCTGTCTGCTTCTTTTTCGGCGGTTTATTTATTTTTTTTTTTTTGCTGGCTTCAGTCCAGCACACACGTAGCGGCCTTGGCTATTGTTGACGTACACAGAGCATGGCCGTTTGCACTGGACATCTTTGGGGTGTCCTCACTCCGTGGTCCCTGGCATCCTCCCTACTTATCCCACAACCCCAAGACTGGCATTTTCGGAAAGCCCATGAGCAGGGCTTTCCAACAGTGTCATTCTTGTCAGTTTTCCGCCAATACTTTGGGAGATAGAGCCGTTGCTAAGTCTTGTTTTCACTCTGATACAGCTTCGTGTACAAAAGTGCCTCAAGACAAGTGTTTGAAGTGCATTCGGAGCAGCCCCGCTCTCTGGTAATTTCAAGGCGGAAGATGGCCCTGGCAGGCCGGGAAATTCGGATTTTCGGATGCAGGACTATGGCAGCTACCTGCAGGTACAAGAAATTTCTCTCTAGTCCCATTATTTCTGGAGTTATTGGCCGTGGCGCTGCCGACTTCTTTTTTCGGCGTTTTTTTTTTTTTTTTTTTTTTGCTTGCTTCAGTCCAGCACACATGTAGCGGCCATGGCTATTGTTGACGTACACAGAGCATGGCCGTTTGCACTTGACATCTTCGGGGTGTCCTCACTCCGCGGTCTCTGGCAACCTCCCTGTTTATCCCACAACCCCAAGACCGGCATTTTCGGAAAGCCCATGAGCAGAGCTTTCCAACAGTGTCATTCTTGTCAGTTTTCCGCCAATACTTGGGGAGATAGAGCCGTTGCTAAGTTTTGTTTTCACTCTGTTACAGCTTTGTGTACAAAAGTGCCATAAGACATGTGTTTGAAGCGCATTCGGAGCAGCCCCGCTCTCTGGTGGATTAAAGGCGGAAGATGGCCCTGGCTGGCCGGGAAAACCAGATTTTCGGATGCAGGACTATGGCAGCTACCTGCAGGTACAAGAAATTTCTCTCTAGCCTCATTATTACTGGAGTTATTGGCCGTGGCGCTGTCTGCTTCTTTTTTCGGCGGTTTATTTTTTTTTTTTTTGCTGGCTTCAGTCCAGCACACATGTAGTGCCCTTGGCTATTGTTGACGTACACAGAGCATGGCCGTTTGCACTGGACATCTTCGGGGTGTCCTCACTCCGTGGTCCCTGGCATCCTCCCTATTTATCCCACAACCCCAAGACCGGCATTTTCGGAAAGCCCATAAGCAGGGGTTTCCAACAGTGTCATTCTTGTCAGTTTTCCGCCAATACTTTGGGAGATAGAGCCGTTGCTAAGTCTTGTTTTCACTCTGTTACAGCTTTGTGTACAAAAGTGCCATAAGAAATGTGTTTGAAGCGCATTCGGAGCAGCCCCGCTCTCTGGTGGATTAAAGGCGGAAGATGGCCCTGGCTGGCCGGGAAAACCAGATTTTCGGATGCAGGACTATGGCAGCTACCTGCAGGTACAAGAAATTTCTCTCTAGCCCCATTATTACTGGAGTTATTGGCCGTGGCGCTGTCTGCTTCTTTTTTCGGCGGTTTATTTTTTTTTTTGCTGGCTTCAGTCCAGCACACATGTAGTGCCCTTGGCTATTGTTGACGTACACAGAGCATGGCCGTTTGCACTGGACATCTTCGGGGTGTCCTCACTCCGTGGTCCCTGGCATCCTCCCTATTTATCCCACAACCCCAAGACCGGCATTTTCGGAAAGTCCATAAGCAGGGCTTTCCAACAGTGTCTTTCTTGTCAGTTTTCCGCCAATACTTTGGGAGATAGAGCCGTTGCTAAGTCTTGTTTTCACTCTGTTACAGCTTTGTGTACAAAAGTGCCATAAGAAATGTGTTTGAAGCGCATTCGGAGCAGCCCCGCTCTCTGGTGGTTTCAAGGCGGAAGATGGCCCTGGTTGGCCGGGAAAAACGGATTTTCGGATGCAGGACTATGGCAGCTACCTGCAGGTACAAGAAATTTCTCTCTAGTCCCATTATTTCTGGAGTTATTGGCCGTGGCGCTGCCGACTTCTTTTTTCGGCGTTTTTTTTTTTTTTGCTGGCTTCAGTCCAGCACACATGTAGCGGCCTTGGCTATTGTTGACGTACACAGAGCATGGCCATTTGCACTGGACATCTTCGGGGTGTCCTCACTCCGCGGTCTCTGGCAACCTCCCTGTTTATCCCACAACCCCAAGACCGGCATTTTCGAAAAGCCCATAAGCAGGGCTTTCCAACAGTGTCATTCTTGTCAGTTTTCCGCCAATACTTTGGGAGATACAGCCGTTGCTAAGTCTTGTTTTCACTCTGATACAGCTTCGTGTACAAAAGTGCCATAAGACAAGTGTTTGAAGTGCATTCGGAGCAGCCCCGCTCTCTGGTAATTTCAAGGCGGAAGATGGCCCTGGCTGGCCGGGAAATCCGGATTTTTGGATGCAGGACTATGGCAGCTACCTGCAGGTACAAGAAATTTCTCTCTAGTCCCATTATTTCTGGAGTTATTGGCCGTGGCGCTGCCGACTTCTTTTTTCGGGGTTTTTTTTTTTTTTTTTTTTTGCTTGCTTCAGTCCAGCACACATGTAGCGGCCATGGCTATTGTTGACGTACACAGAGCATGGCCGTTTGCACTGGACATCTTCGGGGTGTCCTCACTCCGCGGTCTCTGGCAACCTCCCTGTTTATCCCACAACCCCAAGACTGGCATTTTCGGAAAGCCCATGAGCAGGGCTTTCCAACAGTGTCATTCTTGTCAGTTTTCCGCCACTACTTTGGGAGATACAGCCGTTGCTAAGTCTTGTTTTCACTCTGTTACAGCTTCGTGTACAAAAGTGCCATAAGACATGTGTTTGAAGCGCATTCGGAGCAGCCCCGCTCTCTGGTGGATTAAAGGCGGAAGATGGCCCTGGCTGGCCGGGAAAACTGGATTTGCGGATGCAGGACTATGGCAGCTACCTGCAGGTACAAGAAATTTCTCTCTAGCCCCATTATTACTGGAGTTATTGGCCGTGGCGCTGTCTGCTTCTTTTTCGGCGGTTTATTTTTTTTTTTTTTTTTGCTGGCTTCAGTCCAGCACACACGTAGCGGCCTTGGCTATTGTTGACGTACACAGAGCATGGCCGTTTGCACTGGACATCTTTGGGGTGTCCTCACTCCGTGGTCCCTGGCATCCTCCCTACTTATCCCACAACCCCAAGACTGGCATTTTCGGAAAGCCCATGAGCAGGGCTTTCCAACAGTGTCATTCTTGTCAGTTTTCCGCCAATACTTTGGGAGATAGAGCCGTTGCTAAGTCTTGTTTTCACTCTGATACAGCTTCGTGTACAAAAGTGCCTCAAGACAAGTGTTTGAAGTGCATTCGGAGCAGCCCCGCTCTCTGGTAATTTCAAGGCGGAAGATGGCCCTGGCAGGCCGGGAAATTCGGATTTTCGGATGCAGGACTATGGCAGCTACCTGCAGGTACAAGAAATTTCTCTCTAGTCCCATTATTTCTGGAGTTATTGGCCGTGGCGCTGCCGACTTCTTTTTTCGGCGTTTTTTTTTTTTTTTTTTTTTGTGCTTGCTTCAGTCCAGCACACATGTAGCGGCCATGGCTATTGTTGACGTACACAGAGCATGGCCGTTTGCACTTGACATCTTCGGGGTGTCCTCACTCCGCGGTCTCTGGCAACCTCCCTGTTTATCCCACAACCCCAAGACCGGCATTTTCGGAAAGCCCATGAGCAGAGCTTTCCAACAGTGTCATTCTTGTCAGTTTTCCGCCAATACTTGGGGAGATAGAGCCGTTGCTAAGTTTTGTTTTCACTCTGTTACAGCTTTGTGTACAAAAGTGCCATAAGACATGTGTTTGAAGCGCATTCGGAGCAGCCCCGCTCTCTGGTGGATTAAAGGCGGAAGATGGCCCTGGCTGGCCGGGAAAACCAGATTTTCGGATGCAGGACTATGGCAGCTACCTGCAGGTACAAGAAATTTCTCTCTAGCCTCATTATTACTGGAGTTATTGGCCGTGGGGCTGTCTGCTTCTTTTTTCGGCGGTTTATTTATTTTTTTTTGCTGGCTTCAGTCCAGCACACATGTAGTGCCCTTGGCTATTGTTGACGTACACAGAGCATGGCCGTTTGCACTGGACATCTTCGGGGTGTCCTCACTCCGTGGTCCCTGGCATCCTCCCTATTTATCCCACAACCCCAAGACCGGCATTTTCGGAAAGCCCATAAGCAGGGGTTTCCAACAGTGTCATTCTTGTCAGTTTTCCGCCAATACTTTGGGAGATAGAGCCGTTGCTAAGTCTTGTTTTCACTCTGTTACAGCTTTGTGTACAAAAGTGCCATAAGAAATGTGTTTGAAGCGCATTCGGAGCAGCCCCGCTCTCTGGTGGTTTCAAGGCGGAAGATGGCCCTGGTTGGCCGGGAAAACCGGATTTTCGGATGCAGGACTATGGCAGCTACCTGCAGGTACAAGAAATTTCTCTCTAGTCCCATTATTTCTGGAGTTATTGGCCGTGGCGCTGCCGACTTCTTTTTTCGGCGTTTTTTTTTTTTTTGCTGGCTTCAGTCCAGCACACATGTAGCGGCCATGGCTATTGTTGACGTACACAGAGCATGGCCATTTGCACTGGACATCTTCGGGGTGTCCTCACTCCGCGGTCTCTGGCAACCTCCCTGTTTATCCCACAACCCCAAGACCGGCATTTTCGAAAAGCCCATAAGCAGGGCTTTCCAACAGTGTCATTCTTGTCAGTTTTCCGCCAATACTTTGGGAGATAGAGCCGTTGCTAAGTCTTGTTTTCACTCTGTTACAGCTTTGTGTACAAAAGTGCCATAAGACATGTGTTTGAAGCGCATTCGGAGCAGCCCCGCTCTCTGGTGGTTTCAAGGCGGAAGATGGCCCTGGCTGGCCGGGAAAACCGGATTTTCGGATGCAGGACTATGGCAGCTACCTGCAGGTACAAGAAATTTCTCTCTAGTCCCATTATTACTGGAGTTATTGGCCGTGGCGCTGTCTGCTTCTTTTTTCGGCGGTTTATTTTTTATTTTTTTTTGCTGGCTTCAGTCCAGCACACATGTAGCGGCCTTGGCTATTGTTGACGTACACAGAGCATGGCCGTTTGCACTGGACATCTTCGGGGTGTCCTCACTCCGTGGTCCCTGGCATCCTCCCTATTTATTCCACAACCCCAAGACCGGCATTTTCGGAAAGCCCATAAGCAGGCCTTTCCAACAGTGTCATTCTTGTCAGTTTTCCGCCAATACTTTGGGAGATAGAGCCGTTGCTAAGTCTTGTTTTCACCCTGTTACAGCTTTGTGTACAAAAGTGCCATAAGACATGTGCTTGAAGCGCATTCGGAGCAGCCCCGCTCTCTGGTGGTTTCAAGGCGGAAGATGGCCCTGGCTGGCCGGGAAAACCAGATTTTCGGATGCAGGACTATGGCAGCTACCTGCAGGTACAAGGAATTTCTCTCTAGTCCCATTATTTCTGGAGTTATTGGCCCTGGCGCTGCCGACTTCTTTTTTAGGCATTTCTTTTTTTTTTGTTTTGCTGGCTTCAGTCCAGCACACATGTAGCGGCCTTGGGTATTGTTGACGTACACAGTGCAAGGCCGTTTGCACTGGACATCTTCGAGGTGTCCTCACTCCGCGGTCTCTGGCAACCTCCCTGTTTATTCCACAACCCCAAGACCGGCATTTTCGGAAAGCCCATGAGCAGAGCTTTCCAACAGTGTCATTCTTGTCAGTTTTCCGCCAATACTTTGGGAGATAGAGCCGTTGCTAAGTTTTGTTTTCACTCTGTTACAGCTTTGTGTACAAAAGTGCCATAAGACATGTGTTTGAAGCGCATTCGGAGCAGCCCCGCTCTCTGGTGGATTAAAGGCGGAAGATGGCCCTGGCTGGCCGGGAAAACTAGATTTTCGGATGCAGGACTATGGCAGCTACCTGCAGGTACAAGAAATTTCTCTCTAGTCCCATTATTTCTGGAGTTATTGGCCGTGGCGCTGTCTGCTTCTTTTTTCGGTGGTTTATTTTTGTTTTGTTTTGCTGGCTTCAGTCCAGCACACACGTAGCGGCCTTGGCTATTGTTGACGTACACAGAGCATGGCCGTTTGCACTGGACATCTTCGGGGTGTCCTCACTCCGCGGTCTCTGGCAACCTCCCTGTTTATCCCACAACCCCAAGACCGGCATTTTCGGAAAGCCCATGAGCAGGGCTTTCCAACAGTGTCATTCTTGTCAGTTTTCCGCCAATACTTTGGGAGATAGAGCCGTTGCTAAGTCTTGTTTTCACTCTGTTACAGCTTTGTGTACAAAAGTGCCATAAGACATGTGTTTGAAGCGCATTCGGAGCAGCCCCGCTCTCTGGTATTTTCAAGGCGGAAGATGGCCCTGGCTGGCCGGGAAAACCGGATTTTCGGATGCAGGACTATGGCAGCTACCTGCAGGTACAAGAAATTTCTCTCTAGTCCCATTATTACTGGAGTTATTGGCCGTGGCGCTGTCTGCTTCTTTTTTCGGCGGTTTATTTTTTATTTTTTTTTGCTGGCTTCAGTCCAGCACACATGTAGCGGCCTTGGCTATTGTTGACGTACACAGAGCATGGCCGTTTGCACTGGACATCTTCGGGGTGTCCTCACTCCGTGGTCCCTGGCATCCTCCCTATTTATTCCACAACCCCAAGACCGGCATTTTCGGAAAGCCCATAAGCAGGCCTTTCCAACAGTGTCATTCTTGTCAGTTTTCCGCCAATACTTTGGGAGATAGAGCCGTTGCTAAGTTTTGTTTTCACTCTGTTACAGCTTTGTGTACAAAAGTGCCATAAGACATGTGTTTGAAGCGCATTCGGAGCAGCCCCGCTCTCTGGTGGATTAAAGGCGGAAGATGGCCCTGGCTGGCCGGGAAAACTAGATTTTCGGATGCAGGACTATGGCAGCTACCTGCAGGTACAAGAAATTTCTCTCTAGTCCCATTATTTCTGGAGTTATTGGCCGTGGCGCTGTCTGCTTCTTTTTTCGGTGGTTTATTTTTGTTTTGTTTTGCTGGCTTCAGTCCAGCACACACGTAGCGGCCTTGGCTATTGTTGACGTACACAGAGCATGGCCGTTTGCACTGGACATCTTCGGGGTGTCCTCACTCCGCGGTCTCTGGCAACCTCCCTGTTTATTCCACAACCCCAAGACCGGCATTTTCGGAAAGCCCATGAGCAGGGCTTTCCAACAGTGTCATTCTTGTCAGTTTTCCACCAATACTTTGGGAGATAGAGCCGTTGCTAAGTCTTGTTTTCACTCTGTTACAGCTTCGTGTACAAAAGTGCCATAAGACATGTGTTTGAAGCGCATTCGGAGCAGCCCCGCTCTCTGGTGGTTTCAAGGCGGAAGATGGCTCTGGCTGGCCGGGAAAACCAAATTTTCGGATGCAGGACTATGGCAGCTACCTGCAGGTACAAGAAATTTCTCTCTAGCCCCATTATTACTGGAGTTATTGGCCCTGGCGCTGCCGACTTCTTTTTTAGGAATTTCTTTTTTTTTTTTTTTTGCTGGCTTCAGTCCAGCACACATGTAGCGGCCTTGGGTATTGTTGACGTACACAGTGCAAGGCCGTTTGCACTGGACATCTTCGAGGTGTCCTCACTCCGCGGTCTCTGGCAACCTCCCTGTTTATTCCACAACCCCAAGACCGGCATTTTCGGAAAGCCCATGAGCAGAGCTTTCCAACAGTGTCATTCTTGTCAGTTTTCCGCCAATACTTTGGGAGATAGAGCCGTTGCTAAGTTTTGTTTTCACTCTGTTACAGCTTTGTGTACAAAAGTGCCATAAGACATGTGTTTGAAGCGCATTCGGAGCAGCCCCGCTCTCTGGTGGATTAAAGGCGGAAGATGGCCCTGGCTGGCCGGGAAAACTAGATTTTCGGATGCAGGACTATGGCAGCTACCTGCAGGTACAAGAAATTTCTCTCTAGTCCCATTATTTCTGGAGTTATTGGCCGTGGCGCTGTCTGCTTCTTTTTTCGGTGGTTTATTTTTGTTTTGTTTTGCTGGCTTCAGTCCAGCACACACGTAGCGGCCTTGGCTATTGTTGACGTACACAGAGCATGGCCGTTTGCACTGGACATCTTCGGGGTGTCCTCACTCCGCGGTCTCTGGCAACCTCCCTGTTTATCCCACAACCCCAAGACCGGCATTTTCGGAAAGCCCATGAGCAGGGCTTTCCAACAGTGTCATTCTTGTCAGTTTTCCACCAATACTTTGGGAGATAGAGCCGTTGCTAAGTCTTGTTTTCACTCTGTTACAGCTTCGTGTACAAAAGTGCCATAAGACATGTGTTTGAAGCGCATTCGGAGCAGCCCCGCTCTCTGGTGGTTTCAAGGCGGAAGATGGCTCTGGCTGGCCGGGAAAACCAAATTTTCGGATGCAGGACTATGGCAGCTACCTGCAGGTACAAGAAATTTCTCTCTAGCCCCATTATTACTGGAGTTATTGGCCGTGGCGCTGTCTGCTTCTTTTTTCGGCGGTTTATTTTTTATTTTTTTGCTGGCTTCAGTCCAGCACACATGTAGCGGCCTTGGCTATTGTTGACGTACACAGAGCATGGCCGTTTGCACTGGACATCTTCGGGGTGTCCTCACTCCGTGGTCCCTGGCATCCTCCCTTATTATCCCACAACCCCAAGACCGGCATTTCCGGAAAGCCCATAAGCAGGGCTTTCCAACAGTGTCATTCTTGTCAGTTTTCCGCTAATACTTTGGGAGATAGAGCCGTTGCTAAGTCTTGTTTTCACCCTGTTACAGCTTTGTGTACAAAAGTGCCATAAGACATGTGTTTGAAGCGCACTCGGAGCAGCCCCGCTCTCTGGTGGTTTCAAGGCGGAAGATGGCCCTGGCTGGCCGGGAAAACCGGATTTTCGGATGCAGGACTATGGCAGCTACCTGCAGGTACAAGGAATTTCTCTCTAGTCCCATTATTTCTGGAGTTATTGGCCGTGGCGCTGCCGACTTCTTTTTTCGGCATTTCTTTTTTTTTTTGCTGGCTTCAGTCCAGCACACATGTAGCGGCCTTGGCTATTGTTGACGTACACAGAGCATGGCCGTTTGCACTGGACATCTTCGGGGTGTCCTCACTCCGCGGTCTCTGGCAACCTCCCTGTTTATCCCACAACCCCAAGACCGGCATTTTCGGAAAGCCCATGAGCAGAGCTTTCCAACAGTGTCATTCTTGTCAGTTTTCCGCCAATACTTTGGGAGATAGAGCCGTTGCTAAATTTTGTTCTCACTCTGTTACAGCTTTGTGTACAAAAGTGCCATAAGACATGTGTTTGAAGCGCATTCGGAGCAGCCCCGCTCTCTGGTGGATTAAAGGCGGAAGATGGCCCTGGCTGGCCGGGAAAACCAGATTTTTGGATGCAGGACTATGGCAGCTACCTGCAGGTACAAGAAATTTCTCTCTAGCCCCATTATTACTGGAGTTATTGGCCGTGGCGCTGTCTGCTTCTTTTTTCGGTGGTTTATTTTTGTTTTGTTTTGCTGGCTTCAGTCCAGCACACACGTAGCTGCCTTGGCTATTGTTGACGTACACAGAGCATGGCCGTTTGCACTGGACATCTTCGGGGTGTCCTCACTCCGCGGTCTCTGGCAACCTCCCTGTTTATCCCACAATCCCAAGACCGGCATTTTCGGAAAGCCCATGAGCAGAGCTTTCCAACAGTGTCATTCTTGTCAGTTTTTCGCCAATACTTGGGGAGATAGAGCCGTTGCTAAGTTTTGTTTTCACTCTGTTACAGCTTTGTGTACAAAAGTGCCATAATACATGTGTTTGAAGCGCATTCGGAGCAGCCCCGCTTTCTGGTGGATTAAAGGCGGAAGATGGCCCTGGCTGGCCGGGAAAACCTAATTTTCGGATGCAGGACTATGGCAGCTACCTGCAGGTACAAGAAATTTCTCTCTAGCCCCATTATTACTGGAGTTATTGGCCGTGGCGCTGTCTGCTTCTTTTTTCGGCGGTTTATTTATTTATTTTTTGCTGGCTTCAGTCCAGCACACATGTAGCGGCCTTGGCTATTGTTGACGTACACAGAGCATGGCCGTTTGCACTGGACATCTTCGGGGTGTCCTCACTCCGTGGTCCCTGGCATCCTCCCTTATTATCCCACAACCCCAAGACCGGCATTTCCGGAAAGCCCATAAGCAGGGCTTTCCAACAGTGTCATTCTTGTCAGTTTTCCGCCAATACTTTGGGAGATAGAGCCGTTGCTAAGTCTTGTTTTCACTCTGTTACAGCTTCGTGTACAAAAGTGCCATAAGACATGTGTTTGAAGCGCATTCGGAGCAGCCCCGCTCTCTGGTAGTTTCAAGGCGGAAGATGGCCTTGGCTGGCCGGAAAACCGGATTTTCGGATGCAGGACTATGGCAGCTACCTGCAGGTACAAGAAATTTCTCTCTAGTCCCATTATTTCTGGAGTTATTGGCCCTGGCGCTGCCGACTTCTTTTTTCGGCGTTTTTTTTTTTTTTTTTTTTTTTTTTTTGCTGGCTTCAGTCCAGCACACATGTAGAGTCCTTGGCTATTGTTGACGTACACAGAGCAAGGCCGTTTGCACTGGACATCTTCGGGGTCTCCTCACTCCGCGGTCTCTGGCAACCTCCCTGTTTATCCCACAACCCCAAGACCGGCATTTTCGGAAAGCCCATAAGCAGGGCTTTCCAACAGTGTCATTCTTGTCAGTTTTCCGCCAATACTTTGGGAGATAGAGCCGTTGCTAAGTCTTGTTTTCACTCTGTTACAGCTTCGTGTACAAAAGTGCCATAAGACATGTGTTTGAAGCGCATTCGGAGCAGCCCCGCTCTCTGGTAGTTTCAAGGCGGAAGATGGCCTTGGCTGGCCGGAAAACCGGATTTTCGGATGCAGGACTATGGCAGCTACCTGCAGGTACAAGAAATTTCTCTCTAGTCCCATTATTTCTGGAGTTATTGGCCCTGGCGCTGCCGACTTCTTTTTTCGGCGTTTTTTTTTTTTTTTTTTTTTTTTTGCTGGCTTCAGTCCAGCACACATGTATTGTCCTTGGCTATTGTTGACGTACACAGAGCAAGGCCGTTTGCACTGGACATCTTCGGGGTGTCCTCACTCCGCGGTCTCTGGCAACCTCCCTGTTTATCCCACAACCCCAAGACCGGCATTTTCGGAAAGCCCATGAGCAGGGCTTTCCAACAGTGTCATTCTTGTCAGTTTTCCGCCAATACTTTGGGAGATAGAGCCGTTGCTAAGTCTTGTTTTCACTCTGTTACAGCTTCGTGTACAAAAGTGCCATAAGACATGTGTTTGAAGCGCATTCGGAGCAGCCCCGCTCTCTTGTAGTTTCAAGGCGGAAGATGGCCCTGGCTGGCCGGAAAAACCAGATTTTCGGATGCAGGACTATGGCAGCTACCTGCAGGTACAAGAAATTTCTCTCTAGTCCTATTATTTCTGGAGTTATTGGCCGTGGCGCTGTCTGCTTCTTTTTTCGGCGGTTTATTTTTTTTTTTTTTTTGCTGGCTTCAGTCCAGCACACATGTAGCGGCCTTGGCTATTGTTGACGTACACAGAGCATGGCCGTTTGCACTGGACATCTTCGGGGTGTCCTCACTCCGCGGTCTCTGGCAACCTCCCTGTTTATCCCACAACCCCAAGACCGGCATTTTCGGAAAGCCCATGAGCAGGGCTTTCCAACAGTGTCATTCTTGTCAGTTTTCCGCCAATACTTCTGGAGATAGAGCCTTTGCTAAGTCTTGTTTTCACTCTGTTACAGCTTTGTGTACAAAAGTGCCATAAGACATGTGTTTGAAGCGCATTCGGAGCAGCCCCGCTTTCTGGTGGATTAAAGGCGGAAGATGGCCCTGGCTGGCCGGGAAAACCTAATTTTCGGATGCAGGACTATGGCAGCTACCTGCAGGTACAAGAAATTTCTCTCTAGCCCCATTATTACTGGAGTTATTGGCCGTGGCGCTGTCTGCTTCTTTTTTCGGCGGTTTATTTATTTATTTTTTGCTGGCTTCAGTCCAGCACACATGTAGCGGCCTTGGCTATTGTTGACGTACACAGAGCATGGCCGTTTGCACTGGACATCTTCGGGGTGTCCTCACTCCGTGGTCCCTGGCATCCTCCCTTATTATCCCACAACCCCAAGACCGGCATTTCCGGAAAGCCCATAAGCAGGGCTTTCCAACAGTGTCATTCTTGTCAGTTTTCCGCCAATACTTTGGGAGATAGAGCCGTTGCTAAGTCTTGTTTTCACTCTGTTACAGCTTCGTGTACAAAAGTGCCATAAGACATGTGTTTGAAGCGCATTCGGAGCAGCCCCGCTCTCTGGTAGTTGCAAGGCGGAAGATGGCCTTGGCTGGCCGGAAAACCAGATTTTCGGATGCAGGACTATGGCAGCTACCTGCAGGTACAAGAAATTTCTCTCTAGTCCCATTATTTCTGGAGTTATTGGCCCTGGCGCTGCCGACTTCTTTTTTCGGCGTTTTTTTTTGTTTTTTTTTTTTTTTGCTGGCTTCAGTCCAGCACACATGTAGAGTCCTTGGCTATTGTTGACGTACACAGAGCAAGGCCGTTTGCACTGGACATCTTCGGGGTGTCCTCACTCCGCGGTCTCTGGCAACCTCCCTGTTTATCCCACAACCCCAAGACCGGCATTTTCGGAAAGCCCATGAGCAGGGCTTTCCAACAGTGTCATTCTTGTCAGTTTTCCGCCAATACTTTGGGAGATAGAGCCGTTGCTAAGTCTTGTTTTCACTCTGTTACAGCTTCGTGTACAAAAGTGCCATAAGACGTGTTTGAAGCGCATTCGGAGCAGCCCCGCTCTCTTGTAGTTTCAAGGCGGAAGATGGCCCTGGCTGGCCGGAAAAACCAGATTTTCGGATGCAGGACTATGGCAGCTACCTGCAGGTACAAGAAATTTCTCTCTAGTCCTATTATTTCTGGAGTTATTGGCCGTGGCGCTGCCGACTTCTTTTTTCGGCGTTTTTTTTTTTTTTTTTTTTTTGCTGGCTTCAGTCCAGCACACACGTAGCGGCCTTGGCTATTGTTGACGTACACAGAGCAAGGCCGTTTGCACTGGACATCTTCGGGGTGTCCTCACTCCGCGGTCTCTGGCAACCTCCCTAATTATCCCACAACCCCAAGACCGGCATTTTCGGAAAGCCCATGAGCAGAGCTTTCCAACAGTGTCATTCTTGTCAGTTTTCCGCCAATACTGTGGGAGATAGAGCCGTTGCTAAGTCTTGTTTTCACTCTGTTACAGCTTTGTGTACAAAAGTGCCATAAGACATGTGTTTGAAGCGCATTCGGAGCAGCCCCGCTTTCTGGTGGATTAAAGGCGGAAGATGGCCCTGGCTGGCCGGGAAAACCTAATTTTCGGATGCAGGACTATGGCAGCTACCTGCAGGTACAAGAAATTTCTCTCTAGCCCCATTATTACTGGAGTTATTGGCCGTGGCGCTGTCTGCTTCTTTTTTCGGCGGTTTATTTATTTATTTTTTGCTGGCTTCAGTCCAGCACACATGTAGCGGCCTTGGCTATTGTTGACGTACACAGAGCATGGCCGTTTGCACTGGACATCTTCGGGGTGTCCTCACTCCGTGGTCCCTGGCATCCTCCCTTATTATCCCACAACCCCAAGACCGGCATTTCCGGAAAGCCCATAAGCAGGGCTTTCCAACAGTGTCATTCTTGTCAGTTTTCCGCCAATACTTTGGGAGATAGAGCCGTTGCTAAGTCTTGTTTTCACTCTGTTACAGCTTCGTGTACAAAAGTGCCATAAGACATGTGTTTGAAGCGCATTCGGAGCAGCCCCGCTCTCTGGTAGTTTCAAGGCGGAAGATGGCCTTGGCTGGCCGGAAAACCGGATTTTCGGATGCAGGACTATGGCAGCTACCTGCAGGTACAAGAAATTTCTCTCTAGTCCCATTATTTCTGGAGTTATTGGCCCTGGCGCTGCCGAATTCTTTTTTCGGCTTTTTTTTTTTTTTTTTTTTTTTTTTTGCTGGCTTCAGTCCAGCACACATGTAGAGTCCTTGGCTATTGTTGACGTACACAGAGCAAGGCCGTTTGCACTGGACATCTTCGGGGTGTCCTCACTCCGCGGTCTCTGGCAACCTCCCTGTTTATCCCACAGCCTCAAGACCGGCATTTTCGGAAAGCCCATGAGCAGGGCTTTCCAACAGTGTCATTCTTGTCAGTTTTCCGCCAATACTTTGGGAGATAGAGCCGTTGCTAAGTCTTGTTTTCACTCTGTTACAGCTTCGTGTACAAAAGTGCCATAAGACATGTGTTTGAAGCGCATTCGGAGCAGCCCCGCTCTCTTGTAGTTTCAAGGCGGAAGATGGCCCTGGCTGGCCGGAAAAACCAGATTTTCGGATGCAGGACTATGGCAGCTACCTGCAGGTACAAGAAATTTCTCTCTAGTCCTATTATTTCTGGAGTTATTGGCCGTGGCGCTGCCGACTTCTTTTTTCGGCGTTTTTTTTTTTTTTTTTTTTTTGCTGGCTTCAGTCCAGCACACACGTAGCGGCCTTGGCTATTGTTGACGTACACAGAGCATGGCCGTTTGCACTGGACATCTTCGGGGTGTCCTCACTCCGCGGTCTCTGGCAACCTCCCTAATTATCCCACAACCCCAAGACCGGCATTTTCGGAAAGCCCATGAGCAGAGCTTTCCAACAGTGTCATTCTTGTCAGTTTTCCGCCAATACTGTGGGAGATAGAGCCGTTGCTAAGTCTTGTTTTCACTCTGTTACAGCTTTGTGTACAAAAGTGCCATAAGACATGTGTTTGAAGCGCATTCGGAGCAGCCCCGCTCTCTGGTGGATTAAAGGCGGAAGATGGCCCTGGCTGGCCGGGAAAACTAGATTTTCGGATGCAGGACTATGGCAGCTACCTGCAGGTACAAGAAATTTCTCTCTAGCCCCATTATTACTGGAGTTATTGGCCGTGGCGCTGTCTGCTTCTTTTTTCGGCGGTTTATTTATTTTTTTTTTTGCTGGCTTCAGTCCAGCACACACGTAGCGGCCTTGGCTATTGTTGACGTACACAGAGCATGGCCGTTTGCACTGGATATCTTCGGGGTGTCCTCACTCCTCGGTCCCTGGCATCCTCCCTAATTATCCCACAACCCCAAGAACGGCATTTTCGGAAAGCCCATATACAGGGCTTTCCAACAGTGGCATTCTTGTCAGTTTTCCGCCAATACTTTGGGAGATAGAGCCGTTGCTAAGTCTTATTTTCACTCTGTTACAGCTTTGTGTACAAAAGTGCCATAAGACATGTGTTTGAAGCGCATTCGGAGCAGCCCCGCTCTCTGGTGGTTTCAAAGCGGAAGATGGCCCTGGCTGGCCGGGAAAACCAAATTTTCGGATGCAGGACTATGGCAGCTACCTGCAGGTACAAGAAATTTCTCTCTAGTCCCATTATTTCTGGAGTTATTGGCCCTTGCGCTGCCGACTTCTTTTTTCGGCATTTTTTTTTTTTTTTTTTTTTGCTGGCTTCAGTCCAGCACACATGTAGCGGCCTTGGCTATTGTTGACGTACACAGAGCATGGCCGTTTGCACTGGACATCTTCGGGGTGTCCTCACTCCGTGGTCCCTGGCATCCTCCCTAATTATCCCACAACCCCAAGACCGGCATTTTCGGAAAGCCCATAAGCAGGGCTTTCCAACAGTGTCATTCTTGTCAGTTTTCCGCCAATACTTTGGGAGATAGAGCCGTTGCTAAGTCTTGTTTTCACTCTGTTACAGCTTCGTGTACAAAAGTGCCATAAGACATGTGTTTGAAGCGCATTCGGAGCAGCCCCGCTCTCTGGTGGATTAAAGGCGGAAGATGGCCCTGGCTGGCCGGGAAAACTGGATTTTCGGATGCAGGACTATGTCAGCTACCTCTAGGTACAAGAAATTTCTCTCTAGCCCCATTATTACTGGAGTTATTGGCCGTGGCGCTGTCTGCTTCTTTTTTCGGCGGTTTATTTTATTTTTTTTGCTGGCTTCAGTCCAGCACACACGTAGCGGCCTTGGCTATTGTTGACGTACACAAAGCATGGCCGTTTGCACTAGACATCTTCGGGGTGTCCTCACTCCGCGGTCTGTGGCAACCTCCCTGTTTATCCCACAACCCCAAGACCGGCATTTTCGGAAAGCCCATGAGCAGGGCTTTCCAACAGTGTCATTCTTGTCAGTTTTCCGCCAATACTTTGGGAGATAGAGCCGTTGCTAAGTCTTGTTTTCACTCTGTTACAGCTTCGTGTACAAAAGTGCCATAAGACGTGTTTGAAGCGCATTCGGAGCAGCCCCGCTCTCTTGTAGTTTCAAGGCGGAA
Organism: Marthasterias glacialis; assembly: GCA_911728455.2. NCBI lineage: Eukaryota > Metazoa > Echinodermata > Asteroidea > Forcipulatida > Asteriidae > Marthasterias > Marthasterias glacialis. The sequence goes on along the minus strand of OU452239.1, from coordinate 1,246,006 downwards.
GATGGCCCTGGCTGGCCGGAAAAACCAGATTTTCGGATGCAGGACTATGGCAGCTACCTGCAGGTACAAGAAATTTCTCTCTAGTCCTATTATTTCTGGAGTTATTGGCCGTGGCGCTGCCGACTTCTTTTTTCGGCGTTTTTTTTTTTTTTTTTTTTTTGCTGGCTTCAGTCCAGCACACACGTAGCGGCCTTGGCTATTGTTGACGTACACAGAGCAAGGCCGTTTGCACTGGACATCTTCGGGGTGTCCTCACTCCGCGGTCTCTGGCAACCTCCCTAATTATCCCACAACCCCAAGACCGGCATTTTCGGAAAGCCCATGAGCAGAGCTTTCCAACAGTGTCATTCTTGTCAGTTTTCCGCCAATACTGTGGGAGATAGAGCCGTTGCTAAGTCTTGTTTTCACTCTGTTACAGCTTTGTGTACAAAAGTGCCATAAGACATGTGTTTGAAGCGCATTCGGAGCAGCCCCGCTTTCTGGTGGATTAAAGGCGGAAGATGGCCCTGGCTGGCCGGGAAAACCTAATTTTCGGATGCAGGACTATGGCAGCTACCTGCAGGTACAAGAAATTTCTCTCTAGCCACATTATTACTGGAGTTATTGGCCGTGGCGCTGTCTGCTTCTTTTTTCGGCGGTTTATTTATTTATTTTTTGCTGGCTTCAGTCCAGCACACATGTAGCGGCCTTGGCTATTGTTGACGTACACAGAGCATGGCCGTTTGCACTGGACATTTTCGGGGTGTCCTCACTCCGTGGTCCCTGGCATCCTCCCTTATTATCCCACAACCCCAAGACCGGCATTTCCGGAAAGCCCATAAGCAGGGCTTTCCAACAGTGTCATTCTTGTCAGTTTTCCGCCAATACTTTGGGAGATAGAGCCGTTGCTAAGTCTTGTTTTCACTCTGTTACAGCTTCGTGTACAAAAGTGCCATAAGACATGTGTTTGAAGCGCATTCGGAGCAGCCCCGCTCTCTGGTAGTTTCAAGGCGGAAGATGGCCTTGGCTGGCCGGAAAACCGGATTTTCGGATGCAGGACTATGGCAGCTACCTGCAGGTACAAGAAATTTCTCTCTAGTCCCATTATTTCTGGAGTTATTGGCCCTGGCGCTGCCGACTTCTTTTTTCGGCGTTTTTTTTGTTTTTTTTTTTTTTGCTGGCTTCAGTCCAGCACACATGTAGAGTCCTTGGCTATTGTTGACGTACACAGAGCAAGGCCGTTTGCACTGGACATCTTCGGGGTGTCCTCACTCCGCGGTCTCTGGCAACCTCCCTGTTTATCCCACAACCCCAAGATGGGCATTTTCGGAAAGCCCATGAGCAGGGCTTTCCAACAGTGTCATTCTTGTCAGTTTTCCGCCAATACTTTGGGAGATAGAGCCGTTGCTAAGTTTTGTTTTCACTCTGTTACAGCTTTGTGTACAAAAGTGCCATAAGACATGTGTTTGAAGCGCATTCGGAGCAGCCCCGCTCTCTTGTAGTTTCAAGGCGGAAGATGGCCCTGGCTGGCCGGGAAAACCGGATTTTCGGATGCAGGACTATGGCAGCTACCTGCAGGTACAAGAAATTTCTCTCTAGTCCCATTATTTCTGGAGTTATTGGCCGTGGCGCTGCCAACTTCTTTTTTCGGCGTTTTTTTTTTTTTTTTTTGCTGGCTTCAGTCCAGCACACATGTAGCGGCCTTGGCTACTGTTGACGTACACAGAGCAAGGCTGTTTGCACTGGACATCTTTGGGGTGTCCTCACTCCGCGGTCTCTGGCAACCTCCCTGTTTATCCCACAACCCCAAGATGGGCATTTTCGGAAAGCCTATGAGCAGGGCTTTCCAACAGTGTCATTCTTGTCAGTTTTCCGCCAAGACTTCGGGAGATAGAGCCGTTGCTAAGTCTTGTTTTCACTCTGATACAGCTTCGTGTACAAAAGTGCCATAAGACATGTGTTTGAAGCGCATTCGTAGCAGCCCCGCTCTCTGGTAGTTTCAAGGCGGAAGATGGCCCTGGCTGGCCGGGAAAACCGGATTTTCGGATGCAGGACTATGGCAGCTACCTGCAGGTACAAGAAATTTCTCTCTAGCCCCATTATTACTGGAGTTATTGGCCGTGGCGCTGTCTGCTTCTTTTTTCGGCGGTTTATTTTATTTTTTTTGCTGGCTTCAGTCCAGCACACATGTAGCGGCCTTGGCTATTGTTGACGTACACAGAGCATGGCCGTTTGCACTGGACATCTTTGGGATGTCCTCACTCCGCGGTCTCTGGCAACCTCCCTGTTTATCCCACAACAACAAGACCGGCATTTTCGGAAAGCCCATGAGCAGGGCTTTCCAACAGTGTCATTCTTGTCAGTTTTCCGCCAATACTTTGGGAGATAGAGCCGTTGCTAAGTTTTGTTTTCACTCTGTTACAGCTTCGTGTACAAAAGTGCCATAAGACATGTGTTTGAAGCGCATTCGGAGCAGCCCCGCTCTCTGGTGGATTAAAGGCGGAAGATGGCCCTGGCTGGCCGGGAAAACTGGATTTTCGGATGCAGGACTATGTCAGCTACCTCTAGGTACAAGAAATTTCTCTCTAGCCCCATTATTACTGGAGTTATTGGCCGTGGCGCTGTCTGCTTCTTTTTTCGGCGGTTTATTTTATTTTTTTTGCTGGCTTCAGTCCAGCACACACGTAGCGGCCTTGGCTATTGTTGACGTACACAGAGCATGGCCGTTTGCACTAGACATCTTCGGGGTGTCCTCACTCCGCGGTCTGTGGCAACCTTCCTGTTTATCCCACAACCCCAAGACCGGCATTTTCGGAAAGCCCATGAGCAGGGCTTTCCAACAGTGTCATTCTTGTCAGTTTTCCGCCAATACCTTGGGAGATAGAGCCGTTGCTAAGTCTTGTTTTCACTCTGTTACAGCTTCGTGTACAAAAGTGCCATAAGACATGTGTTTGAAGCGCATTCGGAGCAGCCCCGCTCTCTTGTAGTTTCAAGGCGGAAGATGGCCCTGGCTGGCCGGAAAAACCAAATTTTCGGATGCAGGACTATGGCAGCTACCTGCAGGTACAAGAAATTTCTCTCTAGTCCCATTATTTCTGGAGTTATTGGCCGTGGCGCTGCCGACTTCTTTTTTCGGCGGTTTTTTTTTTTTTTTTTTTTTTTTTGCTGGCTTCAGTCCAGCACACATGTAGCGGCCTTGGCTATTGTTGACGTACACAGAGCATGGCCGTTTGCACTGGACATCTTCGGGGTGTCCTCACTCCGCGGTCTGTGGCAACCTCCCTGTTTATCCCACAACCCCAAGACCGGCATTTTCGGAAAGCCCATGAGCAGGGCTTTCCAACAGTGTCATTCTTGTCAGTTTTCCGCCAATACTTTTGGAGATAGAGCCTTTGCTAAGTCTAGTTTTCACTCTGTTACAGCTTCGTGTACAAAAGTGCCATAAGACATGTGTTTGAAGCGCATTCGGAGCAGCCCCGCTCTCTGGTAGTTTCAAGGCGGAAGATGGCCCTGGCTGGCCGGGAAAACCGGATTTTCGGATGCAGGACTATGGCAGCTACCTGCAGGTACAAGAAATTTCTCTCTAGTCCCATTATTTCTGGAGTTATTGGCCGTGGCGCTGTCTGCTTCTTTTTTCGGCGGTTTATTTTATTTTTTTTGCTGGCTTCAGTCCAGCACACAAGTAGCGGCCTTGGCTATTGTTGACGTACATAGAGCATGGCCGTTTGCACTAGACATCTTCGGGGTGTCCTCACTCCGCGGTCTGTGGCAACCTCCCTGTTTATCCCACAACTCCAAGACCGGCATTTTCGGAAAGCCCATGAGCAGGGCTTTCCAACAGTGTCATTCTTGTCAGTTTTCCGCCAATACTTTGGGAGATAGAGCCGTTGCTAAGTTTTGTTTTCACTCTGTTACAGCTTTGTGTACAAAAGTGCCATAAGACATGTGTTTGAAGCGCATTCGGAGCAGCTCCGCTCTCTTGTGGTTTCAAGGCGGAAGATGGCCCTGGCTGGCCGGGAAAACCGGATTTTCGGATGCAGGACTATGGCAGCTACCTGCAGGTACAAGAAATTTCTCTCTAGTCCCATTATTTCTGGAGTTATTGGCCGTGGCGCTGCCGACTTCTTTTTTCGGAGTTTTTTTTTTTTTTTTTGCTGGCTTCAGTCCAGCACACATGTAGCGGCCTTGGCTATTGTTGACGTACACAGAGCATGGCCGTTTGCACTGGACATCTTCGGGGTGTCCTCACTCCGCGGTCTCTGGCAACCTCCCTGTTTATCCCACAACCCCAAGAACGGCATTTTCGGAAAGCCCATGAGCAGGGCTTTCCAACAGTGTCATTCTTGTCAGTTTTCCGCGAAGACTTCGGGAGATAGAGCCGTTGCTAAGTCTTGTTTTCACTCTGTTACAGCTTCGTGTACAAAAGTGCCATAAGACATGTGTTTGAAGCGCATTCGGAGCAGCCCCGCTCTCTGGTGGTTTCAAGGCGGAAGATGGCCCTGGCTGGCCGGGAAAACCAGATTTTCGGATGCAGGACTACGGCAGCTACCTGCAGGTACGAGAAATTTCTCTCTAGCCCTATTATTACTGGAGTTATTGGCCGTGGTGCTGTCTGCTTCTTTTTTCGGCGGTGTATTTTTTTTTTTGCTGGCTTCAGTCCAGCACACACGTAGCGGCCTTGGCTATTGTTGACGTACACAGAGCATGGCCGTTTGCACTGGACATCTTCGGGGTGTCCTTACTCCGTGGTCCCTGGCATCATCCCTATTTATCCCACAACCCCAAGACCGGCATTTTCGGAAAGCCCATGAGCAGGGCTTTCCAACAGTGTTATTCTTGTCAGTTTTCCGCAAATACTTTGGGAGATAGAGCCGTTGCTAAGTCTTGTTTTCACTCTGTTACAGCTTTGTGTACAAAAGTGCCATAAGACATGTGTTTGAAGCGCATTCGGAGCAGCCCCGCTCTCTGGTGGTTTCAAGGCGGAAGATGGCCCTGGCTGGCCGGGAAAACCAAATTTTCGGATGCAGGACTTTGGCAGCTACCTGCAGGTACAAGAAATTTCTCTCTAGCCCCATTATTACTGGAGTTATTGGCCGTGGCGCTGTCTGCTTCTTTTTTCGGCGGTTTATTTTTTTTAATTTTTTTTTTTTCTGGCTTCAGTCCAGCAAACATGTAGTGGCCTTGGCTATTGTTGACGTACACAGAGCAAGGCCGTTTGCACTGGACATCTTCGGGGTGTCCTCACTCCGCGGTCTCTGGCAACCTCCCTGTTTATCCTACAACCCCAAGACCGGCATTTTCGGAAAGCCCATGAGCAGGGCTTTCCAACAGTGTCATTCTTGTCAGTTTTCCGCCAATACTTTAGGAGAAAGAGCCGTTGCTAAGTTTTGTTTTCACTCTGTTACAGCTTTGTGTACAAAAGTGCCATAAGACATGTGTTTGAAGCGCATTTGGAGCAGCCCCGCTCTCTGGTGGTTTCAAGGGGGAAAATGGCCCTGGCTGGCCGGGAAAACTGGATTTTCGGATGCAGGACTATGGCAGCTACCTGCAGGTACAAGAAATTTCTCTCTAGTCCCATTATTTCTGGAGTTATTGGCCGTGGCGCTGCCGACTTCTTTTTTCGGCGTTTTTTTTTTTTTTTTTGCTGGCTTCAGTCCAGCACGCATGTAGCGGTCTTGGCTATTGTTGACGTACACAGAGCAAGGCCGTTTGCACTGGACATCTTTGGGGTGTCCTCACTCCGCGGTCTCTGGCAACCTCCCTGTTTATCCCACAACCCCAAGACCGGCATTTTCGGAAAGCCCATGAGCAGGGCTTTCCAACAGTGTCATTCTTGTCAGTTTTCCGCCAATACTTTGGGAGATAGAGCCGTTGCTAAGTCTTGTTTTCACTCTGTTACAGCTTTGTGTACAAAAGTGCCATAAGACATGTGTTTGAAGCGCATTCGGAGCAGCCCCGCTCTCTGGTGGATTAAAGGCGGAAGATGGCCCTGGCTGGCCGGGAAAACCGGATTTTCGGATGCAGGACTATGGCAGCTTCCTGCAGGTACAAGAAATTTCTCTCTAGCCCCATTATTACTGGAGGTATTGGCCGTGGCGCTGTCTGCTTCTTTTTTCGGCGGTTTATTATTTTTTTTTTTTGCTGGCTTCAGTCCAGCACACACGTAGCGGCCTTGGCTATTGTTGACGTACACAGAGCATGGCCGTTTGCACTGGATATCTTCGGGGTGTCCTCACTCCTCGGTCCCTGGCATCCTCCCTAATTATCCCACAACCCCAAGACCGGCATTTTCGGAAAGCCCATGAGCAGAGCTTTCCAACAGTGTCATTCTTGTCAGTTTTCCGCCAATACTGTGGGAGATAGAGCCGTTGCTAAGTCTTGTTTTCACTCTGTTACAGCTTTGTGTACAAAAGTGCCATAAGACATGTGTTTGAAGCGCATTCAGAGCAGCCCCGCTCTCTGGTGGATTAAAGGCGGAAGATGGCCCTGGCTGGCCGGGAAAACTAGATTTTCGGATGCAGGACTATGGCAGCTACCTGCAGGTACAAGAAATTTCTCTCTAGTCCCATTATTTCTGGAGTTATTGGCCGTGGCGCTGCCGACTTCTTTTTTCGGCGTTTTTTTTTTTTTTTTTTTTTGCTGGCTTCAGTCCAGCACACATGTAGCGGTCTTGGCTATTGTTGACGTAATCAGAGCAAGGCCGTTTGCACTGGACATCTTTGGGGTGTCCTCACTCCGCGGTCACTGGCAACCTCCCTGTTTATCCCACAACCCCAAGACCGGCATTTTCGGAAAGCCCATGAGCAGGGCTTTCCAACAGTGTCATTCTAGTCAGTTTTCCGCCAATACTGTGGGAGATAGAGCCGTTGCTAAGTCTTGTTTTCACTCTGTTACAGCTTTGTGTACAAAAGTGCCATAAGACATGTGTTTGAAGCGCATTCGGAGCAGCCCCGCTCTCTGGTGGTTTCAAGGCGGAAGATGGCCCTGGCTGGCCGGGAAAACCAAATTTTCGGATGCAGGACTATGGCAGCTACCTGCAGGTACAAGAAATTTCTCTCTAGTCCCATTATTTCTGGAGTTATTGGCCCTTGCGCTGCCGACTTCTTTTTTCGGCATTTTTTTTTTTTTTTTTTTTTTTTGCTGGCTTCAGTCCAACACACATGTAGCGGCCTTGGCTATTGTTGACGTACACAGAGCATGGCCGTTTGCACTGGACATCTTCGGGGTGTCCTCACTCCGTGGTCCCTGGCATCCTCCCTAATTATCCCACAACCCCAAGACCGGCATTTTTGGAAAGCCCATAAGCAGGGCTTTCCAACAGTGTCATTCTTGTCAGTTTTCCGCCAATACTTTGGGAGATAGAGCCGTTGCTAAGTTTTGTTTTCACTCTGTTACAGCTTTGTGTACAAAAGTGCCATAAGACATGTGTTTGAAGCGCATTCGGAGCAGCCCCGCTCTCTGGTGGTTTCAAGGCGGAAGATGGCCCTGGCTGGCCGGGAAAACCGGATTTTCGGATGCAGGACTATGGCAGCTACCTGCAGGTACAAGAAATTTCTCTCTAGTCCCATTATTTCTGGAGTTATTGGCCCTTGCGCTGCCGACTTCTTTTTTCGGCATTTTTTTTTTTTTTTTTTTTTTTTTTGCTGGCTTCAGTCCAACACACATGTAGCGGCCTTGGCTATTGTTGACGTACACAGAGCATGGCCGTTTGCACTGGACATCTTCGGGGTGTCCTCACTCCGCGGTCTCTGGCAACCTCCCTGTTTATTCCACAACCCCAAGACCGGCATTTTCGAAAAGCCCATGAGCAGGGCTTTCCAACAGTGTCATTCTTGTCAGTTTTCCGCCAATACTTTAGGAGATAGAGCCGTTCCTAAGTTTTGTTTTCACTCTGTTACAGCTTTGTGTACAAAAGTGCCATAAGACATGTGTTTGAAGCGCATTCGGAGCAGCCCCGCTCTCTGGTAGTTTCAAGGCGGAAGATGGCCCTAGCTGGCCGGGAAAACCGGATTTTCGGATGCAGAACTATGGCAGCTACCTGCAGGTACAAAAAATTTCTCTCTAGTCCCATTACTTCTGGAGTTATTGGCCGTGGCGCTGCCAATTTCTTTTTTCGGCGGTTTTTTTTTTTTTTCGCTGGCTTCAGTCCAGCACACATGTAGCGGCCTTGGCTATTGTTGACGTACACAGAGCATGGCCGTTTGCACTGGACATCTTCGGGGTGTCCTCACTCCGCGGTCTCTGGCAACCTCCCTGTTTATCCCACAACCCCAAGACCGGCATTTTCGGAAAGCCCATGAGCAGGGCTTTCCAACAGTGTCATTCTTGTCAGTTTTCCGCCAATACTTTGGGAGATAGAGCCGTTCCTAAGTCTTGTTTTCACTCTGTTACAGCTTTGTGTACAAAAGTGCCATAAGACATGTGTTTGAAGCGCATTCGGAGCAGCCCCGCTCTCTGGTGGTTTCAAGGCGGAAGATGGCCCTAGCTGGCCGGGAAAACCGGATTTTCGGATGCAGAACTATGGCAGCTACCTGCATTTACAAGAAATTTCTCTCTAGTCCCATTATTTCTGGAGTTATTGGCCGTGGCGCTGCCGACTTCTTTTTTCGGCGTTTTTTTTTTTTTTTTTTTTTTTTTGCTGGCTTCAGTCCAGCACACATGTAGCTTCCTTGGCTATTGTTGACGTACACAGAGCAAGGCCGTTTGCACTGGACATCTTCGGGGTGTCCTCACTCCGCGGTCTTTGGCAACCTCCCTGATTATCCCACAACCCCAAGACCGGCATTTTCGGAAAGCCCATGAGCAGAGCTTTCCAACAGTGTCATTCTTGTCAGTTTTCCGCCAATACTGTGGGAGATAGAGCCGTTGCTAAGTCTTGTTTTCACTCTGTTACAGCTTCGTGTACAAAAGTGCCATAAGACATGTGTTTGAAGCGCATTCGGAGCAGCCCCGCTCTCTGGTGAATTCAAGGCGGAAAATGGCCCCGGCTGGCCGGGAAAACCGGATTTTCGGATGCAGGACTATGGCAGCTACCTGCAGGTACAAAAAATTTCTCTCTAGTCCCATTATTTCTGGAGTTATTGGCCCTGGCGCTGCCGACTTCTTTTTTCGGCATTTTTTTTTTTTTTTTTTTTTGCTGGCTTCAGTCCAGCACACATGTAGCGGCCTTGGCTATTGTTGACGTACACAGAGCATGGCCGTTTGCACTGGACATCTTCGGGGTGTCCTCACTCCGCGGTCTCTGGCAACCTCCCTGTTTATTCCACAACCCCAAGACCGGCATTTTCGGAAAGCCCATGAGCAGGGCTTTCCAACAGTGTCATTCTTGTCAGTTTTCCGCCAATACTTTGGGAGATAGAGCCGTTCCTAAGTCTTGTTTTCACTCTGTTACAGCTTTGTGTACAAAAGTGCCATAAGACATGTGTTTGAAGCGCATTCGGAGCAGCCCCGCTCTCTGGTGGTTTCAAGGCGGAAGATGGCCCTAGCTGGCCGGGAAAACCGGATTTTCGGATGCAGAACTATGGCAGCTACCTGCAGGTACAAGAAATTTCTCTCTAGTCCCATTATTTCTGGAGTTATTGGCCGTGGCGCTGCCGACTTCTTTTTTCGGCGTTTTTTTGTTTTTTTTTTGCTGGCTTCAGTCCAGCACACATGTAGCGGCCTTGGCTATTGTTGACGTACACAGAGCATGGCCGTTTGCACTGGACATCTTCGGGGTGTCCTCACTCCGCGGTCTCTGGCAACCTCCTTGTTTATCCCACAACCCCAAGACTGGCATTTTCGGAAAGCCCATGAGCAGGGCTTTCCAACAGTGTCATTCTTGTCAGTTTTCCGCCAATACTTTGGGAGATAGAGCCGTTGCTAAGTCTTGTTTTCACTCTGTTACAGCTTCGTGTACAAAAGTGCCATAAGACATGTGTTTGAAGCGCATTCGGAGCAGCCCCGCTCTCTGGTGGTTTCAAGGCGGAAGATGGCCCCGGCTGGCCGGGAAAACCGGATTTTCGGATGCAGGACTATGGCAGCTACCTGCAGGTACAAAAAAAATTCTCTCTAGTCCCATTATTTCTGGAGTTATTGGCCGTGGCGCTGCCGACTTCTTTTTTCGGCGTTTTTTTTTTTTTTTTTTTTTTTTTTGCTGGCTTCAGTCCAGCACACATGTAGCTTCCTTGGCTATTGTTGACGTACACAGAGCAAGGCCGTTTGCACTGGACATCTTCGGGGTGTCCTCACTCCGCGGTCTCTGGCAACCTCCCTGTTTATCCCACAACCCCAAGACCGGCATTTTCGGAAAGCCCATGAGCAGAGCTTTCCAACAGTGTCATTCTTGTCAGTTTTCCGCCAATACTGTGGGAGATAGAGCCGTTGCTAAGTCTTGTTTTCACTCTGTTACAGCTTCGTGTACAAAAGTGCCATAAGACATGTGTTTGAAGCGCATTCGGAGCAGCCCCGCTCTCTGGTGAATTCAAGGCGGAAAATGGCCCCGGCTGGCCGGGAAAACCGGATTTTCGGATGCAGGACTATGGCAGCTACCTGCAGGTACAAAAAATTTCTCTCTAGTCCCATTACTTCTGGAGTTATTGGCCGTGGCGCTGCCAATTTCTTTTTTCGGCGGTTTTTTTTTTTTTTTGCTGGCTTCAGTCCAGCACACATGTAGCGGCCTTGGCTATTGTTGACGTACACAGAGCATGGCCGTTTGCACTGGACATCTTCGGGGTGTCCTCACTCCGCGGTCTCTGGCAACCTCCCTGTTTATCCCACAACCCCAAGACCGGCATTTTCGGAAAGCCCATGAGCAGAGCTTTCCAACAGTGTCATTCTTGTCAGTTTTCCGCCAATACTTTGGGAGATAGAGCCGTTGCTAAGTCTTGTTTTCACTCTGTTACAGCTTCGTGTACAAAAGTGCCATAAGACATGTGTTTGAAGCGCATTCGGAGCAGCCCCGCTCTCTGGTGGTTTCAAGGCGGAAGATGGCCCCGGCTGGCCGGGAAAACCGGATTTTCGGATGCAGGACTATGGCAGCTACCTGCAGGTACAAAAAAATTTCTCTCTAGTCCCATTATTTCTAGAGTTATTGGCCCTGGCGCTGCCGACTTCTTTTTTCGGCATTTTTTTTTTTTTTTTGCTGGCTTCAGTCCAGCACACATGTAGCGGCCTTGGCTATTGTTGACGTACACAGAGCATGGCCGTTTGCACTGGACATCTTCGGGGTGTCCTCACTCCGCGGTCTCTGGCAACCTCCCTGTTTATCCCACAACCCCAAGACTGGCATTTTCGGAAAGCCCATGAGCAGAGCTTTCCAACAGTGTCATTCTTGTCAGTTTTCCGCCAATACTTTGGGAGATAGAGCCGTTGCTAAGTCTTGTTTTCACTCTGTTACAGCTTCGTGTACAAAAGTGCCATAAGACATGTGTTTGAAGCGCATTCGGAGCAGCCCCGCTCTCTGGTGGTTTCAAGGCGGAAGATGGCCCCGGCTGGCCGGGAAAACCGGATTTTCGGATGCAGGACTATGGCAGCTACCTGCAGGTACAAAAAAATTTCTCTCTAGTCCCATTATTTCTAGAGTTATTGGCCCTGGCGCTGCCGACTTCTTTTTTCGGCATTTTTTTTTTTTTTTTGCTGGCTTCAGTCCAGCACACATGTAGCGGCCTTGGCTATTGTTGACGTACACAGAGCATGGCCGTTTGCACTGGACATCTTCGGGGTGTCCTCACTCCGCGGTCTCTGGCAACCTCCCTGTTTATCCCACAACCCCAAGACCGGCATTTTCAGAAAGCCCATGAGCAGGGCTTTCCAACAGTGTCATTCTTGTCAGTTTTCCGCCAATACTTTGGGAGATAGAGCCGTTGCTAAGTCTTGTTTTCACTCTGTTACAGCTTCGTGTACAAAAGTGCCATAAGACATGTGTTTGAAGCGCATTCGGAGCAGCCCCGCTCTCTGGTGGTTTCAAGGCGGAAGATGGCCCCGGCTGGCCGGGAAAACCGGATTTTCGGATGCAGGACTATGGCAGCTACCTGCAGGTACAAAAAAATTTCTCTCTAGTCCCATTATTTCTAGAGTTATTGGCCCTGGCGCTGCCGACTTCTTTTTTCGGCATTTTTTTTTTTTTTTTGCTGGCTTCAGTCCAGCACACATGTAGCGGCCTTGGCTATTGTTGACGTACACAGAGCATGGCCGTTTGCACTGGACATCTTCGGGGTGTCCTCACTCCGCGGTCTCTGGCAACCTCCCTGTTTATCCCACAACCCCAAGACCGGCATTTTCAGAAAGCCCATGAGCAGGGCTTTCCAACAGTGTCATTCTTGTCAGTTTTCCGCCAATACTTTGGGAGATAGAGCCGTTGCTAAGTCTTGTTTTCACTCTGTTACAGCTTCGTGTACAAAAGTGCCATAAGACATGTGTTTGAAGCGCATTCGGAGCAGCCCCGCTCTCTGGTGGTTTCAAGGCGGAAGATGGCCCCGGCTGGCCGGGAAAACCGGATTTTCGGATGCAGGACTATGGCAGCTACCTGCAGGTACAAAAAATTTCTCTCTAGTCCCATTATTTCTGGAGTTATTGGCCCTGGCGCTGCCGACTTCTTTTTTCGGCATTTTTTTTTTTTTTTTTTTTTTTTTTGCTGGCTTCAGTCCAGCACACATGTAGCTTCCTTGGCTATTGTTGACGTACACAGAGCAAGGCCGTTTGCACTGGACATCTTCGGGGTGTCCTCACTCCGCGGTCTCTGGCAACCTCCCTGTTTATCCCACAACTCCAAGACCGGCATTTTCGGAAAGCCCATGAGCAGAGCTTTCCAACAGTGTCATTCTTGTCAGTTTTCCGCCAATACTGTGGGAGATAGAGCCGTTGCTAAGTCTTGTTTTCACTCTGTTACAGCTTCGTGTACAAAAGTGCCATAAGACATGTGTTTGAAGCGCATTCGGAGCAGCCCCGCTCTCTAGTGAATTCAAGGCGGAAAATGGCCCCGGCTGGCCGGGAAAACCGGATTTTCGGATGCAGGACTATGGCAGCTACCTGCAGGTACAAACAATTTCTCTCTAGTCCCATTACTTCTGGAGTTATTGGCCGTGGCGCTGCCAATTTCTTTTTTCGGCGGTTTTTTTTTTTTTTTGCTGGCTTCAGTCCAGCACACATGTAGCGGCCTTGGCTATTGTTGACGTACACAGAGCATGGCCGTTTGCACTGGACATCTTCGGGGTGTCCTCACTCCGCGGTCTCTGGCAACCTCCCTGTTTATCCCACAACCCCAAGACCGGCATTTTCGGAAAGCCCATGAGCAGAGCTTTCCAACAGTGTCATTCTTGTCAGTTTTCCGCCAATACTTTGGGAGATAGAGCCGTTGCTAAGTCTTGTTTTCACTCTGTTACAGCTTCGTGTACAAAAGTGCCATAAGACATGTGTTTGAAGCGCATTCGGAGCAGCCCCGCTCTCTGGTGGTTTCAAGGCGGAAGATGGCCCCGGCTGGCCGGGAAAACCGGATTTTCGGATGCAGGACTATGGCAGCTACCTGCAGGTACAAAAAAATTTCTCTCTAGTCCCATTATTTCTAGAGTTATTGGCCCTGGCGCTGCCGACTTCTTTTTTTGGCATTTTTTTTTTTTTTTGCTGGCTTCAGTCCAGCACACATGTAGCGGCCTTGGCTATTGTTGACGTACACAGAGCATGGCCGTTTGCACTGGACATCTTCGGGGTGTCCTCACTCCGCGGTCTCTGGCAACCTCCCTGTTTATCCCACAACCCCAAGACTGGCATTTTCGGAAAGCCCATGAGCAGAGCTTTCCAACAGTGTCATTCTTGTCAGTTTTCCGCCAATACTTTGGGAGATAGAGCCGTTGCTAAGTCTTGTTTTCACTCTGTTACAGCTTTGTGTACAAAAGTGCCATAAGACATGTGTTTGAAGCGCATTCGGAGCAGCCCCGCTCTCTGGTGGTTTCAAGGCGGAAGATGGCCCCGGCTGGCCGGGAAAACCGGATTTTCGGATGCAGGACTATGGCAGCTACCTGCAGGTACAAAAAAAATTCTCTCTAGTCCCATTATTTCTAGAGTTATTGGCCCTGGCGCTGCCGACTTCTTTTTTCGGCATTTTTTTTTTTTTTTTGCTGGCTTCAGTCCAGCACACATGTAGCGGCCTTGGCTATTGTTGACGTACACAGAGCATGGCCGTTTGCACTGGACATCTTCGGGGTGTCCTCACTCCGCGGTCTCTGGCAACCTCCCTGTTTATCCCACAACCCCAAGACCGGCATTTTCGGAAAGCCCATGAGCAGAGCTTTCCAACAGTGTCATTCTTGTCAGTTTTCCGCCAATACGTTGGGAGATAGAGCCGTTGCTAAGTCTTGTTTTCACTCTGTTACAGCTTCGTGTACAAAAGTGCCATAAGACATGTGTTTGAAGCGCATTCGGAGCAGCCCCGCTCTCTGGTGGTTTCAAGGCGGAAGATGGCCCCGGCTGGCCGGGAAAACCGGATTTTCGGATGCAGGACTATGGCAGCTACCTGCAGGTACAAAAAAATTTCTCTCTAGTCCCATTATTTCTAGAGTTATTGGCCCTGGCGCTGCCGACTTCTTTTTTTGGCATTTTTTTTTTTTTTTGCTGGCTTCAGTCCAGCACACATGTAGCGGCCTTGGCTATTGTTGACGTACACAGAGCATGGCCGTTTGCACTGGACATCTTCGGGGTGTCCTCACTCCGCGGTCTCTGGCAACCTCCCTGTTTATCCCACAACCCCAAGACTGGCATTTTCGGAAAGCCCATGAGCAGAGCTTTCCAACAGTGTCATTCTTGTCAGTTTTCCGCCAATACTTTGGGAGATAGAGCCGTTGCTAAGTCTTGTTTTCACTCTGTTACAGCTTTGTGTACAAAAGTGCCATAAGACATGTGTTTGAAGCGCATTCGGAGCAGCCCCGCTCTCTGGTGGTTTCAAGGCGGAAGATGGCCCCGGCTGGCCGGGAAAACCGGATTTTCGGATGCAGGACTATGGCAGCTACCTGCAGGTACAAAAAAATTTCTCTCTAGTCCCATTATTTCTAGAGTTATTGGCCCTGGCGCTGCCGACTTCTTTTTTCGGCATTTTTTTTTTTTTTTTGCTGGCTTCAGTCCAGCACACATGTAGCGGCCTTGGCTATTGTTGACGTACACAGAGCATGGCCGTTTGCACTGGACATCTTCGGGGTGTCCTCACTCCGCGGTCTCTGGCAACCTCCCTGTTTATCCCACAACCCCAAGACCGGCATTTTCAGAAAGCCCATGAGCAGGGCTTTCCAACAGTGTTATTCTTGTCAGTTTTCCGCCAATACTTTGGGAGATAGAGCCGTTGCTAAGTCTTGTTTTCACTCTGTTACAGCTTCGTGTACAAAAGTGCCATAAGACATGTGTTTGAAGCACATTCGGAGCAGCCCCGCTCTCTGGTGGTTTCAAGGCGGAAGATGGCCCCGGCTGGCCGGGAAAACCGGATTTTCGGATGCAGGACTATGGCAGCTACCTGCAGGTACAAAAAATTTCTCTCTAGTCCCATTATTTCTGGAGTTATTGGCCCTGGGGCTGTCGACTTCTTTTTTCGGCGTTTTTTTTTTTTTTTTTTTTTTTTGGCTGGCTTCAGTCCAGCACACATGTAGCTTCCTTGGCTATTGTTGACGTACACAGAGCAAGGCCGTTTGCACTGGACATCTTCGGGGTGTCCTCACTCCGCGGTCTCTGGCAACCTCCCTGTTTATTCCACAACCCCAAGACCGGCATTTTCGGAAAGCAAATGAGCAGAGCTTTCCAACAGCGTCATTCTTGTCAGTTTTCCGCCAATACTTTGGGAGATAGAGCCGTTCCTAAGTCTTGTTTTCACTCTGTTACAGCTTTGTGTACAAAAGTGCCATAAGACATGTGTTTGAAGCGCATTCGGAGCAGCCCCGCTCTCTGGTGGTTTCAAGGCGGAAGATGGCCCTAGCTGGCCGGGAAAACCGGATTTTCGGATGCAGAACTATGGCAGCTACCTGCAGGTACAAGAAATTTCTCTCTAGTCCCATTATTTCTGGAGTTATTGGCCCTGGGGCTGCCGACTTCTTTTTTCGGCGTTTTTTTTTTTTTTTTTTTTTTTTTGCTGGCTTCAGTCCAGCACACATGTAGCTTCCTTGGCTATTGTTGACGTACGCAGAGCAAGGCCGTTTGCACTGGACATCTTCGGGGTGTCCTCACTCCGCGGTCTCTGGCAACCTCCCTGTTTATCCCACAACCCCAAGACCGGCATTTTCGGAAAGCCCATGAGCAGAGCTTTCCAACAGTGTCATTCTCGTCAGTTTTCCGCCAATACTGTGGGAGATAGAGCCGTTGCTAAGTTTTGTTTTCACTCTGTTACAGCTTCGTGTACAAAAGTGCCATAAGACATGTGTTTGAAGCGCATTCGGAGCAGCCCCGCTCTCTGGTGGTTTCAAGGCGGAAGATGGCCCCGGCTGGCCGGGAAAACCAGATTTTCGGATGCAGAACTATGACAGCTACCTGCAGGTACAAGAAATTTCTCTCTAGTCCCATTATTTCTGGAGTTATTGGCCCTGGGGCTGCCGACTTCTTTTTTCGGCGTTTTTTTTTTTTTTTTTTTTTTTTTGCTGGCTTCAGTCCAGCACACATGTAGCTTCCTTGGCTATTGTTGACGTACGCAGAGCAAGGCCGTTTGCACTGGACATCTTCGGGGTGTCCTCACTCCGCGGTCTCTGGCAACCTCCCTGTTTATCCCACAACCCCAAGACCGGCATTTTCGGAAAGCCCATGAGCAGAGCTTTCCAACAGTGTCATTCTCGTCAGTTTTCCGCCAATACTGTGGGAGATAGAGCCGTTGCTAAGTTTTGTTTTCACTCTGTTACAGCTTCGTGTACAAAAGTGCCATAAGACATGTGTTTGAAGCGCATTCGGAGCAGCCCCGCTCTCTGGTGGTTTCAAGGCGGAAGATGGCCCCGGCTGGCCGGGAAAACCAGATTTTCGGATGCAGAACTATGGCAGCTACCTGCAGGTACAAGAAATTTCTCTCTAGTCCCATTATTTCTGGAGTTATTGGCCCTGGGGCTGTCGACTTCTTTTTTCGGCGTTTTTTTTTTTTTTTTTTTTTTTTTTTGCTGGCTTCAGTCCAGCACACATGTAGCTTCCTTGGCTATTGTTGACGTACACAGAGCAAGGCCGTTTGCACTGGACATCTTCGGGGTGTCCTCACTCCGCGGTCTCTGGCAACCTCCCTGTTTATCCCACAACCCCAAGACCGGTATTTTCGGAAAGCCCATGAGCAGAGCTTTCCAACAGTGTCATTCTTGTCAGTTTTCCGCCAATACTGTGGGAGATAGAGCCGTTGCTAAGTCTTGTTTTCACTCTGTTACAGCTTCGTGTACAAAAGTGCCATAAGACATGTGTTTGAAGCGCATTCGGAGCAGCCCCGCTCTCTGGTGGTTTCAAGGCGGAAGATGGCCCTGGCTGGCCGGGAAAACCGGATTTTCGGATGCAGGACTATGGCAGCTACCTGCAGGTACAAGAAATTTCTCTCTAGTCCCATTATTTCTGGAGTTATTGGCCGTGGCGCTGCCGACTTCTTTTTTCGGCGTTTTTTTGTTTTTTTTTTGCTGGCTTCAGTCCAGCACACATGTAGCGGCCTTGGCTATTGTTGACGTACACAGAGCATGGCCGTTTGCACTGGACATCTTCGGGGTGTCCTCACTCCGCGGTCTCTGGCAACCTCCCTGTTTATCCCACAACCCCAAGACCGGCATTTTCGGAAAGCCCATGAGCAGGGCTTTCCAACAGTGTCATTCTTGTCAGTTTTCCGCCAATACTTTGGGAGATAGAGCCGTTGCTAAGTCTTGTTTTCACTCTGTTACAGCTTCGTGTACAAAAGTGCCATAAGACATGTGTTTGAAGCGCATTCGGAGCAGCCCCGCTCTCTGGTGAATTCAAGGCGGAAAATGGCCCCGGCTGGCCGGGAAAACCGGATTTTCGGATGCAGGACTATGGCAGCTACCTGCAGGTACAAAAAATTTCTCTCTAGTCCCATTACTTCTGGAGTTATTGGCCGTGGCGCTGCCAATTTCTTTTTTCGGCGGTTTTTTTTTTTTTTTGCTGGCTTCAGTCCAGCACACATGTAGCGGCCTTGGCTATTGTTGACGTACACAGAGCATGGCCGTTTGCACTGGACATCTTCGGGGTGTCCTCACTCCGCGGTCTCTGGCAACCTCCCTGTTTATCCCACAACCCCAAGACCGGCATTTTCGGAAAGCCCATGAGCAGAGCTTTCCAACAGTGTCATTCTTGTCAGTTTTCCGCCAATACTTTGGGAGATAGAGCCGTTGCTAAGTCTTGTTTTCACTCTGTTACAGCTTCGTGTACAAAAGTGCCATAAGACATGTGTTTGAAGCGCATTCGGAGCAGCCCCGCTCTCTGGTGGTTTCAAGGCGGAAGATGGCCCCGGCTGGCCGGGAAAACCGGATTTTCGGATGCAGGACTATGGCAGCTACCTGCAGGTACAAAAAAATTTCTCTCTAGTCCCATTATTTCTAGAGTTATTGGCCCTGGCGCTGCCGACTTCTTTTTTCGGCATTTTTTTTTTTTTTTTGCTGGCTTCAGTCCAGCACACATGTAGCGGCCTTGGCTATTGTTGACGTACACAGAGCATGGCCGTTTGCACTGGACATCTTCGGGGTGTCCTCACTCCGCGGTCTCTGGCAACCTCCCTGTTTATCCCACAACCCCAAGACCGGCATTTTCGGAAAGCCCATGAGCAGAGCTTTCCAACAGTGTCATTCTTGTCAGTTTTCCGCCAATACTTTGGGAGATAGAGCCGTTGCTAAGTCTTGTTTTCACTCTGTTACAGCTTCGTGTACAAAAGTGCCATAAGACATGTGTTTGAAGCGCATTCGGAGCAGCCCCGCTCTCTGGTGGTTTCAAGGCGGAAGATGGCCCCGGCTGGCCGGGAAAACCGGATTTTCGGATGCAGGACTATGGCAGCTACCTGCAGGTACAAAAAAATTTCTCTCTAGTCCCATTATTTCTAGAGTTATTGGCCCTGGCGCTGCCGACTTCTTTTTTCGGCATTTTTTTTTTTTTTTTGCTGGCTTCAGTCCAGCACACATGTAGCGGCCTTGGCTATTGTTGACGTACACAGAGCATGGCCGTTTGCACTGGACATCTTCGGGGTGTCCTCACTCCGCGGTCTCTGGCAACCTCCCTGTTTATCCCACAACCCCAAGACCGGCATTTTCGGAAAGCCCATGAGCAGAGCTTTCCAACAGTGTCATTCTTGTCAGTTTTCCGCCAATACTTTGGGAGATAGAGCCGTTGCTAAGTCTTGTTTTCACTCTGTTACAGCTTCGTGTACAAAAGTGCCATAAGACATGTGTTTGAAGCGCATTCGGAGCAGCCCCGCTCTCTGGTGGTTTCAAGGCGGAAGATGGCCCCGGCTGGCCGGGAAAACCGGATTTTCGGATGCAGGACTATGGCAGCTACCTGCAGGTACAAAAAAATTTCTCTCTAGTCCCATTATTTCTAGAGTTATTGGCCCTGGCGCTGCCGACTTCTTTTTTCGGCATTTTATTTTTTTTTTTGCTGGCTTCAGTCCAGCACACATGTAGCGGCCTTGGCTATTGTTGACGTACACAGAGCATGGCCGTTTGCACTGGACATCTTCGGGGTGTCCTCACTCCGCGGTCTCTGGCAACCTCCCTGTTTATCCCACAACCCCAAGACCGGCATTTTCGGAAAGCCCATGAGCAGAGCTTTCCAACAGTGTCATTCTTGTCAGTTTTCCGCCAATACTTTGGGAGATAGAGCCGTTGCTAAGTCTTGTTTTCACTCTGTTACAGCTTCGTGTACAAAAGTGCCATAAGACATGTGTTTGAAGCGCATTCGGAGCAGCCCCGCTCTCTGGTGGTTTCAAGGCGGAAGATGGCCCCGGCTGGCCGGGAAAACCGGATTTTCGGATGCAGGACTATGGCAGCTACCTGCAGGTACAAAAAAATTTCTCTCTAGTCCCATTATTTCTAGAGTTATTGGCCCTGGCGCTGCCGACTTCTTTTTTCGGCATTTTTTTTTTTTTTTGCTGGCTTCAGTCCAGCACACATGTAGCGGCCTTGGCTATTGTTGACGTACACAGAGCATGGCCGTTTGCACTGGACATCTTCGGGGTGTCCTCACTCCGCGGTCTCTGGCAACCTCCCTGTTTATCCCACAACCCCAAGACCGGCATTTTCGGAAAGCCCATGAGCAGAGCTTTCCAACAGTGTCATTCTTGTCAGTTTTCCGCCAATACTTTGGGAGATAGAGCCGTTGCTAAGTCTTGTTTTCACTCTGTTACAGCTTCGTGTACAAAAGTGCCATAAGACATGTGTTTGAAGCGCATTCGGAGCAGCCCCGCTCTCTGGTGGTTTCAAGGCGGAAGATGGCCCCGGCTGGCCGGGAAAACCGGATTTTCGGATGCAGGACTATGGCAGCTACCTGCAGGTACAAAAAAATTTCTCTCTAGTCCCATTATTTCTAGAGTTATTGGCCCTGGCGCTGCCGACTTCTTTTTTCGGCATTTTTTTTTTTTTTTGCTGGCTTCAGTCCAGCACACATGTAGCGGCCTTGGCTATTGTTGACGTACACAGAGCATGGCCGTTTGCACTGGACATCTTCGGGGTGTCCTCACTCCGCGGTCTCTGGCAACCTCCCTGTTTATCCCACAACCCCAAGACCGGCATTTTCGGAAAGCCCATGAGCAGAGCTTTCCAACAGTGTCATTCTTGTCAGTTTTCCGCCAATACTTTGGGAGATAGAGCCGTTGCTAAGTCTTGTTTTCACTCTGTTACAGCTTTGTGTA
Source organism: Marthasterias glacialis (assembly GCA_911728455.2). Classification (NCBI taxonomy): domain Eukaryota; kingdom Metazoa; phylum Echinodermata; class Asteroidea; order Forcipulatida; family Asteriidae; genus Marthasterias; species Marthasterias glacialis. The sequence continues at coordinate 1,225,215 of OU452239.1, read as the reverse complement.
CAAAAGTGCCATAAGACATGTGTTTGAAGCGCATTCGGAGCAGCCCCGCTCTCTGGTGGTTTCAAGGCGGAAGATGGCCCCGGCTGGCCGGGAAAACCGGATTTTCGGATGCAGGACTATGGCAGCTACCTGCAGGTACAAAAAAATTTCTCTCTAGTCCCATTATTTCTAGAGTTATTGGCCCTGGCGCTGCCGACTTCTTTTTTCGGCATTTTTTTTTTTTTTTTTGCTGGCTTCAGTCCAGCACACATGTAGCGGCCTTGGCTATTGTTGACGTACACAGAGCATGGCCGTTTGCACTGGACATCTTCGGGGTGTCCTCACTCCGCGGTCTCTGGCAACCTCCCTGTTTATCCCACAACCCCAAGACCGGCATTTTCAGAAAGCCCATGAGCAGGGCTTTCCAACAGTGTCATTCTTGTCAGTTTTCCGCCAATACTTTGGGAGATAGAGCCGTTGCTAAGTCTTGTTTTCACTCTGTTACAGCTTCGTGTACAAAAGTGCCATAAGACATGTGTTTGAAGCGCATTCGGAGCAGCCCCGCTCTCTGGTGGTTTCAAGGCGGAAGATGGCCCCGGCTGGCCGGGAAAACCGGATTTTCGGATGCAGGACTATGGCAGCTACCTGCAGGTACAAAAAATTTCTCTCTAGTCCCATTATTTCTGGAGTTATTGGCCCTGGCGCTGCCGACTTCTTTTTTCGGCATTTTTTTTTTTTTTTGCTGGCTTCAGTCCAGCACACATGTAGCGGCCTTGGCTATTGTTGACGTACACAGAGCATGGCCGTTTGCACTGGACATCTTCGGGGTGTCCTCACTCCGCGGTCTCTGGCAACCTCCCTGTTTATCCCACAACCCCAAGACCGGCATTTTCAGAAAGCCCATGAGCAGGGCTTTCCAACAGTGTTATTCTTGTCAGTTTTCCGCCAATACTTTGGGAGATAGAGCCGTTGCTAAGTCTTGTTTTCACTCTGTTACAGCTTCGTGTACAAAAGTGCCATAAGACATGTGTTTGAAGCACATTCGGAGCAGCCCCGCTCTCTGGTGGTTTCAAGGCGGAAGATGGCCCCGGCTGGCCGGGAAAACCGGATTTTCGGATGCAGGACTATGGCAGCTACCTGCAGGTACAAAAAATTTCTCTCTAGTCCCATTATTTCTGGAGTTATTGGCCCTGGGGCTGTCGACTTCTTTTTTCGGCGTTTTTTTTTTTTTTTTTTTTTTTTTGGCTGGCTTCAGTCCAGCACACATGTAGCTTCCTTGGCTATTGTTGACGTACACAGAGCAAGGCCGTTTGCACTGGACATCTTCGGGGTGTCCTCACTCCGCGGTCTCTGGCAACCTCCCTGTTTATCCCACAACCCCAAGACCGGCATTTTCGGAAAGCCCATGAGCAGAGCTTTCCAACAGTGTCATTCTTGTCAGTTTTCCGCCAATACTGTGGGAGATAGAGCCGTTGCTAAGTCTTGTTTTCACTCTGTTACAGCTTCGTGTACAAAAGTGCCATAAGACATGTGTTTGAAGCGCATTCGGAGCAGCCCCGCTCTCTGGTGGTTTCAAGGCGGAAGATGGCCCTGGCTGGCCGGGAAAACCGGATTTTCGGATGCAGGACTATGGCAGCTACCTGCAGGTACAAGAAATTTCTCTCTAGTCCCATTATTTCTGGAGTTATTGGCCGTGGCGCTGCCGACTTCTTTTTTCGGCGTTTTTTTGTTTTTTTTTTGCTGGCTTCAGTCCAGCACACATGTAGCGGCCTTGGCTATTGTTGACGTACACAGAGCATGGCCGTTTGCACTGGACATCTTCGGGGTGTCCTCACTCCGCGGTCTCTGGCAACCTCCCTGTTTATCCCACAACCCCAAGACCGGCATTTTCGGAAAGCCCATGAGCAGGGCTTTCCAACAGTGTCATTCTTGTCAGTTTTCCGCCAATACTTTGGGAGATAGAGCCGTTGCTCAGTCTTGTTTTCACTCTGTTACAGCTTCGTGTACAAAAGTGCCATAAGACATGTGTTTGAAGCGCATTCGGAGCAGCCCCGCTCTCTGGTGGTTTCAAGGCGGAAGATGGCCCCGGCTGGCCGGGAAAACCGGATTTTCGGATGCAGGACTATGGCAGCTACCTGCAGGTACAAAAAAATTTCTCTCTAGTCCCATTATTTCTGGAGTTATTGGCCGTGGCGCTGCCGACTTCTTTTTTCGGCGGTTTTTTTTTTTTTTTTTTTTTTTTTGCTGGCTTCAGTCCAGCACACATGTAGCTTCCTTGGCTATTGTTGACGTACACAGAGCAAGGCCGTTTGCACTGGACATCTTCGGGGTGTCCTCACTCCGCGGTCTCTGGCAACCTCCCTGTTTATCCCACAACCCCAAGACCGGCATTTTCGGAAAGCCCATGAGCAGAGCTTTCCAACAGTGTCATTCTTGTCAGTTTTCCGCCAATACTGTGGGAGATAGAGCCGTTGCTAAGTCTTGTTTTCACTCTGTTACAGCTTCGTGTACAAAAGTGCCATAAGACATGTGTTTGAAGCGCATTCGGAGCAGCCCCGCTCTCTGGTGAATTCAAGGCGGAAAATGGCCCCGGCTGGCCGGGAAAACCGGATTTTCGGATGCAGGACTATGGCAGCTACCTGCAGGTACAACAAATTTCTCTCTAGTCCCATTACTTCTGGAGTTATTGGCCGTGGCGCTGCCAATTTCTTTTTTCGGCGGTTTTTTTTTTTTTTTGCTGGCTTCAGTCCAGCACACATGTAGCGGCCTTGGCTATTGTTGACGTACACAGAGCATGGCCGTTTGCACTGGACATCTTCGGGGTGTCCTCACTCCGCGGTCTCTGGCAACCTCCCTGTTTATCCCACAACCCCAAGACCGGCATTTTCGGAAAGCCCATGAGCAGAGCTTTCCAACAGTGTCATTCTTGTCAGTTTTCCGCCAATACTTTGGGAGATAGAGCCGTTGCTAAGTCTTGTTTTCACTCTGTTACAGCTTCGTGTACAAAAGTGCCATAAGACATGTGTTTGAAGCGCATTCGGAGCAGCCCCGCTCTCTGGTGGTTTCAAGGCGGAAGATGGCCCCGGCTGGCCGGGAAAACCGGATTTTCGGATGCAGGACTATGGCAGCTACCTGCAGGTACAAAAAAATTTCTCTCTAGTCCCATTATTTCTAGAGTTATTGGCCCTGGCGCTGCCGACTTCTTTTTTCGGCATTTTTTTTTTTTTTTTGCTGGCTTCAGTCCAGCACACATGTAGCGGCCTTGGCTATTGTTGACGTACACAGAGCATGGCCGTTTCCACTGGACATCTTCGGGGTGTCCTCACTCCGCGGTCTCTGGCAACCTCCCTGTTTATCCCACAACCCCAAGACCGGCATTTTCGGAAAGCCCATGAGCAGAGCTTTCCAACAGTGTCATTCTTGTCAGTTTTCCGCCAATACTTTGGGAGATAGAGCCGTTGCTAAGTCTTGTTTTCACTCTGTTACAGCTTCGTGTACAAAAGTGCCATAAGACATGTGTTTGAAGCGCATTCGGAGCAGCCCCGCTCTCTGGTGGTTTCAAGGCGGAAGATGGCCCCGGCTGGCCGGGAAAACCGGATTTTCGGATGCAGGACTATGGCAGCTACCTGCAGGTACAAAAAAATTTCTCTCTAGTCCCATTATTTCTAGAGTTATTGGCCCTGGCGCTGCCGACTTCTTTTTTCGGCATTTTTTTTTTTTTTTTGCTGGCTTCAGTCCAGCACACATGTAGCGGCCTTGGCTATTGTTGACGTACACAGAGCATGGCCGTTTGCACTGGACATCTTCGGGGTGTCCTCACTCCGCGGTCTCTGGCAACCTCCCTGTTTATCCCACAACCCCAAGACCGGCATTTTCAGAAAGCCCATGAGCAGGGCTTTCCAACAGTGTCATTCTTGTCAGTTTTCCGCCAATACTGTGGGAGATAGAGCCGTTGCTAAGTCTTGTTTTCACTCTGTTACAGCTTCGTGTACAAAAGTGCCATAAGACATGTGTTTGAAGCGCATTCGGAGCAGCCCCGCTCTCTGGTGGTTTCAAGGCAGAAGATGGCCCCGGCTGGCCGGGAAAACCGGATTTTCGGATGCAGGACTATGGCAGCTACCTGCAGGTACAAAAAATTTCTCTCTAGTCCCATTATTTCTGGAGTTATTGGCCCTGGCGCTGCCGACTTCTTTTTTCGGCATTTTTTTTTTTTTTTGCTGGCTTCAGTCCAGCACACATGTAGCGGCCTTGGCTATTGTTGACGTACACAGAGCATGGCCGTTTGCACTGGACATCTTCGGGGTGTCCTCACTCCGCGGTCTCTGGCAACCTCCCTGTTTATCCCACAACCCCAAGACCGGCATTTTCAGAAAGCCCATGAGCAGGGCTTTCCAACAGTGTTATTCTTGTCAGTTTTCCGCCAATACTTTGGGAGATAGAGCCGTTGCTAAGTCTTGTTTTCACTCTGTTACAGCTTCGTGTACAAAAGTGCCATAAGACATGTGTTTGAAGCACATTCGGAGCAGCCCCGCTCTCTGGTGGTTTCAAGGCGGAAGATGGCCCCGGCTGGCCGGGAAAACCGGATTTTCGGATGCAGGACTATGGCAGCTACCTGCAGGTACAAAAAATTTCTCTCTAGTCCCATTATTTCTGGAGTTATTGGCCCTGGGGCTGTCGACTTCTTTTTTCGGCGTTTTTTTTTTTTTTTTTTTTTTTTTTGGCTGGCTTCAGTCCAGCACACATGTAGCTTCCTTGGCTATTGTTGACGTACACAGAGCAAGGCCGTTTGCACTGGACATCTTCGGGGTGTCCTCACTCCGCGGTCTCTGGCAACCTCCCTGTTTATCCCACAACCCCAAGACCGGCATTTTCGGAAAGCAAATGAGCAGAGCTTTCCAACAGTGTCATTCTTGTCAGTTTTCCGCCAATACTGTGGGAGATAGAGCCGTTGCTAAGTCTTGTTTTCACTCTGTTACAGCTTCGTGTACAAAAGTGCCATAAGACATGTGTTTGAAGCGCATTCGGAGCAGCCCCGCTCTCTGGTGAATTCAAGGCGGAAAATGGCCCCGGCTGGCCGGGAAAACCGGATTTTCGGATGCAGGACTATGGCAGCTACCTGCAGGTACAAAAAATTTCTCTCTAGTCCCATTATTTCTGGAGTTATTGGCCCTGGCGCTGCCGACTTCTTTTTTCGGCATTTTTTTTTTTTTTTTTTTTTTGCTGGCTTCAGTCCAGCACACATGTAGCGGCCTTGGCTATTGTTGACGTACACAGAGCATGGCCGTTTGCACTGGACATCTTCGGGGTGTCCTCACTCCGCGGTCTCTGGCAACCTCCCTGTTTATCCCACAACCCCAAGACCGGCATTTTCGGAAAGCCCATGAGCAGAGCTTTCCAACAGTGTCATTCTTGTCAGTTTTCCGCCAATACTTTGGGAGATAGAGCCGTTCCTAAGTCTTGTTTTCACTCTGTTACAGCTTTGTGTACAAAAGTGCCATAAGACATGTGTTTGAAGCGCATTCGGAGCAGCCCCGCTCTCTGGTGGTTTCAAGGCGGAAGATGGCCCTAGCTGGCCGGGAAAACCGCATTTTCGGATGCAGAACTATGGCAGCTACCTGCAGGTACAAGAAATTTCTCTCTAGTCCCATTATTTCTGGAGTTATTGGCCCTGGGGCTGCCGACTTCTTTTTTCGGCGTTTTTTTTTTTTTTTTTTTTTTTTTTGCTGGCTTCAGTCCAGCACACATGTAGCTTCCTTGGCTATTGTTGACGTACACAGAGCAAGGCCGTTTGCACTGGACATCTTCGGGGTGTCCTCACTCCGCGGTCTCTGGCAACCTCCCTGTTTATCCCACAACCCCAAGACCGGCATTTTCGGAAAGCCCATGAGCAGAGCTTTCCAACAGTGTCATTCTCGTCAGTTTTCCGCCAATACTGTGGGAGATAGAGCCGTTGCTAAGTTTTGTTTTCACTCTGTTACAGCTTCGTGTACAAAAGTGCCATAAGACATGTGTTTGAAGCGCATTCGGAGCAGCCCCGCTCTCTGGTGGTTTCAAGGCGGAAGATGGCCCCGGCTGGCCGGGAAAACCGGATTTTCGGATGCAGGACTATGGCAGCTACCTGCAGGTACAAGAAATTTCTCTCTAGTCCCATTATTTCTGGAGTTATTGGCCGTGGCGCTGCCGACTTCTTTTTTCGGCATTTTTTTTTTTTTTTTTTTTTTTTTGCTGGCTTCAGTCCAGCACACATGTAGCGGCCTTGGCTATTGTTGAGGTACACAGAGCATGGCCGTTTGCACTGGACATCTTCGGGGTGTCCTCACTCCGCGGTCTCTGGCAACCTCCCTGTTTATCCCACAACCCCAAGACCGGCATTTTCGGAAAGCCCATGAGCAGAGCTTTCCAACAGTGTCATTCTTGTCAGTTTTCCGCCAATACTGTGGGAGATAGAGCCGTTGCTAAGTCTTGTTTTCACTCTGTTACAGCTTCGTGTACAAAAGTGCCATAAGACATGTGTTTGAAGCGCATTCGGAGCAGCCCCGCTCTCTGGTGGTTTCAAGGCGGAAGATGGCCCCGGCTGGCCGGGAAAACCGGATTTTCGGATGCAGGACTATGGCAGCTACCTGCAGGTACAAAAAAATTTCTCTCTAGTCCCATTATTTCTGGAGTTATTGGCCCTGGCGCTGCCGACTTCTTTTTTCGGCATTTTTTTTTTTTTTTTTGCTGGCTTCAGTCCAGCACACATGTAGCGGCCTTGGCTATTGTTGACGTACACAGAGCATGGCCGTTTGCACTGGACATCTTCGGGGTGTCCTCACTCCGCGGTCTCTGGCAACCTCCCTGTTTATCCCACAACCCCAAGACCGGCATTTTCAGAAAGCCCATGAGCAGGGCTTTCCAACAGTGTCATTCTTGTCAGTTTTCCGCCAATACTTTGGGAGATAGAGCCGTTGCTAAGTCTTGTTTTCACTCTGTTACAGCTTCGTGTACAAAAGTGCCATAAGACATGTGATTGAAGCGCATTCGGAGCAGCCCCGCTCTCTGGTGGTTTCAAGGCGGAAGATGGCCCCGGCTGGCCGGGAAAACCGGATTTTCGGATGCAGGACTATGGCAGCTACCTGCAGGTACAAGAAATTTCTCTCTAGTCCCATTATTTCTGGAGTTATCGGCCCTGGCGCTGCCGACTTCTTTTTTCGGCGTTTTTTTTTTTTTTTTTTTTGCTGGCTTCAGTCCAGCACACATGTAGCGGCCTTGGCTATTGTTGACGTACACAGAGCATGGCCGTTTGCACTGGACATCTTCGGGGTGTCCTCACTCCGCGGTCTCTGGCAACCTCCCTGTTTATCCCACAACCCCAAGACCGGCATTTTCGGAAAGCCCATAAGCAGGGCTTTCCAACAGTGTCATTCTTGTCAGTTTTCCGCCAATACTGTGGGAGATAGAGCCGTTGCTAAGTCTTATTTTCACTCTGTTACAGCTTTGTGTACAAAAGTGCCATAAGACATGTGTTTGAAGCGCATTCGGAGCAGCCCCGCTCTCTGGTGGTTTCAAGGCGGAAGATGGCCCTGGCTTGCCTGCAAAACCGGATTTTCGGATGCAGGACTATGGCAGCTACCTGCAGGTACAAGAAATTTCTCTCTAGTCCCATTATTTCTGGAGTTATTGGCCCTGGCGCTGCCGACTTCTTTTTTCGGCATTTTTTTTTTTTTTTTTTTTTTTTGCTGGCTTCAGTCCAGCACACATGTAGCGGCCTTGGCTATTGTTGACGTACACAGAGCATGGCCGTTTGCACTGGACATCTTCGGGGTGTCCTCACTCCGCGGTCTCTGGCAACCTCCCTGTTTATCCCACAACCCCAAGACCGGCATTTTCGGAAAACCCATGAGCAGAGCTTTCCAACAGTGTCATTCTTGTCAGTTTTCCGCCAATACTGTGGGAGATAGAGCAGTTGCTAAGTCTTGTTTTCACTCTGTTACAGCTTCGTGTACAAAAGTGCCATAAGACATGTGTTTGAAGCGCATTCGGAGCAGCCCCGCTCTCTGGTGGTTTCAAGGCGGAAGATGGCCCCGGCTGGCCGGGAAAACCGGATTTTCGGATGCAGGACTATGGCAGCTACCTGCAGGTACAAAAAAAATTCTCTCTAGTCCCATTATTTCTGGAGTTATTGGCCCTGGCGCTGCCGACTTCTTTTTTCGGCATTTTTTTTTTTTTTTTTGCTGGCTTCAGTCCAGCACACATGTAGCGGCCTTAGCTATTGTTGACGTACACAGAGCATGGCCGTTTGCACTGGACATCTTCGGGGTGTCCTCACTCCGCGGTCTCTGGCAACCTCCCTGTTTATCCCACAACCCCAAGACCGGCATTTTCAGAAAGCCCATGAGCAGGGCTTTCCAACAGTGTCATTCTTGTCAGTTTTCCGCCAATACTTTGGGAGATAGAGCCGTTGCTAAGTCTTGTTTTCACTCTGTTACAGCTTCGTGTACAAAAGTGCCATAAGACATGTGATTGAAGCGCATTCGGAGCAGCCCCGCTCTCTGGTGGTTTCAAGGCGGAAGATGGCCCCGGCTGGCCGGGAAAACCGGATTTTCGGATGCAGGACTATGGCAGCTACCTGCAGGTACAAAAAATTTCTCTCTAGTCCCATTATTTCTGGAGTTATTGGCCCTGGCGCTGCCGACTTCTTTTTTCGGCATTTTTTTTTTTTTTTTTTTTTGCTGGCTTCAGTCCAGCACACATGTAGCGGCCTTGGCTATTGTTGACGTACACAGAGCATGGCCGTTTGCACTGGACATCTTCGGGGTGTCCTCACTCCGCGGTCTCTGGCAACCTCCCTGTTTATCCCACAACCCCAAGACCGGCATTTTCAGAAAGCCCATGAGCAGGGCTTTCCAACAGTGTCATTCTTGTCAGTTTTCCGCCAATACTTGGGGAGATAGAGCCGTTGCTAAGTCTTGTTTTCACTCTGTTACAGCTTCGTGTACAAAAGTGCCATAAGACATGTGATTGAAGCGCATTCGGAGCAGCCCCGCTCTCTGGTGGTTTCAAGGCGGAAGATGGCCCTGGCTTGCCGGCAAAACCAAATTTTCGGATGCAGGACTATGGCAGCTACCTGCAGGTACAAGAAATTTCTCTCTAGTCCCATTATTTCTGGAGTTATTGGCCCTGGCGCTGCCGACTTCTTTTTTCGGCATTTTTTTTTTTTTTTTTTTTTTGCTGGCTTCAGTCCAGCACACATGTAGCGGCCTTGGCTATTGTTGACGTACACAGAGCATGGCCGTTTGCACTGGACATCTTCGGGGTGTCCTCACTCCGCGGTCTCTGGCAACCTCCCTGTTTATCCCACAACCCCAAGACCGGCATTTTCGGAAAGCCCATGAGCAGAGCTTACCAACAGTGTCATTCTTGTCAGTTTTCCGCCAATACTTTGGGAGATAGAGCCGTTGCTAAGTCTTGTTTTCACTCTGTTACAGCTTTGTGTACAAAAGTGCCATAAGACATGTGTTTGAAGCGCATTCGGAGCAGCCCCGCTCTCTGGCGGTTTCAAGGCGGAAGATGGCCCTGGCTTGCCGGCAAAACCGAATTTTCGGATGCAGGACTATGGCAGCTACCTGCAGGTACAAGAAATTTCTCTCTAGTCCCATTATTTCTGGAGTTATTGGCCCTGGCGCTGCCGACTTCTTTTTTCGGCATTTTTTTTTTTTTTTTTTTTTGCTGGCTTCAGTCCAGCACACATGTAGCGGCCTTGGCTATTGTTGACGTACACAGAGCATGGCCGTTTGCACTGGACATCTTCGGGGTGTCCTCACTCCGCGGTCTCTGGCAACCTCCCTGTTTATCCCACAACCCCAAGACCGGCATTTTCGGAAAGCCCATGAGCAGAGCTTACCAACAGTGTCATTCTTGTCAGTTTTCCGCCAATACTTTGGGAGATAGAGCCGTTGCTAAGTCTTGTTTTCACTCTGTTACAGCTTTGTGTACAAAAGTGCCATAAGACATGTGTTTGAAGCGCATTCGGAGCAGCCCCGCTCTCTGGCGGTTTCAAGGCGGAAGATGGCCCTGGCTGGCCGGGAAAACTGGATTTTCGGATGCAGGACTATGGCAGCTACCTGCAGGTACAAGAAATTTCTCTCTAGTCCCATTATTTCTGGAGTTATTGGCCCTGGCGCTGCCGACTTCTTTTTTCGGCGTTTTTTTGTTTTTTTTTTTGCTGGCTTCAGTCCAGCACACATGTAGCGGCCTTGGCTATTGTTGACGTACACAGAGCATGGCCGTTTGCACTGGACATCTTCGGGGTGTCCTCACTCCGCGGTCTCTGGCAACCTCCCTGTTTATCCCACAACCCCAAGACCGGCATTTTCGGAAAGCCCATGAGCAGAGCTTTCCAACAGTGTCATTCTTGTCAGTTTTCCGCCAATACTTTGGGAGATAGAGCCGTTGCTAAGTCTTGTTTTCACTCTGTTACAGCTTCGTGTACAAAAGTGCCATAAGACATGTGTTTGAAGCGCATTCGGAGCAGCCCCGCTCTCTGGTGGTTTCAAGGCGGAAGATGGCCCCGGCTGGCCGGGAAAACCGGATTTTCGGATGCAGGACTATGGCAGCTACCTGCAGGTACAAAAAAATTTCTCTCTAGTCCAATTATTTCTGGAGTTATTGGCCCTGGCGCTGCCGACTTCTTTTTTCGGCATTTTTTTTTTTTTTTTTGCTGGCTTCAGTCCAGCACACATGTAGCGGCCTTGGCTATTGTTGACGTACACAGAGCATGGCCGTTTGCACTGGACATCTTCGGGGTGTCCTCACTCCGCGGTCTCTGGCAACCTCCCTGTTTATCCCACAACCCCAAGACCGGCATTTTCGGAAAGCCCATGAGCAGGGCTTTCCAACAGTGTCATTCTTGTCAGTTTTCCGCCAATACTGCGGGAGATAGAGCCGTTCCTAAGTCTTGTTTTTACTCTGTTACAGCTTCGTGTACAAAAGTGCCATAAGACATGTGTTTGAAGCGCATTCGGAGCAGCCCCGCTCTCTGGTGGATTAAAGGCGGAAGATGGCCCTGGCTGGCCGGGAAAACCAAATTTTCGGATGCAGGACTATGGCAGCTACCTGCAGGTACAAGAAATTTCTCTCTAGTCCCATTATTTCTGGAGTTATTGGCCCTGGCGCTGCCGACTTCTTTTTTCGGCTTTTTTTTTTTTTTTTTTTGCTGGCTTCAGTCCAGCACACATGTAGCGGCCTTGGCTATTGTTGACGTACACAGAGCATGGCCGTTTGCACTGGACATCTTCGGGGTGTCCTCACTCCGCGGTCTCTGGCAACCTCCCTGTTTATCCCACAACCCCAAGACCGGCATTTTCGGAAAGCCCATGAGCAGAGCTTACCAACAGTGTCATTCTTGTCAGTTTTCCGCCAATACTTTGGGAGATAGAGCCGTTGCTAAGTCTTGTTTTCACTCTGTTACAGCTTTGTGTACAAAAGTGCCATAAGACATGTGTTTGAAGCGCATTCGGAGCAGCCCCGCTCTCTGGCGGTTTCAAGGCGGAAGATGGCCCTGGCTTGCCGGCAAAACCGAATTTTCGGATGCAGGACTATGGCAGCTACCTGCAGGTACAAGAAATTTCTCTCTAGTCCCATTATTTCTGGAGTTATTGGCCCTGGCGCTGCCGACTTCTTTTTTCGGCATTTTTTTTTTTTTTTTTTTTTTTGCTGGCTTCAGTCCAGCACACATGTAGCGGCCTTGGCTATTGTTGACGTACACAGAGCATGGCCGTTTGCACTGGACATCTTCGGGGTGTCCTCACTCCGCGGTCTCTGGCAACCTCCCTGTTTATCCCACAACCCCAAGACCGGCATTTTCGGAAAGCCCATGAGCAGAGCTTACCAACAGTGTCATTCTTGTCAGTTTTCCGCCAATACTTTGGGAGATAGAGCCGTTGCTAAGTCTTGTTTTCACTCTGTTACAGCTTTGTGTACAAAAGTGCCATAAGACATGTGTTTGAAGCGCATTCGGAGCAGCCCCGCTCTCTGGCGGTTTCAAGGCGGAAGATGGCCCTGGCTGGCCGGGAAAACTGGATTTTCGGATGCAGGACTATGGCAGCTACCTGCAGGTACAAGAAATTTCTCTCTAGTCCCATTATTTCTGGAGTTATTGGCCCTGGCGCTGCCGACTTCTTTTTTCGGCGTTTTTTTGTTTTTTTTTTTTGCTGGCTTCAGTCCAGCACACATGTAGCGGCCTTGGCTATTGTTGACGTACACAGAGCATGGCCGTTTGCACTGGACATCTTCGGGGTGTCCTCACTCCGCGGTCTCTGGCAACCTCCCTGTTTATCCCACAACCCCAAGACCGGCATTTTCGGAAAGCCCATGAGCAGAGCTTTCCAACAGTGTCATTCTTGTCAGTTTTCCGCCAATACTTTGGGAGATAGAGCCGTTGCTAAGTCTTGTTTTCACTCTGTTACAGCTTCGTGTACAAAAGTGCCATAAGACATGTGTTTGAAGCGCATTCGGAGCAGCCCCGCTCTCTGGTGGTTTCAAGGCGGAAGATGGCCCCGGCTGGCCGGGAAAACCGGATTTTCGGATGCAGGACTATGGCAGCTACCTGCAGGTACAAAAAAATTTCTCTCTAGTCCAATTATTTCTGGAGTTATTGGCCCTGGCGCTGCCGACTTCTTTTTTCGGCATTTTTTTTTTTTTTTTTGCTGGCTTCAGTCCAGCACACATGTAGCGGCCTTGGCTATTGTTGACGTACACAGAGCATGGCCGTTTGCACTGGACATCTTCGGGGTGTCCTCACTCCGCGGTCTCTGGCAACCTCCCTGTTTATCCCACAACCCCAAGACCGGCATTTTCGGAAAGCCCATGAGCAGGGCTTTCCAACAGTGTCATTCTTGTCAGTTTTCCGCCAATACTGCGGGAGATAGAGCCGTTCCTAAGTCTTGTTTTTACTCTGTTACAGCTTCGTGTACAAAAGTGCCATAAGACATGTGTTTGAAGCGCATTCGGAGCAGCCCCGCTCTCTGGTGGATTAAAGGCGGAAGATGGCCCTGGCTGGCCGGGAAAACCAAATTTTCGGATGCAGGACTATGGCAGCTACCTGCAGGTACAAGAAATTTCTCTCTAGTCCCATTATTTCTGGAGTTATTGGCCGTGGCGCTGCCGACTTCTTTTTTCGGCGTTTTTTTGTTTTTTTTTGCTGGCTTCAGTCCAGCACACATGTAGCGGCCTTGGCTATTGTTGACGTACACAGAGCATGGCCGTTTGCACTGGACATCTTCGGGGTGTCCTCACTCCGCGGTCTCTGGCAACCTCCCTGTTTATCCCACAACCCCAAGACCGGCATTTTCGGAAAGCCCATGAACAGGGCTTTCCAACAGTGTCATTCTTGTCAGTTTTCCGCCAATACTTTGGGAGATAGAGCCGTTGCTAAGTTTTGTTTTCACTCTGTTACAGCTTTGTGTACAAAAGTGCCATAAGACATGTGTTTGAAGCGCATTCGGAGCAGCCCCGCTCTCTGGTGGTTTCAAGGCGGAAGATGGCCCTAGCTGGCCGGGAAAACCAGATTTTCAGATGCAGAACTATGGCAGCTACCTGCAGGTACAAGAAATTTCTCTCTAGTCCCATTATTTCTGGAGTTATTGGCCCTGGCGCTGCCGACTTCTTTTTTCGTCGTTTTTTTTTTTTTTTTTTTTTTTTTTTTGCTGGCTTCAGTCCAGCACACGTGTAGCTTCCTTGGCTATTGTTGACGTACACAGAGCAAGGCCGTTTGCACTGGACATCTTCGGGGTGTCCTCACTCCGCGGTATCTGGCAACCTCCCTGTTTATCCCACAACCCCAAGACCGGCATTTTCGGAAAGCCCATGAGCAGAGCTTTCCAACAGTGTCATTCTTGTCAGTTTTCCGCCAATACTGTGGGAGATAGAGCCGTTGCTAAGTCTTGTTTTCACTCTGTTACAGCTTCGTGTACAAAAGTGCCATAAGACATGTGTTTGAAGCGCATTCGGAGCAGCCCTGCTCTCTGGTAGTTTCAAGGCGGAAGATGGCCCCGGCTGGCCGGGAAAACCGCATTTTCGGATGCAGGACTATGGCAGCTACCTGCAGGTACAAAAAATTTCTCTCTAGTCCCATTATTTCTGGAGTTATTGGCCCTGGCGCTGCCGACTTCTTTTTTCGGCGTTTTTTTTTTTTTTTTTTTTTTTTTTTTTTTGCTGACTTCAATCCAGCACACATGTAGCGTCCTTGGCTATTGTTGACGTACACAGAGCAAGGCCGTTTGCACTGGACATCTTCGGGGTGTCCTCACTCCGCGGTCTCTGGCAACCTCCCTGTTTATCCCACAACCCCAAGACCGGCATTTTCGGAAAGCCCATGAGCAGAGCTTACCAACAGTGTCATTCTTGTCAGTTTTCCGCCAATACTTTGGGAGATAGAGCCGTTGCTAAGTCTTGTTTTCACTCTGTTACAGCTTTGTGTACAAAAGTGCCATAAGACATGTGTTTGAAGCGCATTCGGAGCAGCCCCGCTCTCTGGCGGTTTCAAGGCGGAAGATGGCCCTGGCTTGCCGGCAAAACCAAATTTTCGGATGCAGGACTATGGCAGCTACCTGCAGGTACAAGAAATTTCTCTCTAGTCCCATTATTTCTGGAGTTATTGGCCCTGGCGCTGCCGACTTCTTTTTTCGGCATTTTTTTTTTTTTTTTTTTTTTGCTGGCTTCAGTCCAGCACACATGTAGCGGCCTTGGCTATTGTTGACGTACACAGAGCATGGCCGTTTGCACTGGACATCTTCGGGGTGTCCTCACTCCGCGGTCTCTGGCAACCTCCCTGTTTATCCCACAACCCCAAGACCGGCATTTTCGGAAAGCCCATGAGCAGAGCTTACCAACAGTGTCATTCTTGTCAGTTTTCCGCCAATACTTTGGGAGATAGAGCCGTTGCTAAGTCTTGTTTTCACTCTGTTACAGCTTTGTGTACAAAAGTGCCATAAGACATGTGTTTGAAGCGCATTCGGAGCAGCCCCGCTCTCTGGCGGTTTCAAGGCGGAAGATGGCCCTGGCTGGCCGGGAAAACCAAATTTTCGGATGCAGGACTATGGCAGCTACCTGCAGGTACAAGAAATTTCTCTCTAGTCCCATTATTTCTGGAGTTATTGGCCCTGGCGCTGCCGACTTCTTTTTTCGGCGTTTTTTTGTTTTTTTTTTTGCTGGCTTCAGTCCAGCACACATGTAGCGGCCTTGGCTATTGTTGACGTACACAGAGCATGGCCGTTTGCACTGGACATCTTCGGGGTGTCCTCACTCCGCGGTCTCTGGCAACCTCCCTGTTTATCCCACAACCCCAAGACCGGCATTTTCGGAAAGCCCATGAGCAGAGCTTTCCAACAGTGTCATTCTTGTCAGTTTTCCGCCAATACTTTGGGAGATAGAGCCGTTGCTAAGTCTTGTTTTCACTCTGTTACAGCTTCGTGTACAAAAGTGCCATAAGACATGTGTTTGAAGCGCATTCGGAGCAGCCCCGCTCTCTGGTGGTTTCAAGGCGGAAGATGGCCCCGGCTGGCCGGGAAAACCGGATTTTCGGATGCAGGACTATGGCAGCTACCTGCAGGTACAAAAAAATTTCTCTCTAGTCCAATTATTTCTGGAGTTATTGGCCCTGGCGCTGCCGACTTCTTTTTTCGGCATTTTTTTTTTTTTTTTTGCTGGCTTCAGTCCAGCACACATGTAGCGGCCTTGGCTATTGTTGACGTACACAGAGCATGGCCGTTTGCACTGGACATCTTCGGGGTGTCCTCACTCCGCGGTCTCTGGCAACCTCCCTGTTTATCCCACAACCCCAAGACCGGCATTTTCGGAAAGCCCATGAACAGGGCTTTCCAACAGTGTCATTCTTGTCAGTTTTCCGCCAATACTTTGGGAGATAGAGCCGTTGCTAAGTTTTGTTTTCACTCTGTTACAGCTTCGTGTACAAAAGTGCCATAAGACATGTGTTTGAAGCGCATTCGGAGCAGCCCCGCTCTCTGGTGGATTAAAGGCGGAAGATGGCCCTGGCTGGCCGGGAAAACCAAATTTTCGGATGCAGGACTATGGCAGCTACCTGCAGGTACAAGAAATTTCTCTCTAGTCCCATTATTTCTGGAGTTATTGGCCGTGGCGCTGCCGACTTCTTTTTTCGGCGTTTTTTTGTTTTTTTTTGCTGGCTTCAGTCCAGCACACATGTAGCGGCCTTGGCTATTGTTGACGTACACAGAGCATGGCCGTTTGCACTGGACATCTTCGGGGTGTCCTCACTCCGCGGTCTCTGGCAACCTCCCTGTTTATCCCACAACCCCAAGACCGGCATTTTCGGAAAGCCCATGAACAGGGCTTTCCAAGAGTGTCATTCTTGTCAGTTTTCCGCCAATACTTTGGGAGATAGAGCCGTTGCTAAGTTTTGTTTTCACTCTGTTACAGCTTTGTGTACAAAAGTGCCATAAGACATGTGTTTGAAGCGCATTCGGAGCAGCCCCGCTCTCTGGTGGTTTCAAGGCGGAAGATGGCCCTAGCTGGCCGGGAAAACCAGATTTTCGGATGCAGAACTATGGCAGCTACCTGCAGGTACAAGAAATTTCTCTCTAGTCCCATTATTTCTGGAGTTATTGGCCCTGGCGCTGCCGACTTCTTTTTTCGTCGTTTTTTTTTTTTTTTTTTTTTTTTTTTTTGCTGGCTTCAGTCCAGCACACGTGTAGCTTCCTTGGCTATTGTTGACGTACACAGAGCAAGGCCGTTTGCACTGGACATCTTCGGGGTGTCCTCACTCCGCGGTATCTGGCAACCTCCCTGTTTATCCCACAACCCCAAGACCGGCATTTTCGGAAAGCCCATGAGCAGAGCTTTCCAACAGTGTCATTCTTGTCAGTTTTCCGCCAATACTGTGGGAGATAGAGCCGTTGCTAAGTCTTGTTTTCACTCTGTTACAGCTTCGTGTACAAAAGTACCATAAGACATGTGTTTGAAGCGCATTCGGAGCAGCCCTGCTCTCTGGTAGTTTCAAGGCGGAAGATGGCCCCGGCTGGCCGGGAAAACCGCATTTTCGGATGCAGGACTATGGCAGCTACCTGCAGGTACAAAAAATTTCTCTCTAGTCCCATTATTTCTGGAGTTATTGGCCCTGGCGCTGCCGACTTCTTTTTTCGGCGTTTTTTTTTTTTTTTTTTTTTTTTTTTTTTGCTGACTTCAATCCAGCACACATGTAGCGTCCTTGGCTATTGTTGACGTACACAGAGCAAGGCCGTTTGCACTGGACATCTTCGGGGTGTCCTCACTCCGCGGTCTCTGGCAACCTCCCTGTTTATCCCACAACCCCAAGACCGGCATTTTCGGAAAGCCCATGAGCAGGGCTTTCCAACAGTGTCATTCTTGTCAGTTTTCCGCCAATACTTTGGGAGATAGAGCCGTTGCTAAGTCTTGTTTTTACTCTGTTACAGCTTCGTGTACAAAAGTGCCATAAGACATGTGTTTGAAGCGCATTCGGAGCAGCCCCGCTCTCTGGTGGATTAAAGGCGGAAGATGGCCCTGGCTGGCCGGGAAAACCAAATTTTCGGATGCAGGACTATGGCAGCTACCTGCAGGTACAAGAAATTTCTCTCTAGTCCCATTATTTCTGGAGTTATTGGCCCTGGCGCTGCCGACTTCTTTTTTCGTCGTTTTTTTTTTTTTTTTTTTTTTTTTTGCTGGCTTCAGTCCAGCACACGTGTAGCTTCCTTGGCTATTGTTGACGTACACAGAGCAAGGCCGTTTGCACTGGACATCTTCGGGGTGTCCTCACTCCGCGGTATCTGGCAACCTCCCTGTTTATCCCACAACCCCAAGACCGGCATTTTCGGAAAGCCCATGAGCAGAGCTTTCCAACAGTGTCATTCTTGTCAGTTTTCCGCCAATACTGTGGGAGATAGAGCCGTTGCTAAGTCTTGTTTTCACTCTGTTACAGCTTCCTGTACAAAAGTGCCATAAGACATGTGTTTGAAGCGCATTCGGAGCAGCCCCGCTCTCTGGTAGTTTCAAGGCGGAAGATGGCCCCGGCTGGCCGGGAAAACCGCATTTTCGGATGCACGACTATGGCAGCTACCTGCAGGTACAAAAAATTTCTCTCTAGTCCCATTATTTCTGGAGTTATTGGCCCTGGCGCTGCCGACTTCTTTTTTCGGCGTTTTTTTTTTTTTTTTTTTTGTTTTTTTTTTGCTTGCTTCAATCCAGCACACATGTAGCGTCCTTGGCTATTGTTGACGTACACAGAGCAAGGCCGTTTGCACTGGACATCTTCGGGGTGTCCTCACTCCGCGGTCTCTGGCAACCTCCCTGTTTATCCCACAACCCCAAGACCGGCATTTTCGGAAAGCCCATGAGCAGGGCTTTCCAACAGTGTCATTCTTGTCAGTTTTCCGCCAATACTTTGGGAGATAGAGCCGTTGCTAAGTCTTGTTTTTACTCTGTTACAGCTTCGTGTACAAAAGTACCCTAAGACATGTGTTTGAAGCGCATTCGGAGCAGCCCCGCTCTCTGGTGGATTAAAGGCGGAAGATGGCCCTGGCTGGCCGGGAAAACCAAATTTTCGGATGCAGGACTATGGCAGCTACCTGCAGGTACAAGAAATTTCTCTCTAGTCCCATTATTTCTGGAGTTATTGGCCGTGGCGCTGCCGACTTCTTTTTTCGGCGTTTTTTTGTTTTTTTTTTGCTGGCTTCAGTCCAGCACACATGTAGCGGCCTTGGCTATTGTTGACGTACACAGAGCATGGCCGTTTGCACTGGACATCTTCGGGGTGTCCTCACTCCGCGGTCTCTGGCAACCTCTCTGTTTGTCCCACAACCCCAAGACCGGCATTTTCGGAAAGCCCATGAGCAGGGCTTTCCAACAGTGTCATTCTTGTCAGTTTTCCGCCAATACTTTGGGAGATAGAGCCGTTGCTAAGTCTTGTTTTCACTCTGTTGCAGCTTTGTGTACAAAAGTGCCATGAGACATGTGTTTGAAGCGCATTCAGAGCAGCCCCGCTCTCTGGTGGTTTCAAGGCGGAAGATGGCCCTTGCTGGCCGGGAAAACCGGATTTTCGGATGCAGGACTATGGCAGCTACCTGCAGGTACAAGAAATTTCTCTCTAGTCCCATTATTTCTGGAGTTATTGGCCCTGGCGCTGCCGACTTTTTTTTTCGGCATTTTTTTTTTTTTTTTTTTTTTTTTGCTGGCTTCAGTCCAGCACACATGTAGCGGCCTTGGCTATTGTTGACGTACACAGAGCATGGCCGTTTGCACTGGACATCTTCGGGGTGTCCTCACTCCGCGGTCTCTGGCAACCTCCCTGTTTATCCCACAACCCCAAGACCGGCATTTTCGGAAAGCCCACGAGCAGGGCTTTCCAACAGTGTCATTCTTGTCAGTTTTCCGCCAATACTTTGGGAGATAGAGCCGTTGCTAAGTCTTGTTTTCACTCTGTTACAGCTTCGTGTACAAAAGTGCCATAAGACATGTGTTTGCAGCGCATTCGGAGCATCCCCGCTCTCTGGTGGATTAAAGGCGGAAGATGGCCCTGGCTGGCCGGGAAAACTGGATTTTCGGATGCAGGACTATGGCAGCTACCTGCAGGTACAAGAAATTTCTCTTTAGTCCCATTATTTCTGGAGTTATTGGCCGTGGCGCTGCCGACTTCTTTTTTCGGCGTTTTTTTTTTGTTTTTTTTTTTGCTGGCTTCAGTCCAGCACACATGTAGCTTCCTTGGCTATTGTTGACGTACACAGAGCATGGCCGTTTGCACTGGATATGTTCGGAGTGTCCTCACTCCGTGGTCCCTGACATCCTCCTTGTTTATCCCACAACCGCAGGACATGCATTTTTGGAAAGCCCATGAGCTGGGCTTTCCAACAGTGTCATTCTTGTCAGTTTTCCGCCAAGACTTCGGGAGATAGAGCCGTTGCTAAGTCTTGTTTTCACTCTGATACAGCTTCGTGTACAAAAGTGCCATAAGACATGTGTTTGAAGCGCATTCGGAGCAGCCCCGCTCCCTGGTGGTTTCAAGGCGGAAGATGGCCCTGGCTGGCCGGGAAAACCGGATTTTCGGATGCAGGACTATGGCAGCTACCTGCAGGTACAAGAAATTTCTCTCTAGCCCCATTATTTCTGGAGTTATTGGCCGTGGCGCTGTCTGCTTCTTTTTTCGGCGGTTTATTTATTTATTTTTTTTGCTGGCTTCAGTCCAGCACACATGTAGCGGCCTTGGCTATTGTTGACGTACACATAGCATGGCCGTTTGCACTGGACATCTTCGGGGTGTCCTCACTCCGTGGTCCCTGGCATCCTCCCTATTTATCCCACAACCCCAAGACCGGCATTTTCGGAAAGCCCATAAGCAGGGGCTTTCCAACAGTGTCATTCTTGTCAGTTTTCCGCCAATACTTTGGGAGATAGAGCCGTTGCTAAGTCTTGTTTTCACTCTGTTACAGCTTTGTGTACAAAAGTGCCATAAGACATGTGTTTGAAGCGCATTCGGAGCAGCCCCGCTCTCTGGTGGTTTCAAGGCAGAAAATGGCCCTGGCTGGACGGGAAAACCGGATTTTCGGATGCAGGACTATGGCAGCTACCTGCAGGTACAAGAAATTTCTCTCTAGCCCCATTATTACTGGAGTTATTGGCCGTGGCGCTGTCTGCTTCTTTTTTCGGCGGTTTATTTTCTTTTTTTGCTGGCTTCAGTCCAGCACACACGTAGCGGCCTTGGCTATTTTTGACGTACACAGAGCATGGCCGTTTCCACTGGACATCTTCGGGGTGTCCTTACTCCGTGGTCCCTGGCATCATCCCTATTTATCCCACAACCCCAAGATTGGCATTTTCGGAAAGCCCATAAGCAGGGCTTTCCAACAGTGTTATTCTTGTCAGTTTTCCGCCAATACTTTGGGAGATAGAGCCGTTGCTAAGTCTTGTTTTCACTCTGTCACAGCTTTGTGTACAAAAGTGCCATAAGACATGTGTTTGCAGCGCATTCGGAGCATCCCCGCTCTCTGGTGGATTAAAGGCGGAAGATGGCCCTGGCTGGCCGGGAAAACTGGATTTTCGGATGCAGGACTATGGCAGCTACCTGCAGGTACAAGAAATTTCTCTTTAGTCCCATTATTTCTGGAGTTATTGGCCGTGGCGCTGCCGACTTCTTTTTTCGGCGTTTTTTTTTTTTTTTTTTTTTGCTGGCTTCAGTCCAGCACACATGTAGCGGCCTTGGCTATTGTTGACGTACACAGAGCATGGCCGTTTGCACTGGATATGTTCGGAGTGTCCTCACTCCGTGGTCCCTGACATCCTCCTTGTTTATCCCACAACCACAGGACATGCATTTTTGGAAAGCCCATGAGCTGGGCTTTCCAACAGTGTCATTCTTGTCAGTTTTCCGCCAAGACTTCGGGAGATAGAGCCGTTGCTAAGTCTTGTTTTCACTCTGATACAGCTTCGTGCACAAAAGTGCCATAAGACATGTGTTTGAAGCGCATTCGGAGCAGCCCCGCTCCCTGGTGGTTTCAAGGCGGAAGATGGCCCTGGCTGGCCGGGAAAACCGGATTTTCGGATGCAGGACTATGGCAGCTACCTGCAGGTACAAGAAATTTCTCTCTAGTCCCATTATTTCTGGAGTTATTGGCCGTGGCGCTGCCGACTTCTTTTTTCGGCGTTTTTTTGTTTTTTTTTGCTGGCTTCAGTCCAGCACACATGTAGCGGCCTTGGCTATTGTTGACGTACACAGAGCATGGCCGTTTGCACTGGACATCTTCGGGGTGTCCTCACTCCGCGGTCTCTGGCAACCTCCCTAATTATCCCACAACCCCAAGACCGGCATTTTCGGAAAGCCCATAAGCAGGGCTTTCCAACAGTGTCATTCTTGTCAGTTTTCCGCCAATACTTTGGGAGATAGAGCCGTTGCTAAGTCTTGTTTTCACTCTGTTACAGCTTTGTGTACAAAAGTGCCATAAGACATGTGTTTGAAGCGCATTCGGAGCAGCCCCGCTCTCTGGTGGTTTCAAGGCGGAAGATGGCCCTGGCTGGCCGGGAAAACCAAATTTTCGGATGCAGGACTATGGCAGCTACCTGCAGGTACAAGAAATTTCTCTCTAGCCCCATTATTACTGGAGTTATTGGCCGTGGCGCTGTCTGCTTCTTTTTTCGGCGGTTTATTTTCTTTTTTTGCTGGCTTCAGTCCAGCACACACGTAGCGGCCTTGGCTATTGTTGACGTACACAGAGCATGGCCGTTTCCACTGGACATCTTCGGGGTGTCCTTACTCCGTGGTCCCTGGCATCATCCCTATTTATCCCACAACCCCAAGATTGGCATTTTCGGAAAGCCCATAAGCAGGGCTTTCCAACAGTGTCATTCTTGTCAGTTTTCCGCCAATACTTTGGGAGATAGAGCCGTTGCTAAGTCTTGTTTTCACTCTGTTACAGCTTTGTGTACAAAAGTGCCATAAGACATGTGTTTGCAGCGCATTCGGAGCATCCCCGCTCTCTGGTGGATTAAAGGCGGAAGATGGCCCTGGCTGGCCGGGAAAACTGGATTTTCGGATGCAGGACTATGGCAGCTACCTGCAGGTACAAGAAATTTCTCTTTAGTCCCATTATTTCTGGAGTTATTGGCCGTGGCGCTGCCGACTTCTTTTTTCGGCGTTTTTTTTTTTTTTTTTTTTTGCTGGCTTCAGTCCAGCACACATGTAGCGGCCTTGGCTATTGTTGACGTACACAGAGCATGGCCGTTTGCACTGGATATGTTCGGAGTGTCCTCACTCCGTGGTCCCTGACATCCTCCTTGTTTATCCCACAACCACAGGACATGCATTTTTGGAAAGCCCATGAGCTGGGCTTTCCAACAGTGTCATTCTTGTCAGTTTTCCGCCAAGACTTCGGGAGATAGAGCCGTTGCTAAGTCTTGTTTTCACTCTGATACAGCTTCGTGCACAAAAGTGCCATAAGACATGTGTTTGAAGCGCATTCGGAGCAGCCCCGCTCCCTGGTGGTTTCAAGGCGGAAGATGGCCCTGGCTGGCCGGGAAAACCGGATTTTCGGATGCAGGACTATGGCAGCTACCTGCAGGTACAAGAAATTTCTCTCTAGTCCCATTATTTCTGGAGTTATTGGCCGTGGCGCTGCCGACTTCTTTTTTCGGCGTTTTTTTGTTTTTTTTTGCTGGCTTCAGTCCAGCACACATGTAGCGGCCTTGGCTATTGTTGACGTACACAGAGCATGGCCGTTTGCACTGGACATCTTCGGGGTGTCCTCACTCCGCGGTCTCTGGCAACCTCCCTAATTATCCCACAACCCCAAGACCGGCATTTTCGGAAAGCCCATAAGCAGGGCTTTCCAACAGTGTCATTCTTGTCAGTTTTCCGCCAATACTTTGGGAGATAGAGCCGTTGCTAAGTCTTGTTTTCACTCTGTTACAGCTTTGTGTACAAAAGTGCCATAAGACATGTGTTTGAAGCGCATTCGGAGCAGCCCCGCTCTCTGGTGGTTTCAAGGCGGAAGATGGCCCTGGCTGGCCGGGAAAACCGGATTTTCGGATGCAGGGCTATGGCAGCTACCTGCAGGTACAAGAAATTTCTCTCTAGTCCCATTATTTCTGGAGTTATTGGCCGTGGCGCTGCCAACTTCTTTTTTCGGCGTTTTTTTTTTTTTTTTTTTTTTGCTGGCTTCAGTCCAGCACACATGTAGCGGCCTTGGCTATTGTTGACGTACACAGAGCATGGCCGTTTGCACTGGATATGTTCGGAGTGTCCTCACTCCGTGGTCCTTGACATCCTCCTTGTTTATCCCACAACCACAGGACATGCATTTTTGGAAAGCCCATGAGCTGGGCTTTCCAACAGTGTCATTCTTGTCAGTTTTCCGCCAAGACTTCGGGAGATAGAGCCGTTGCTAAGTCTTGTTTTCACTCTGATACAGCTTCGTGCACAAAAGTGCCATAAGACATGTGTTTGATACGCATTCGGAGCAGCCCCGCTCCCTGGTGGTTTCAAGGCGGAAGATGGCCCTGGCTGGCCGGGAAAACCGGATTTTCGGATGCAGGACTATGGCAGCTACCTGCAGGTACAAGAAATTTCTCTCTAGTCCCATTATTTCTGGAGTTATTGGCCGTGGCGCTGCCGACTTCTTTTTTCGGCGTTTTTTTGTTTTTTTTTGCTGGCTTCAGTCCAGCACACATGTAGCGGCCTTGGCTATTGTTGACGTACACAGAGCATGGCCGTTTGCACTGGACATCTTCGGGGTGTCCTCACTCCGCGGTCTCTGGCAACCTCCCTAATTATCCCACAACCCCAAGACCGGCATTTTCGGAAAGCCCATAAGCAGGGCTTTCCAACAGTGTCATTCTTGTCAGTTTTCCGCCAATACTTTGGGAGATAGAGCCGTTGCTAAGTCTTGTTTTCACTCTGTTACAGCTTTGTGTACAAAAGTGCCATAAGACATGTGTTTGAAGCGCATTCGGAGCAGCCCCGCTCTCTGGTGGTTTCAAGGCGGAAGATGGCCCTGGCTGGCCGGGAAAACCGGATTTTCGGATGCAGGGCTATGGCAGCTACCTGCAGGTACAAGAAATTTCTCTCTAGTGCCATTATTTCTGGAGTTATTGGCCGTGGCGCTGCCAACTTCTTTTTTCGGCGTTTTTTTTTTTTTTTTTTTTTTTGCTGGCTTCAGTCCAGCACACATGTAGCGGCCTTGGCTATTGTTGACGTACACAAAGCATGGCCGTTTGCACTGGACATCTTCGGGGTGTCCTCACTCCGCGGTCTCTGGCAACCTCCCTGTTTATCCCACAACCCCAAGACCGACATTTTCGGAAAGCCCATGAGCAGGGCTTTCCAACAGTGTCATTCTTGTCAGTTTTCCGCCAATACTTTGGGAGATAAGGCCGTTGCTAAGTCTTGTTTTCACTCTGTTACAGCTTTGTGTACAAAAGTGCCAGAAGACATGTGTTTGAAGCGCATTCGGAGCAGCCCCGCTCTCTGGTGGTTTCAAGGCGGAAGATGGCCCTGGCTGGCCGGGAAAACCGGATTTTCGGATGCAGGGCTATGGCAGCTACCTGCAGGTACAAGAAATTTCTCTCTAGTCCCATTATTTCTGGAGTTATTGGCCGTGGTGCTGCCAATTTCTTTTTTCGGCGTTTTTTTTTTTTTTTTTTTTTTGCTGGCTTCAGTCCAGCACACATGTAGCGGCCTTGGCTATTGTTGACGTACACAGAGCATGGCCGTTTGCACTGGACATCTTCGGGGTGTCCTCACTCCGCGGTCTCTGGCAACCTCCCTGTTTATCCCACAACCCCAAGACCGACATTTTCGAAAAGCCCATGAACAGGGCTTTCCAACAGTGTCATTCTTGTCAGTTTTCCGCCAATACTGTGGGAGATAAGGCCGTTGCTAAGTCTTGTTTTCACTCTGTTACAGCTTTGTGTACAAAAGTGCCATAAGGGACGAATGCGAAGTTAAACAGACGGTAATTCGAGGTTAGCCTCGAGGTTTCTTGAGGTTCTCCAGGGTTATCCGGGGTTCAACCTTGAGTTACCTCAAGTTACCACTTGTTAAACTCTGCACTTCTCCCTAAGACATGTGTTTGAAGCGCATTCAGAGCAGCCCCGCTCTGTGGTGGTTTCAAGGCGGAAGATGGCCCTGGCTGGCCGGGAGATCCGGATTTTCGGATGCAGGACTATGGCAGCTACCTGCAGGTACAAGAAATTTCTCTCTATTCCCATTATTTCTGGAGGTAATGGCCCTGGCGCTGCCGACTTCTTTTTTCGGCGGTTTATTTATTTATTTTTTGCTGGCTTTAGTCCAGCACACACGAAGCGGCCTTGCCTATTGTCGACGTACAAAGAGCATGGCCGTTTGCACTGGACATCTTCGGGGTGTCCTCACTCTGCGGTCTCTGGCAACCTCCCTGTTTATCCCACAACCCCAAGACCGGCAATTTGGGAAAGCCCATGAGCAGAGCTTTCCAACAGTGTCATTCTTGTCAGTTTTCCGCCAATACTTTGGGAGATAGAGCCGTTGCTAAGTCTTGTTTTCACTCTGTTACAGCTTTGTGTACAAAAGTGCCATAAGACATGTGTTTGAAGCGCATTCAGAGCAGCCCCGCTCTCTGGTGGTTTCAAGGCGGAAGATGGCCCTGGCTGGCCGGGAAAACCGGATTTTCGGATGCAGGACTATGGCAGCTACCTGCAGGTACAAGAAATTTCTCTCTAGTCCCATTATTTCTGGAGTTATTGGCCGTGGCGCTGCCGACTTCTTTTTTCGGCGTTTTTTTTTTTTTTTTTTTTTTGCTGGCTTCAGTCCAGCACACATGTAGCGGCCTTGTCTATTGTTGACGTACACAGAGCATGGCCGTTTGCACTGGACATCTTCGGGGTGTCCTCACTCCGCGGTCTCTGGCAACCTCCCTGTTTATCCCACAACCCCAAGACCGGCATTTTCAAAAAGCCCATGAGCAGGGCTTTCCAACAGTGTCATTCTTGTCAGTTTTCCGCCAATACTTTGGGAGATAAGGCCGTTGCTAAGTCTTGTTTTCACTCTGTTACAGCTTTGTGTACAAAAGTGCCATAAGACATGTGTTTGAAGCGCATTCGGAGCAGCCCCGCTCCCTGGTGGTTTCAAGGCGGAAGATGGCCCTGGCTGGCCGGGAAAACCGGATTTTCGGATGCAGGACTATGGCAGCTACCTGCATTTACAAGAAATTTCTCTCTAGTCCCATTATTTCTGGAGTTATTGGCCCTGGCGCTGCCGACTTCTTTTTTCGGCGTTTTTTTTTTTTTTTTTTTTTTTTTTTTGCTTGCTTCAGTCCAGCACACATGTAGCGGCCTTGGCTATTGTTGACGTACACAGAGCATGGCCGTTTGCACTGGACATCTTCGGGGTGTCCTCACTCCGTGGTCCCTGGCATCCTCCCTATTTATCCCACAACCCCAAGACCGGCATTTTCGGAAAGCCCATAAGCAGGGCTTTCCAACAGTGTCATTCTTGTCAGTTTTCCGCCAATACTTGGGGAGATAGAGCCGTTGCTAAGTCTTGTTTTCACCTTGTTACAGCTTCGTGTACAAAAGTGCCATAAGACATGTGTTTGAAGCGCATTTGGAGCAGCCCCGTTCTCTGGTGGTTTCAAGGCGGAAGATGGCCCTGGCTGGCCGGGAAAACCGGATTTTCGGATGCAGGACTATGGCAGCTACATGCAGGTACAAGAAATTTCTCTCTAGTCCCATTATTTCTGGAGTTAATGGCCCTGGCGCTGCCGACTTCTTTTTTCGGCGGTTTATTTATTTATTTTTGCTGGCTTTAGTCCAGCACACACGTAGCGGCCTTGGCTATTGTTGACGTACACAGAACATGGCCGTTTGCACTGGACATCTTCGGGGTGTCCTCACTCCGCGGTCTCTGGCAACCTCCCCGTTTATCCAACAACCCCAAGACCGGCATTTTCGGAAAGCCCATGAGCAGAGCTTTCCAACAGTGTCATTCTTGTCAGTTTTCCGCCAATACTTTGGGAGATAGAGCCGTTGCTAAGTCTTGTTTTGACTCTGTTACAGCTTCGTGTACAAAAGTGCCATAAGACATGTGTTTGAAGCACATTCAGAGCAGCCCCACTCTCTAGTAGTTTCAAGGCGGAAGATGGCCCTGGCTGGCCGGGAAAACTGGATGTTCGGATGCAGGACTATGGCAGCTTCCTGCAGGTACAAGAAATTTCTCTCTAGTCCCATTATTTCTGGAGTTATTGGCCCTGGCGCTGCCGACTTCTTTTTTCGGCGGTTTATTTATTTTATTTTTTTTTGCTGGCTTCAGTCCAGCACACATGCAGCGGCCTTGGCTATTGTTGACGTACACAGAGCATGGCCGTTTGCACTGGACATCTTCGGGGTGTCCTCACTCCGCGGTCGGTGGCAACCTCCCTGTTTATTCCACAACCCCAAGACCGACATTTTCGGAAAGCCCATGAGCAGGGCTTTCCAACAGTGTTATTCTTGTCAGTTTTCCGCCAATACTTTGGGAGATAGAGCCGTTGCTAAGTCTTGTTTTCACTCTGTTACAGCTTCGTGTACAAAAGTGCCATAAGACATGTGTTTGAAGCACATTCGGAGCAGCCCCGCTCTCTGGTGGTATCAAGGCGGAAGATGGCCCTGGCTGGCCGGGAAAACCGGATTTTCGGATGCAGAACTATGGCAGCTACCTGCAGGTACAAGAAATTTCTCTCTAGTCCCATTATTTCTGGAGTTATTAGCCCTGGCGCTGCCGACTTCTTTTTTAGGCGGTTTATTTATTTATTTATTTTTTTGCTGGCTTCAGTCCAGCACACATGTAGCGGCCTTGGCTATTGTTGACGTACACAGAGCATGGCCGTTTCCACTGGACATCTTCGGGGTGTCCTCACTCCGCGGTCCGTGGCAACCTCCCTATTTATCCCACAACCCCAAGACCGGCATTTTCGGAAAGCCCATGAGCAGGGCTTTCCAACAGTGTCATTCTTGTCAGTTTTCCGCCAATACTTTGGGAGATAGAGCCGTTGCTAAGTCTTGTTTTCACTCTGTTACAGCTTCGTGTACAAAAGTGCCATAAGACATGTGTTTGAAGCGCATTCGGAGCAGCCCCGCTCTCTGGTGGTTTCAAGGCGGAAGATGGCCCTGGCTGGCCGGGAAAACCGGATTTTCGGATGCAGGACTATGGCAGCTACCTGCAGGTACAAGAAATTTCTCTCTAGTCCCATTATTTCTGGAGTTATTGGCCCTGGCGCTGCCGACTTCTTTTTTCGGCGTTTTTTTTTTTTTTTTTTTTTTGCTTGCTTCAGTCCAGCACACATGTAGCGGCCTTGGCTATTGTTGACGTACACAGAGCATGGCCGTTTGCACTGGACATCTTCGGGGTGTCCTCACTCCGCGGTCTCTGGCAACCTCCCTGTTTATCCCACAACCCCAAGACCGGCATTTTCGAAAAGCCCATGAGCAGGGCTTTCCAACAGTGTCATTCTTGTCAGTTTTCCGCCAATACTTTGGGAGATAAGGCCGTTGCTAAGTCTTGTTTTCACTCTGTTACAGCTTTGTGTACAAAAGTGCCATAAGACATGTGTTTGAAGCGCATTCGGAGCAGCCCCGCTCCCTGGTGGTTTCAAGGCGGAAGATGGCCCTGGCTGGCCGGGAAAACCGGATTTTCGGATGCAGGACTATGGCAGCTACCTGCATTTACAAGAAATTTCTCTCTAGTCCCATTATTTCTGGAGTTAATGGCCCTGGCGCTGCCGACTTCTTTTTTCGGCGTTTTTTTTTTTTTTTTTTTTTTTTTGCTGGCTTCAGTCCAGCACACATGTAGCGGCCTTGGCTATTGTTGACGTACACAGAGCATGGCCGTTTGCACTGGACATCTTCGGGGTGTCCTCACTCCGTGGTCCCTGGCATCCTCCCTATTTATCCCACAACCCCAAGACCGGCATTTTCGGAAAGCCCATAAGCAGGGCTTTCCAACAGTGTCATTCTTGTCAGTTTTCCGCCAATACTTTGGGAGATAGAGCCGTTGCTAAGTCTTTTTTTCACCTTGTTACAGCTTCGTGTACAAAAGTGCCATAAGACATGTGTTTGAAGCGCATTTGGAGCAGCCCCGTTCTCTGGTGGTTTCAAGGCGGAAGATGGCCCTGGCTGGCCGGGAAAACCGGATTTTCGGATGCAGGACTATGGCAGCTACCTGCAGGTACAAGAAATTTCTCTCTAGTCCCATTATTTCTGGAGTTAATGGCCCTGGCGCTGCCGACTTCTTTTTTCGGCGGTTTATTTATTTTTTTTTGCTGGCTTTAGTCCAGCACACACGTAGCGGCCTTGGCTATTGTTGACGTACACAGAACATGGCCGTTTGCA
The DNA here is from genome assembly GCA_911728455.2 of Marthasterias glacialis. Taxonomy (NCBI): domain Eukaryota; kingdom Metazoa; phylum Echinodermata; class Asteroidea; order Forcipulatida; family Asteriidae; genus Marthasterias; species Marthasterias glacialis. The sequence continues at coordinate 1,195,380 of OU452239.1, read as the reverse complement.
CTGGACATCTTCGGGGTGTCCTCACTCCGCGGTCTCTGGCAACCTCCCCGTTTATCCAACAACCCCAAGACCGGCATTTTCGGAAAGCCCATGAGCAGAGCTTTCCAACAGTGTCATTCTTGTCAGTTTTCCGCCAATACTTTGGGAGATAGAGCCGTTGCTAAGTCTTGTTTTGACTCTGTTACAGCTTCGTGTACAAAAGTGCCATAAGACATGTGTTTGAAGCACATTCGGAGCAGCCCCGCTCTCTGGTGGTATCAAGGCGGAAGATGGCCCTGGCTGGCCGGGAAAACCGGATTTTCGGATGCACGACTATGGCAGCTACCTGCAGGTACAAGAAATTTCTCTCTAGTCCCATTATTTCTGGAGTTATTAGCCCTGGCGCTGCCGACTTCTTTTTTAGGCGGTTTATTTATTTTATTTTTTTTTGCTGGCTTCAGTCCAGCACACATGTAGCGGCCTTGGCTATTGTTGACGTACACAGAGCATGGCCGTTTCCACTGGACATCTTCGGGGTGTCCTCACTCCGCGGTCCGTGGCAACCTCCCTATTTATCCCACAACCCCAAGACCGGCATTTTCGGAAAGCCCATGAGCAGGGCTTTCCAACAGTGTCATTCTTGTCAGTTTTCCGCCAATACTTTGGGAGATAGAGCCGTTGCTAAGTCTTGTTTTCACTCTGTTACAGCTTCGTGTACAAAAGTGCCATAAGACATGTGTTTGAAGCGCATTCGGAGCAGCCCCGCTCTCTGGTGGTTTCAAGGCGGAAGATGGCCCTGGCTGGCCGGGAAAACCGGATTTTCGGATGCAGAACTATGGCAGCTACCTGCAGGTACAAGAAATTTCTCTCTTGTCCCATTATTTCTGGAGTTATTGGCCCTGGCGCTGCCGACTTCTTTTTTCGGCGGTTTTTTTATTTATTTTTTTTTTTGCTGGCTTCAGTCCAGAACACACGTAGCGGCCTTGGCTACTGTTGACGTACACAGAGCATGGCCGTTTGCACTGGACATCTTCGGGGTGTCCTCACTCCGCGGTCCGTGGCAACCTCCCTATTTATCCCACAACCCCAAGACCGGCATTTTCGGAAAGCCCATGAGCAGGGCTTTCCAACAGTGTCATTCTTGTCAGTTTTCCGCCAATACTCTGGGAGATAGAGCCGTTGCTAAGTCTTGTTTTCACTCTGTTACAGCTTCGTGTACAAAAGTGCCATAAGACATGTGTTTGAAGCACATTCGGAGCAGCCCCGCTCTCTGGTGGTATCAAGGCGGAAGATGGCCCTGGCTGGCCGGGAAAACCGGATTTTCGGATGCAGAACTATGGCAGCTACCTGCAGGTACAAGAAATTTCTCTCTAGTCCCATTATTTCTGGAGTTATTAGCCCTGGCGCTGCCGACTTCTTTTTTAGGCGGTTTATTTATTATTTTTTTTTTTTGCTGGCTTCAGTCCAGCACACATGTAGCGGCCTTGGCTATTGTTGACGTACACAGAGCATGGCCGTTTCCACTGGACATCTTCGGGGTGTCCTCACTCCGTGTTCCCTGGCATCCTCCCTGTTTATTCCACAACCCCAAGACCGGCATTTTCGGAAAGCCCATGAGCAGGGCTTTCCAACAGTGTCATTCTTGTCAGTTTTCCGCCAATACTTTGGGAGATAGAGCCGTTGCTAAGTCTTGTTTTCACTCTGTTACAGCTTCGTGTACAAAAGTGCCATAAGACATGTGTTTGAAGCGCATTCGGAGCAGCCCCGCTCTCTGGTGGTTTCAAGGCGGAAGATGGCCCTGGCTGGCCGGGAAAACCAGATTTTCGGATGCAGAACTATGGCAGCTACCTGCAGGTACAAGAAATTTCTCTCTTGTCCCATTATTTCTGGAGTTATTGGCCCTGGCGCTGCCGACTTCTTTTTTCGGCGGTTTTTTTATTTATTTTTTTTTTGCTGGCTTCAGTCCAGCACACACGTAGCGGCCTTGGCTATTGTTGACGTACACAGAGCATGGCCGTTTGCACTGGACATCTTCGGGGTGTCCTCACTCCGCGGTCCCTGGCAACCTCCCTGTTTATTCCACAACCCCAAGACCGGCATTTTCGGAAAGCCCATGAGCTGGGCTTTCCAACAGTGTCATTCTTGTCAGTTTTCCGCCAATACTTTGGGAGATAGAGCCGTTGCTAAGTCTTGTTTTCACTCTGTTACAGCTTCGTGTACAAAAGTGCCATAAGACATGTGTTTGAAGCGCATTCGGAGCAGCCCCGCTCTCTGGTAGTTTCAAGGCGGAAGATGGCCCTGGCTGGCCGGGAAAACCGGATTTTCGGATGCAGGACTATGGCAGCTACCTGCAGGTACAAGAAATTTCTCTCTAGTCCCATTATTTCTGGAGTTATTGGCCCTGGCGCTGCCGACTTCTTTTTTCGGCGGTTTATTTATTTTTTTTTCTGGCTTCAGTCCAGCACACATGTAGCGGCCTTGGCTATTGTTGACGTACACAGAGCATGGCCGTTTGCACTGGACATCTTCGGGGTGTCCTCAATCCGCGGTTCTTGGCAACCTCCCTGTTTATTCCACAACCCCAAGACCGGCATTTTCGGAAAGCCCATGAGCTCGGCTTTCCAACAGTGTCATTCTTGTCAGTTTTCCGCCAATACTTTGGGAGATAGAGCCGTTGCTAAGTCATGTTTTCACTTTGTTACAGCTTCGTGTACAAAAGTGCCATAAGACATGTGTTTGAAGCGCATTCGGAGCAGCCCCGCTCTCTGGTAGTTTCAAGGCGGAAGAAGGCCCTGGCTGGCCGGGAAAACCGGATTTTCGGATGCAGGACTATGGCAGCTACCTGCAGGTACAAGAAATTTCTCTCTAGTCCCATTATTTCTGGAGTTATTGGCCCTGGCGCTGCCGACTTCTTTTTTTGCGGTTTTTTTATTTTTTTTATTTTTTGCTGGCTTCAGTCCAGCACACACGTAGCGGCCTTGCCTATTGTTGACGTACACAGAGCATGGCCGTTTGCACTGGACATCTTCGGGGTGTCCTCACTCCGCGGTCCCTGGCAACCTCCCTGTTTATTCCACAACCCCAAGACCGGCATTTTCGGAAAGCCCATGAGCTGGGCTTTCCAACAGTGTTATTCTTGTCAGTTTTCCGCCAATACTTTGGGAGATAGAGCCGTTGCTAAGTCATGTTTTCACTCTGTTACAGATTCGTGTACAAAAGTGCCATAAGACATGTGTTTGAAGCGCATTCGGAGCAGCCCCGCTCTCTGGTAGTTTCAAGGCGGAAGATGGCCCTGGCTGGCCGGGAAAATCGGATTTTCGGATGCAGGACTATGGCAGCTACCTGCAGGTACAAGAAATTTCTCTCTTGTCCCATTATTTCTGGAGTTATTGGCCCTGGCGCTGCCGACTTCTTTTTTCGGCGGTTTTTTTATTTTTTTTGTTTTGCTGGCTTCAGTCCAGCACACACGTAGCGGCCTTGGCTATTGTTGACGTACACAGAGCATGGCCGTTTGCACTGGACATCTTCGGGGTGTCCTCACTCCGCGGTCCCTGGCAACCTCGCTGTTTATTCCATAACCCCAAGACCGGCATTTTCGGAAAGCCCATGAGCTGGGCTTTCCAACAGTGTCATTCTTGTCAGTTTTCCGCCAATACTCTGGGAGATAGAGCCGTTGCTAAGTCTTGTTTTCACTCTGTTACAGCTTCGTGTACAAAAGTGCCATAAGACATGTGTTTGAAGCGCATTCGGAGCAGCCCCGCTCTCTGGTGGTTTCAAGGCGGAAAATGGCCCTGGCTGGCCGGGAAAACCAGATTTTCGGATGCAGGACTATGGCAGCTACCTGCAGGTACAAGAAATTTCTCTCTAGTCCCATTATTTCTGGAGTTATTGGCCCTGGCGCTGCCGACTTCTTTTTTCGGCGGTTTTTTTATTTTTTTTTTTTTTGCTGGCTTCAGTCCAGCACACACGTAGCGGCCTTGGCTATTGTTGACGTACACAGAGCATGGCCGTTTGCACTGGACATCTTCGGGGTGTCCTCACTCCGTGTTCCCTGGCATCCTCCCTGTTTATCCCACAACCCCAAGACCGGCATTTTCGGAAAGCCCATGAGCAGGGCTTTCCAACAGTGTCATTCTTGTTAGTTTTCCGCCAATACTTTGGGAGATAGAGCCGTTGCTAAGTCATGTTTTCACTCTGTTACAGCTTCGTGTACAAAAGTGCCATAAGACATGTGTTTGAAGCGCATTCAGAGCAGCCCCGCTCTCTGGTGGTTTCAAGGCGGAAAATGGCCCTGGCTGGCCGGGAAAACCAGGATTTCGGATGCAGGACTATGGCAGCTACCTGCAGGTACAAGAAATTTCTCTCTAGTCCCATTATTTCTGGAGTTATTGGCCCTGGCGCTGCCGACTTCTTTTTTCGGCGGTTTATTTTTTTTTTTTTTCTGGCTTCAGTCCAGCACACATGTAACGGCCTTGGCTATTGTTGACGTACACAGAGCATGGCCGTTTGCACTGGACATCTTCGGGGTGTCCTCAATCCGCGGTTCTTGGCAACCTCCCTGTTTATTCCACAACCCCAAGACCGGCATTTTCGGAAAGCCCATGAGCAGGGCTTTCCAACAGTGTCATTCTTGTCAGTTTTCCGCCAATACTCTGGGAGATAGAGCCGTTGCTAAGTCTTGTTTTCACTCTGTTACAGCTTCGTGTACAAAAGTGCCATAAGACATGTGTTTGAAGCGCATTCGGAGCAGCCCCGCTCTCTGGTGGTTTCAAGGCGGAAAATGGCCCTGGCTGGCCGGGAAAACCGGATTTTCGGATGCAGGACTATGGCAGCTACCTGCAGGTACAAGAAATTTCTCTCTTGTCCCATTATTTCTGGAGTTATTGGCCCTGGCGCTGCCGACTTCTTTTTTCGGCGGTTTATTTTTTTTTTTTTTTTTTGCTGGCTTCAGTCCAGCACACACGTAGCGGCCTTGGCTATTGTTGACGTACACAGAGCATGGCCGTTTGCACTGGACATCTTCGGGGTGTCCTCACTCCGTGTTCCCTGGCATCCTCCCTGTTTATCCCACAACCCCAAGACCGGCATTTTCGGAAAGCCCATGAGCTGGGCTTTCCAACAGTGTTATTCTTGTCAGTTTTCCGCCAATACTCTGGGAGATAGAGCCGTTGCTAAGTCTTGTTTTCACTCTGTTACAGCTTCGTGTACAAAAGTGCCATAAGACATGTGTTTGAAGCACATTCGGAGCAGCCCCGCTCTCTGGTGGTATCAAGGCGGAAGATGGCCCTGGCTGGCCGGGAAAACCGGATTTTCGGATGCAGAACTATGGCAGCTACCTGCAGGTACAAGAAATTTCTCTCTAGTCCCATTATTTCTGGAGTTATTAGCCCTGGCGCTGCCGACTTCTTTTTTAGGCGGTTTATTTATTATTTTTTTTTTTTGCTGGCTTCAGTCCAGCACACATGTAGCGGCCTTGGCTATTGTTGACGTACACAGAGCATGGCCGTTTCCACTGGACATCTTCGGGGTGTCCTCACTCCGTGTTCCCTGGCATCCTCCCTGTTTATCCCACAACCCCAAGACCGGCATTTTCGGAAAGCCCATGAGCAGGGCTTTCCAACAGTGTCATTCTTGTCAGTTTTCCGCCAATACTTTGGGAGATAGAGCCGTTGCTAAGTCTTGTTTTCACTCTGTTACAGCTTCGTGTACAAAAGTGCCATAAGACATGTGTTTGAAGCGCATTCGGAGCAGCCCCGCTCTCTGGTGGTTTCAAGGCGGAAGATGGCCCTGGCTGGCCGGGAAAACCAGATTTTCGGATGCAGAACTATGGCAGCTACCTGCAGGTACAAGAAATTTCTCTCTTGTCCCATTATTTCTGGAGTTATTGGCCCTGGCGCTGCCGACTTCTTTTTTCGGCGGTTTTTTTATTTATTTTTTTTTTTGCTGGCTTCAGTCCAGCACACACGTAGCGGCCTTGGCTATTGTTGACGTACACAGAGCATGGCCGTTTGCACTGGACATCTTCGGGGTGTCCTCACTCCGCGGTCCCTGGCAACCTCCCTGTTTATTCCACAACCCCAAGACCGGCATTTTCGGAAAGCCCATGAGCTGGGCTTTCCAACAGTGTCATTCTTGTCAGTTTTCCGCCAATACTTTGGGAGATAGAGCCGTTGCTAAGTCTTGTTTTCACTCTGTTACAGCTTCGTGTACAAAAGTGCCATAAGACATGTGTTTGAAGCGCATTCGGAGCAGCCCCGCTCTCTGGTAGTTTCAAGGCGGAAGATGGCCCTGGCTGGCCGGGAAAACCGGATTTTCGGATGCAGGACTATGGCAGCTACCTGCAGGTACAAGAAATTTCTCTCTAGTCCCATTATTTCTGGAGTTATTGGCCCTGGCGCTGCCGACTTTTTTTTTCGGCGGTTTATTTATTTTTTTTTCTGGCTTCAGTCCAGCACACATGTAGCGGCCTTGGCTATTGTTGACGTACACAGAGCATGGCCGTTTGCACTGGACATCTTCGGGTCGTCCTCAATCCGCGGTTCTTGGCAACCTCCCTGTTTATTCCACAACCCCAAGACCGGCATTTTCGGAAAGCCCATGAGCTCGGCTTTCCAACAGTGTCATTCTTGTCAGTTTTCCGCCAATACTTTGGGAGATAGAGCCGTTGCTAAGTCATGTTTTCACTTTGTTACAGCTTCGTGTACAAAAGTGCCATAAGACATGTGTTTGAAGCGCATTCGGAGCAGCCCCGCTCTCTGGTAGTTTCAAGGCGGAAGAAGGCCCTGGCTGGCCGGGAAAACCGGATTTTCGGATGCAGGACTATGGCAGCTACCTGCAGGTACAAGAAATTTCTCTCTAGTCCCATTATTTCTGGAGTTATTGGCCCTGGCGCTGCCGACTTCTTTTTTCGGCGGTTTTTTTATTTTTTTTATTTTTTGCTGGCTTCAGTCCAGCACACACGTAGCGGCCTTGCCTATTGTTGACGTACACAGAGCATGGCCGTTTGCACTGGACATCTTCGGGGTGTCCTCACTCCGCGGTCCCTGGCAACCTCCCTGTTTATTCCACAACCCCAAGACCGGCATTTTCGGAAAGCCCATGAGCTGGGCTTTCCAACAGTGTCATTCTTGTCAGTTTTCCGCCAATACTTTGGGAGATAGAGCCGTTGCTAAGTCATGTTTTCACTCTGTTACAGATTCGTGTACAAAAGTGCCATAAGACATGTGTTTGAAGCGCATTCGGAGCAGCCCCGCTCTCTGGTAGTTTCAAGGCGGAAGATGGCCCTGGCTGGCCGGGAAAATCGGATTTTCGGATGCAGGACTATGGCAGCTACCTGCAGGTACAAGAAATTTCTCTCTTGTCCCATTATTTCTGGAGTTATTGGCCCTGGCGCTGCCGACTTCTTTTTTCGGCGGTTTTTTTATTTTTTTTGTTTTGCTGGCTTCAGTCCAGCACACACGTAGCGGCCTTGGCTATTGTTGACGTACACAGAGCATGGCCGTTTGCACTGGACATCTTCGGGGTGTCCTCACTCCGCGGTCCCTGGCAACCTCGCTGTTTATTCCATAACCCCAAGACCGGCATTTTCGGAAAGCCCATGAGCTGGGCTTTCCAACAGTGTCATTCTTGTCAGTTTTCCGCCAATACTCTGGGAGATAGAGCCGTTGCTAAGTCTTGTTTTCACTCTGTTACAGCTTCGTGTACAAAAGTGCCATAAGACATGTGTTTGAAGCGCATTCGGAGCAGCCCCGCTCTCTGGTGGTTTCAAGGCGGAAAATGGCCCTGGCTGGCCGGGAAAACCAGATTTTCGGATGCAGGACTATGGCAGCTACCTGCAGGTACAAGAAATTTCTCTCTAGTCCCATTATTTCTGGAGTTATTGGCCCTGGCGCTGCCGACTTCTTTTTTCGGCGGTTTTTTTATTTTTTTTTTTTTTGCTGGCTTCAGTCCAGCACACACGTAGCGGCCTTGGCTATTGTTGACGTACACAGAGCATGGCCGTTTGCACTGGACATCTTCGGGGTGTCCTCACTCCGTGTTCCCTGGCATCCTCCCTGTTTATCCCACAACCCCAAGACCGGCATTTTCGGAAAGCCCATGAGCAGGGCTTTCCAACAGTGTCATTCTTGTTAGTTTTCCGCCAATACTTTGGGAGATAGAGCCGTTGCTAAGTCATGTTTTCACTCTGTTACAGCTTCGTGTACAAAAGTGCCATAAGACATGTGTTTGAAGCGCATTCAGAGCAGCCCCGCTCTCTGGTGGTTTCAAGGCGGAAAATGGCCCTGGCTGGCCGGGAAAACCAGGATTTCGGATGCAGGACTATGGCAGCTACCTGCAGGTACAAGAAATTTCTCTCTAGTCCCATTATTTCTGGAGTTATTGGCCCTGGCGCTGCCGACTTCTTTTTTCGGCGGTTTATTTTTTTTTTTTTTCTGGCTTCAGTCCAGCACACATGTAACGGCCTTGGCTATTGTTGACGTACACAGAGCATGGCCGTTTGCACTGGACATCTTCGGGGTGTCCTCAATCCGCGGTTCTTGGCAACCTCCCTGTTTATTCCACAACCCCAAGACCGGCATTTTCGGAAAGCCCATGAGCAGGGCTTTCCAACAGTGTCATTCTTGTAAGTTTTCCGCCAATACTTTGGGAGATAGAGCCGTTGCTAAGTCTTGTTTTCACTCTGTTACAGCTTCGTGTACAAAAGTGCCATAAGACATGTGTTTGAAGCGCATTCGGAGCAGCCCCGCTCTCTGGTGGTTTCAAGGCGGAAAATGGCCCTGGCTGGCCGGGAAAACCAGATTTTCGGATGCAGGACTATGGCAGCTACCTGCAGGTACAAGAAATTTCTCTCTAGTCCCATTATTTCTGGAGTTATTGGCCCTGGCGCTGCCGACTTCTTTTTTCGGCGGTTTTTTTATTTTTTTTTTTTTGCTGGCTTCAGTCCAGCACACACGTAGCGGCCTTGGCTATTGTTGACGTACACAGAGCATGGCCGTTTGCACTGGACATCTTCGGGGTGTCCTCACTCCGTGTTCCCTGGCATCCTCCCTGTTTATCCCACAACCCCAAGACCGGCATTTTCGGAAAGCCCATGAGCAGGGCTTTCCAACAGTGTCATTCTTGTTAGTTTTCCGCCAATACTTTGGGAGATAGAGCCGTTGCTAAGTCATGTTTTCACTCTGTTACAGCTTCGTGTACAAAAGTGCCATAAGACATGTGTTTGAAGCGCATTCGGAGCAGCCCCGCTCTCTGGTGGTTTCAAGGCGGAAAATGGCCCTGGCTGGCCGGGAAAACCAGGATTTCGGATGCAGGACTATGGCAGCTACCTGCAGGTACAAGAAATTTCTCTCTAGTCCCATTATTTCTGGAGTTATTGGCCCTGGCGCTGCCGACTTCTTTTTTCGGCGGTTTATTTTTTTTTTTTTTTCTGGCTTCAGTCCAGCACACATGTAACGGCCTTGGCTATTGTTGACGTACACAGAGCATGGCCGTTTGCACTGGACATCTTCGGGGTGTCCTCAATCCGCGGTTCTTGGCAACCTCCCTGTTTATTCCACAACCCCAAGACCGGCATTTTCGGAAAGCCCATGAGCAGGGCTTTCCAACAGTGTCATTCTTGTAAGTTTTCCGCCAATACTTTGGGAGATAGAGCCGTTGCTAAGTCTTGTTTTCACTCTGTTACAGCTTCGTGTACAAAAGTGCCATAAGACATGTGTTTGAAGCGCATTCGGAGCAGCCCCGCTCTCTGGTAGTTTCAAGGCGGAAGATGGCCCTGGCTGGCCGGGGAAACCGGATTTTCGGATGCAGGACTATGGCAGCTACCTGCAGGTACAAGAAATTTCTCTCTTGTCCCATTATTTCTGGAGTTATTGGCCCTGGCGCTGCCGACTTCTTTTTTCGGCGGTTTTTTTATTTTTTTTTTTTTTGCTGGCTTCAGTCCAGCACACACGTAGCTGCCTTGGCTATTGTTGACGTACACAGAGCATGGCCGTTTGCACTGGACATCTTCGGGGTGTCCTCACTCCGCGGTCCCGGGCAACCTCCCTGTTTATTCCACAACCCCAAGACCGGCATTTTCGGAAAGCCCATGAGCTGGGCTTTCCAACAGTGTCATTCTTGGCAGTTTTCCGCCAATACTTTGGGAGATAGAGCCGTTGCTAAGTCTTGTTTTCACTCTGTTACAGCTTTGTGTACAAAAGTGCCATAAGACATGTGTTTGAAGCGCATTCGGAGCAGCCCCGCTCTCTGGTGGTTTCAAGGCGGAAGATGGCCCTGGCTGGCCGGGAAACCGGATTTTCTGATGCATGACTATGGCAGCTACCTGCAGGTACAAGAAATTTCTCTCTAGTCCCATTATTTCTGGAGTTATTGGCCCTGGCGCTGCCGACTTCTTTTTTCGGCGGTTTTTTTATTTTTTTTTTGCTGGCTTCAGTCCAGCACACACGTAGCGGCCTTGGCTATTGTTGACGTACACAGAGCATGGCCGTTTGCACTGGACATCTTCGGGGTGTCCTCACTCCGTGGTCCCTGGCATCCTTCCTGTTTATCCCACAACCCCAAGACCGGCATTTTTGGAAAGCCCATGAGCAGGGCTTTCCAACAGTGTCATTCTTGTTAGTTTTCCGCCAATACTTTGGGAGATAGAGCCGTTGCTAAGTCATGTTTTCACTCTGTTACAGCTTCGTGTACAAAAGTGCCAGAAGACATGTGTTTGAAGCGCATTCGGAGCAGCCCCGCTCTCTGGTGGTTTCAAGGTGGAAAATGGCCCTGGCTGGCCGGGAAAACCAGATTTTCGGATGCAGGACTATGGCAGCTACCTGCAGGTACAAGAAATTTCTCTCTAGTCCCATTATTTCTGGAGTTATTGGCCCTGGCGCTGCAGACTTCTTTTTTCGGCGGTTTATTTTTTTTTTTTTTCTGGCTTCAGTCCAGCACACATGTAGCGGCCTTGGCTATTGTTGACGTACACAGAGCATGGCCGTTTGCACTGGACATCTTCGGGGTGTCCTCACTCCTCGGTCCCTGGCAACCTCCCTGTTTATTCCACAACCCCAAGACCGGCATTTTCGGAAAGCCCATGAGCTCGGCTTTCCAACAGTGTCATTCTTGTCAGTTTTCCGCCAATACTTTGGGAGATAGAGCCGTTGCTAAGTCTTGTTTTCACTCTGATACAGCTTCGTGTACAAAAGTGCCATAAGACATGTGTTTGAAGCCCATTCGGAGCAGCCCCGCTCTCTGGTGGTTTCGAGGCGGAAGATGGCCCTGGCTAGCCGGGAAAACCAGATTTTCGGATGCAGGACTATGGCAGCTACCTGCAGGTACAAGAAATTTCTCTCTAGTCCCAATATTTCTGGAGTTATTGGCCCTGGCGCTGCCGACTTCTTTTTTCGGCGGTTTTTTTATTTTTTTTTTTTTGCTGGCTTCAGTCCAGCACACACGTAGCGGCCTTGGCTATTGTTGACGTACACAGAGCATGGCCGTTTGCACTGGACATCTTCGGGGTGTCCTCACTCCGTGTTCCCTGGCATCCTCCCTGTTTATCCCACAACCCCAAGACCGGCATTTTCGGAAAGCCCATGAGCAGGGCTTTCCAACAGTGTCATTCTTGTTAGTTTTCCGCCAATACTTTGGGAGATAGAGCCGTTGCTAAGTCATGTTTTCACTCTGTTACAGCTTCGTGTACAAAAGTGCCATAAGACATGTGTTTGAAGCGCATTCGGAGCAGCCCCGCTCTCTGGTGGTTTCAAGGCGGAAAATGGCCCTGGCTGGCCGGGAAAACCAGGATTTCGGATGCAGGACTATGGCAGCTACCTGCAGGTACAAGAAATTTCTCTCTAGTCCCATTATTTCTGGAGTTATTGGCCCTGGCGCTGCCGACTTCTTTTTTCGGCGGTTTATTTATTTTTTTTTTTCTGGCTTCAGTCCAGCACACATGTAACGGCCTTGGCTATTGTTGACGTACACAGAGCATGGCCGTTTGCACTGGACATCTTCGGGGTGTCCTCAATCCGCGGTTCTTGGCAACCTCCCTGTTTATTCCACAACCCCAAGACCGGCATTTTCGGAAAGCCCATGAGCAGGGCTTTCCAACAGTGTCATTCTTGTAAGTTTTCCGCCAATACTTTGGGAGATAGAGCCGTTGCTAAGTCTTGTTTTCACTCTGTTACAGCTTCGTGTACAAAAGTGCCATAAGACATGTGTTTGAAGCGCATTCGGAGCAGCCCCGCTCTCTGGTAGTTTCAAGGCGGAAGATGGCCCTGGCTGGCCGGGGAAACCGGATTTTCGGATGCAGGACTATGGCAGCTACCTGCAGGTACAAGAAATTTCTCTCTTGTCCCATTATTTCTGGAGTTATTGGCCCTGGCGCTGCCGACTTCTTTTTTCGGCGGTTTTTTTATTTTTTATTTTTTTGCTGGCTTCAGTCCAGCACACACGTAGCGGCCTTGGCTATTGTTGACGTACACAGAGCATGGCCGTTTGCACTGGACATCTTCGGGGTGTCCTCACTCCGCGGTCCCGGGCAACCTCCCTGTTTATTCCACAACCCCAAGACCGGCATTTTCGGAAAGCCCATGAGCTGGGCTTTCCAACAGTGTCATTCTTGGCAGTTTTCCGCCAATACTTTGGGAGATAGAGCCGTTGCTAAGTCTTGTTTTCACTCTGTTACAGCTTTGTGTACAAAAGTGCCATAAGACATGTGTTTGAAGCGCATTCGGAGCAGCCCCGCTCTCTGGTGGTTTCAAGGCGGAAGATGGCCCTGGCTGGCCGGGAAACCGGATTTTCTGATGCATGACTATGGCAGCTACCTGCAGGTACAAGAAATTTCTCTCTAGTCCCATTATTTCTGGAGTTATTGGCCCTGGCGCTGCCGACTTCTTTTTTCGGCGGTTTTTTTATTTTTTTTTTGCTGGCTTCAGTCCAGCACACACGTAGCGGCCTTGGCTATTGTTGACGTACACAGAGCATGGCTGTTTGCACTGGACATCTTCGGGGTGTCCTCACTCCGTGGTCCCTGGCATCCTTCCTGTTTATCCCACAACCCCAAGACCGGCATTTTTGGAAAGCCCATGAGCAGGGCTTTCCAACAGTGTCATTCTTGTTAGTTTTCCGCCAATACTTTGGGAGATAGAGCCGTTGCTAAGTCATGTTTTCACTCTGTTACAGCTTCGTGTACAAAAGTGCCAGAAGACATGTGTTTGAAGCGCATTCGGAGCAGCCCCGCTCTCTGGTGGTTTCAAGGTGGAAAATGGCCCTGGCTGGCCGGGAAAACCAGATTTTCGGATGCAGGACTATGGCAGCTACCTGCAGGTACAAGAAATTTCTCTCTAGTCCCATTATTTCTGGAGTTATTGGCCCTGGCGCTGCAGACTTCTTTTTTCGGCGGTTTATTTATTTTTTTTTTTCTGGCTTCAGTCCAGCACACATGTAGCGGCCTTGGCTATTGTTGACGTACACAGAGCATGGCCGTTTGCACTGGACATCTTCGGGGTGTCCTCACTCCTCGGTCCCTGGCAACCTCCCTGTTTATTCCACAACCCCAAGACCGGCATTTTCGGAAAGCCCATGAGCTCGGCTTTCCAACAGTGTCATTCTTGTCAGTTTTCCGCCAATACTTTGGGAGATAGAGCCGTTGCTAAGTCTTGTTTTCACTCTGATACAGCTTCGTGTACAAAAGTGCCATAAGACATGTGTTTGAAGCCCATTCGGAGCAGCCCCGCTCTCTGGTGGTTTCGAGGCGGAAGATGGCCCTGGCTAGCCGGGAAAACCAGATTTTCGGATGCAGGACTATGGCAGCTACCTGCAGGTACAAGAAATTTCTCTCTAGTCCCATTATTTCTGGAGTTATTGGCCCTGGCGCTGCCGACTTCTTTTTTCGGCGGTATTTTTTTTTTTTTTTGCTGGCTTCAGTCCAGCACACACGTAGCGGCCTTGGCTATTGTTGACGTACACAGAGCATGGCCGTTTGCACTGGACATCTTCGGGGTGTCCTCAATCCGTGGTCCCTGGCATCCTCCCTGTTTATCCCACAACCCCAAGACCGGCATTTTTGGAAAGCCCATGAGCAGGGCTTTCCAACAGTGTCATTCTTGTTAGTTTTCCGCCAATACTTTGGGAGATAGAGCCGTTGCTAAGTCATGTTTTCACTCTGTTACAGCTTCGTGTACAAAAGTGAATAAGACATGTGTTTGAAGCGCATTCGGAGCAGCCCCGCTCTCTGGTGGTTTCAAGGCGGAAAATGGCCCTGGCTGGCCGGGAAAACCAGATTTTCGGATGCAGGACTATGGCAGCTACCTGCAGGTACAAGAAATTTCTCTCTAGTCCCATTATTTCTGGAGTTATTGGCCCTGGCGCTGCCGACTTCTTTTTTCGGCGGTTTATTTTTTTTTTTTTTCTGGCTTCAGTCCAGCACACATGTAGCGGCCTTGGCTATTGTTGACGTACACAGAGCATGGCCGTTTGCACTGGACATCTTCGGGGTGTCCTCACTCCTCGGTCCCTGGCAACCTCCCTGTTTATTCCACAACCCCAAGACCGGCATTTTCGGAAAGCCCATGAGCTCGGCTTTCCAACAGTGTCATTCTTGTCAGTTTTCCGCCAATACTTTGGGAGATAGAGCCGTTGCTAAGTCTTGTTTTCACTCTGTTACATCTTCGTGTACAAAAGTGCCATAAGACATGTGCTTGAAGCGCATTCGGAGCAGCCCCGCTCTCTGGTAGTTTCAAGGCGGAAGATGGCCCTGGCTGGCCGGGAAAACCGGATTTTCGGATGCAGGACTATGGCAGCTACCTGCAGGTACAAGAAATTTCTCTCTTGTCCCATTATTTCTGGAGTTATTGGCCCTGGCGCTGCCGACTTCTTTTTTCGGCGGTTTATTTTTTTTTTTTTTTTCTGGCTTCAGTCCAGCACACATGTAGCGGCCTTGGCTATTGTTGACGTACACAGAGCATGGCCGTTTGCACTGGACATCTTCGGGGTGTCCTCACTCCGCAGTCCCTGGCTACCTCCCTGTTTATTCCACAACCCCAAGACCGGCATTTTTGGAAAGCCCATGAGCAGGGCTTTCCAACAGTGTCATTCTTGTTAGTTTTGCGCCAATACTTTGGGAGATAGAGCCGTTGCTAAGTCATGTTTTCACTCTGTTACAGCTTCGTGTACAAAAGTGCCAGAAGACATGTGTTTGAAGCGCATTCGGAGCAGCCCCGCTCTCTGGTGGTTTCAAGGTGGAAAATGGCCCTGGCTGGCCGGGAAAACCAGATTTTCGGATGCAGGACTATGTCAGCTACCTGCAGGTACAAGAAATTTCTCTCTAGTCCCATTATTTCTGGAGTTATTGGCCCTGGCGCTGCAGACTTCTTTTTTCGGCGGTTTATTTATTTTTTTTTTCTGGCTTCAGTCCAGCACACACGTAGCGGCCTTGGCTATTGTTGACGTACACAGAGCATGGCCGCTTGCACTGGACATCTTCGGGGTGTCCTCACTCCGTGGTCCCTGGCATCCTCCCTGTTTATTCCACAACCCCAAGACCGGCATTTTTGGAAAGCCCATGAGCAGGGCTTTCCAACAGTGTCATTCTTGTTAGTTTTCCGCCAATACTTTGGGAGATAGAGCCGTTGCTAAGTCATGTTTTCACTCTGTTACAGCTTCGTGTACAAAAGTGAATAAGACATGTGTTTGAAGCGCATTCGGAGCAGCCCCGCTCTCTGGTGGTTTCAAGGCGGAAAATGGCCCTGGCTGGCCGGGAAAACCAGATTTTCGGATGCAGGACTATGGCAGCTACCTGCAGGTACAAGAAATTTCTCTCTAGTCCCATTATTTCTGGAGTTATTGGCCCTGGCGCTGCCGACTTATTTTTTCGGCGGTTTATTTTTTTTTTTTTTCTGGCTTCAGTCCAGCACACATGTAGCGGCCTTGGCTATTGTTGACGTACACAGAGCATGGCCGTTTGCACTGGACATCTTCGGGGTGTCCTCACTCCGCAGTCCCTGGCTACCTCCCTGTTTATTCCACAACCCCAAGACCGGCATTTTCGGAAAGCCCATGAGCTCGGCTTTCCAACAGTGTCATTCTTGTCAGTTTTCCGCCAATACTTTGGGAGATAGAGCCGTTGCTAAGTCTTGTTTTCACTCTGTTACAGCTTCGTGTACAAAAGTGCCATAAGACATGTGTTTGAAGCGCATTCGGAGCAGCCCCGCTCTCTGGTAGTTTCAAGGCGGAAAATGGCCCTGGCTGGCCGGGAAAACCAGATTTTCGGATGCAGGACTATGGCAGCTACCTGCAGGTACAAGAAATTTCTCTCTAGTCCCATTATTTCTGGAGTTATTGGCCCTGGCGCTGCCGACTTCTTTTTTCGGCGGTTTATTTTATTTTTTTTCTGGCTTCAGTCCAGCACCCATGTAGCCGCCTTGGCTATTGTTGACGTACACAGAGCATGGCCGTTTGCACTG
Organism: Marthasterias glacialis; assembly: GCA_911728455.2. Classification (NCBI taxonomy): domain Eukaryota; kingdom Metazoa; phylum Echinodermata; class Asteroidea; order Forcipulatida; family Asteriidae; genus Marthasterias; species Marthasterias glacialis. Next base: position 1,178,956 of record OU452239.1, on the reverse strand, counting down.
GACATCTTCGGGGTGTCCTCACTCCGCAGTCCCTGGCTACCTCCCTGTTTATTCCACAACCCCAAGACCGGCATTTTCGGAAAGCCCATGAGCTGGGCTTTCCAACAGTGTCATTCTTGTCAGTTTTCCGCCAATACTCTGGGAGATAGAGCCGTTGCTAAGTCTTGTTTTCACTCTGCTACAGCTTCGTGTACAAAAGTGCCATAAGACATGTGTTTGAAGCCCATTCGGAGCAGCCCCGCTCTCTGGTGGTTTCAAGGCGGAAGATGGCCCTGGCTGGCCAGGAAAACCGGATTTTCGGATGCAGGACTATGGCAGCTACCTGCAGGTACAAGAAATTTCTCTGTAGTCCCATTATTTCTGGAGTTATTGGCCCTGGCGCTGCCGACTTCTTTTTTCGGCGGTTTTTTTATTTTTTTTTTGCTGGCTTCAGTCCAGCACACACGTAGCGGCCTTGGCTATTGTTGACGTACACAGAGCATGGCCGTTTGCAATGGACATCTTCGGGGTGTCCTCACTCCTCGGTCCCTGGCAACCTCCCTGTTTATTCCACAACCCCAAGACCGGCATTTTCGGAAAGCCCATGAGCTCGGCTTTCCAACAGTGTCATTCTTGTCAGTTTTCCGCCAATACTTTGGGAGATAGAGCCGTTGCTAAGTCTTGTTTTCACTCTGTTACAGCTTCGTGTACAAAAGTGCCATAAGACATGTGCTTGAAGCGCATTCGGAGCAGCCCCGCTCTCTGGTAGTTTCAAGGCGGAAGATGGCCCTGGCTGGCCGGGAAAACCGGATTTTCGGATGCAGGACTATGGCAGCTACCTGCAGGTACAAGAAATTTCTCTCTTGTCCCATTATTTCTGGAGTTATTGGCCCTGGCGCTGCCGACTTCTTTTTTCGGCGGTTTATTTATTTTTTTTTTTTCTGGCTTCAGTCCAGCACACATGTAACGGCCTTGGCTATTGTTGACGTACACAGAGCATGGCCGTTTGCACTGGACATCTTCGGGGTGTCCTCAATCCGCGGTTCTTGGCAACCTCCCTGTTTATTCCACAACCCCAAGACCGGCATTTTCGGAAAGCCCATGAGCTGGGCTTTCCAACAGTGTCATTCTTGTAAGTTTTCCGCCAATACTTTGGGAGATAGAGCCGTTGCTAAGTCTTGTTTTCATCTGTTACATCTTCGTGTACAAAAGTGCCGTAAGACATGTGTTTGAAGCGCATTCGGAGCAGCCCCGCTCTCTGGTGGTTTCAAGGCGGAAGATGGCCCTGGCTGGCCGGGAAAACCTGATTTTCGGATGCAGGACTATGGCAGCTACATGCAGGTACAAGAAATTTCTCTCTAGCCCCATTATTTCTGGAGTTATTGGCCATGGCGCTGTCTGTTTCTTTTTTCGGCGTTTTTTCGGCGTTTTTTAGGTGTTCGGTTACCGGCCGAAGACCTATTGTTATTGTTCTGTTTTTTTTTTTTTAGGTGTTCGGCCAGCAGCCGAAAACCTATTGTTATTAGGTGTTCGGCCAGCAGCCGAAAACCTATTGTTATTGTTCTGTTTTTTTTTTTTCTGGGCTTTCTTAGTCGTCGAAACTTGTCCGCAAATTTTCTCAAAAAGTAAAGCTTGTATGAACTTGAAACTTACCATGTACAAAGATATTAGTGAGTGGATGATACCGAAACTTTTTTGGAATGATGACGTCATTGATGACGTCATTAGGTTAAATAAACGTTAAATAATTCAAAAATTCAATAACTCAAGAACGGCAAATGCTACATTCAAAATCTTTGGTGCATATGAAAGGTCTTGTGATGTGAAACAAATTGTATGCACACCGTGACCCCATTTGACCTTTACTTCCGGTAGAAACCGGAAGTTAAAGTTAAAGTTCATGTTATTTGGGGCTCTAAAGCCTAAGTGATTAAAAATATCAACTAACTTTCAATGAATAATATTTTCTTTAGCTCACGAGCATTCTAAAAATGTAATGTATGACGTCATAGCTACGTCACAACGAAATTGATACACGAGGTTGAAAAAAAAAATATTTTGCTATCTCAAAAACTAAAGCATGTACGGACTTGATACTTACTACATATCTAGACCTCAGTGTGTATATGACAAAGCAAAATTTTGGAAATGATGACGTCATCGATGACGTCATTAAATTAAATTGAAGTTTTATACTAAAATAATCATATCTTAAGAATAATACATGCTACATACATGATCTTTACACCATATGAAAGGTCTTGAAGTACTAAACAAATCTTACACAGGGTGTGACCCCATTTGACCTTCACTTCCGGTCGAAACCGGAAGTAGTAGTTTTGTTATGAAAAATGGTTTCTGAATTACGTAAATTTGTGTATTAATATAATAACTTATTTTTAAAGCCCTTCGACGATTCTACAAATTTTGTACAAAGTGTGAACTCATTTGACCTTCACTTCCGGTCGAAACCGGAAGTATAAGTTTGTACAACAAAAATATGTATCTATTAATGACACATGATACATCGATAATCGTCACATCAATTTAAAGCTCTCTGACAATTCTAGATACCATGCACAAGGTGTGACCCCATTTGACCTTTAGTTCCTTTCAAACCGGAAGTTAGAGTTTCATATGACAAACCTTCATGCATAAAGATCAAAAAAGTACAAATAAATATTTCGCCCGTCAGCATAGCACAAATAGACAAAAAACTTGCACACAATATTGACCTTACAATTTTCAATTACGTAATTAAGCCGAACACCGTGAGTTTGTTCACAAACTCTAAATCTCTAGTTGTTCTGTTTTTTTTTTTGTTTTTTTTTTCTGGGCTTTCTTAGTCGTCGAAACTTGTCCACAAATTTTCTCAAAAAGTTAAGCTTGTATGAACTTGAAACTTTCCATGTACAAACATATTAGTGAGTGGATGATACAGAAACTTTTTTGGAATCATGACGTCATTGATGACGTCATGACGTTAAATAAATGTTAAATAATTCAAAAATTTAATAACTCAAGAACGGCAAATGCTACATTCAAAATCTTTAATGCATATGAAAGGTCTTGTGATGTGGGACAAATTGTATGCACACCGTGACCCCATTTGACCTTTACTTCCGGTAGAAACCGGAAGTTAAAGTTAAAATTCATGTTATTTGGGGCTCTAAAGCCTAAATGATTAAAAATATCAACTAACTTTCAATGAATAATGTTTTTTTAGCTCAAGAGCAATCTAGAAATGTGATATATGACGTCATAGCTACGTCACAACGAAATTGATACACGAGGTCGAAAAAAAATTTATTTTGCTATCTCAAAAACTAAAGCATGTACGGACTTGATACTTACTACATACTTAGACCACAGTGTGTATATGACAAAACAAAATTTTGGGAATGATGACGTCATCGATGACGTCATTACATTAAATTGAAGTTTTATACTAAAATAATCATATCTTAAGAATAATACATGCTACATACATGATCTTTACACCATATGAAAGGTCTTGAAGTACTAAACAAATCTTACACAGGGTGTGACCCCATTTGACCTTCACTTCCGGTCGAAACCGGAAGTAGTAGTTTTGTTATGAAAAATCGATTCTGAATTACGTAAATTTGTATATTAATTGTATAACTTAATTTTAAAGCCCCTCGACGATTCTACAAATATTTACAAAGTGTGACCTCATTTGACCTTCACTTCCGGTCGAAACCGGAAGTATAAGTTTGTACTACAAAAATATGTACCTTATTAATGAAACGTGATACATTAATAATCGTTACATCAATTTAAAGCTCTCTGACAATTCTAGATACCATGCACAAGGTGTGACCCCATTTGACCTTTAGTTCCTGTCAAACCAGAAGTTGAAGTTTCATATGACAAACCTTCATGAATAAAGATAAAAAAGTACAACTAAATATTTCGCCCGTCAGCATAGCACAAATAGACAAGAAACGTGCACACAATATTGACCTTAAAATTTTCAATTACGTAATTAAGCCGAACACCGTGAGTTTGTCCACAAACTCTAAATCTCTAGTTAGGTATTCGGCTTTTAGCCGAAAACCTATTGTTATTGTTAAGTTTTTTTTTTTTTTTTTTTTTAGGTGTTCGGCCAACAGCCGAACAACTATTGTTATTGTTCTGTTTTTTTTTTTTTTTTTTGTTTTTTTTCCTCGTGTTCTTCTTTCCCTGCGAACCTTCTCCGCCAATTTAGAGAAAAACTGAAACTTGTATGAACTTGAAACTTCTCATGAACATCAACCTCGGTGAGTAGACGGCACCGCCACTTTTTGGGAATGGTGACGTCATTGATGACGTCATTACGTTAAATAAACGTTAAAAAAACCTTAAATAATTTGAAAAATCATATCTTCAAAACCAAAACAGCTACGTTCAAGATTCTTTTTTTACATGAAACCTCTTATAAAGATCTACAAATGCGGTGCACAACGTGACCCCATTTGACCTTTACTTCCGGTCGAAACCGGAAGTTAAAGTAACAAATCATGTTATTTTGGGCTCTAGAGCCTAAGTGCATAAAAATATGAAAAAATGTTCAATGCATAATATTTTCTTTAACTCAAGAGCATTCTAAAAATATGATGTGTGACGTCATAGCTACGTCACAACGAAAATGGTACACGAGGTCGAAAAAAAAATTATTTTGCTATCTCAAAAAATAGAGCATGTACGGACTTGAAACTTACCACGTACTTAGACCAAAGCGTGTACATGACAAAGAACAAAATTTGGAATGATGACGTCATCGATGACGTCATTATATTAAATTGAAGTTTTTTATTAAAATACTCATATCTCCAGAATCAGATATGCTACATACATGATCTTTACACCATATGAAAGGTCATGAAGTATTAAACAAATCTTACACAGGGTGTGACCCCATTTGACCTTTACTTCCGGTCGAAACCGGAAGTAGTAGTTTGTTTTATAAAAAATCGTATCTGAATAATATTATTTTGTATATTAATATAATAACTTAATTTTAAGGCCCTTCGACGATTCTACAAATGTTTACAATGTGTGACCTCATTTGAATGTTGTTTATGACCTTTGAAAATATTACATTGATGACGTCATCAAATGTTACAGTCAGTTTGTTACGACGACGAGTTTAAAAATATATATATATTTTTTTTTTTGGAGCAAACTACGTGTTGAATTTTTTGGTAATAGATAACGACTATAAAAGCCTAATTGTGAAATTTGAACAAAATTGGCCGTTGCATAACGAAGTTATATTAAGGTGAAAAGTGCCGTTTTTAGCGCGATCGGCGATAAAGTCTGTACAGTTCCCTCAATGTATTGCACCCCGTGCGTGTGCACTCTAGGCTTTTACTGCATGCTGTGTATATATACCTACACGCGACAAGTCAGGTCTTGTCACAGTTCATCGAACTTTGCTGTGTGTTGTTAAGTTCTCCGTGTGTGTGTGTGTGTGTGTGTGTGTGTGTAATAATGGCGACGCAAAGAAAAATATGTAAGTCATGCCAAGTTCAGTGTGGAAATGTTTCCCTTTATGTCATTCTGGTGGCTTAATTGTGACAGGGAGAGGAAGAGGAGACTTTACTGAGACGATCACATGCTCACGTGAGTTGTTTGATGTATAATGGTGGAGAAAATGCAATTGACAAAATGATCGTCTTTCGTTCTATTTATACCGATCACGTACGTGCTTACATACGAGAGTCACAATGTGCAACAGCGGGGCCAGAGGCACTTTACCCCCGCGAGAGTTGTTGTTGGGATACGCTGAGTAAAACTGTTTAAAAGTAAAGTTTAAAAGTAAAGTCATCGCCTTTCAAAATGTCCGTGTATTTCTTTAGCCGTGCACACTTGTGTTTATGATGTTTATCAAAGTGGGGTAGTTTTTATAAAACTTTGGAACCTTTTAATACAGATAATGAGCTCGGAATTTGAATCTGTCAAATGTCAGATTGACTGTACAGTACGCCAGTGTTCGTGATGTTACAAAATAAGACCGTTAATTTGATATAGCGCCACCAACGTCACTAGCGATACACACTTTGTTTTATTGACACCGCATAGATGCTGAACAAAACGGAGGGCAACAAGGGTTAATGTTTTGATAAAAGGCAATATGAATACTATTTTGAACACACAACCTGGCGGCAGCCAATTGCACGGCGTGGAAAAGGAACACTTTGGAAAGCACGAAAACATTGTTTTTCCTGGCAGTTAAAACCAAAAAGGTAACTTGTTTTTCCTCCAGGAGTCGAGTTACAATAAATGTATGCGGTTCTTTATAATTCTTAGTGACCTGAGTTGACCTCGCTTCCTGCCCAAACCTGAAGTCCCCATGAAATACATATGATAAAGCTCTTTTTAATTATTTTCATATTCATATTTAAAGGTTTTATTTGATTTCACTTTCAATATATCAAACAAAATCAAAACCATGTGTTATACGGTGTCTCATAGAGACCATTATGTTGCTTTAAATGTTAATTCCTCCAAAATTTTCTTCAAATAAATAACTCAAAATTGAAATTAAACTGAACCTTGAAACTGTGCATATACTTGAACCTCAATATGAAGACGCGAAATAAAACAATGACGTCATGATGATGTCATCAGATGTTGAGTTACAATAAATCAAAGTTTAGTCATTAAATCAGAACTCCTGAAGTGCACAATGGATTTTTACAATCTACACATCATCGCAAAGGTCTTTTGGAAACAATTTAAATGTCTCAAAGAAATGACCCCAATTTGACCTTGTATTGCGGTTCCAACCGGAAGTTGAAGGAAAGAATTGTTATAAAGCCATTCTTTTTTAGTTCTTTGGTCAGTATAAAACGAGCTTTGGACAGTGGTTTCAGTGTGTGAGTAGGTAAAGGACTCTGCGTTTTCAAGTTTAAAACTGATGACGTCATTACATTAAACAGCGTCCTCTGGTAACAAGTTTCAAATCAATGGTGCTACGACACTAATTGTAACGGCTTTTTTTTCCCCTCGTGTTCTTTCCCTGCGAACCTTCTCCAGCAATTTTAAACAAAAGTAAAGCTTGTACAAACTTAAAACTTACTGTATACATAGGCAATAGTGAGTAGATGAAACCGCCACTTTTTTGGAATGATGACATTTTGTCAAGAAACGGGAGTTGTTACAAATTGTGGTACAAGTTTAACTATGAAAACCAAACATTGTATACAAATTCATCTTTTTATGTTAAATGTTTTTGAACTACGTCATCATGTAACGTTCAACCGAACACCGTATTTTTGTAATAAACAAAAATTCTATGTCTAGTTTTCTCCGTCTTCTTCTTCTGCCTGAACGTTCTCCGCCAATTTTGAGAAAAACTGAAACTTGTATGAACTTGAAACTTCTCATGAACATCAACCTTGGTGAGTAGACGGCACCGCAACTTTTTTGGAATGGTGACGTCATTGATGACGTCATTACGTTAAAAAAACGTGAAATAAACCTTAAATAATTTGAAAAATCATATCTTCAAAACCAAAACAGCTACGTTCAAGATTCTTTTTTTACATGAAACCTCTTATAAAGATCTACAAATGCGGTGCACAACGTGACCCCATGTGACCTTTACTTCCGGTCGAAATCGGAAGTTAAAGTAACAAATCATGTTATTTTGGGCTCTAGAGCCTAAGTGAATGAAAATATGAAAAAATGTTCAATGCATAATATTTTCTTTAACTCAAGAGCATTCTAAAAATATGATGTGTGACGTCATAGCTACGTCACAACGAAAATGGTACACGAGGTCGAAAAAAAAATTATTTTGTTATCTCAAAAAATAGAGCATGTACGGACTTGAAACTTACCACGTACTTAGACCAAAGCGTGTACATGACAAAGAACAAAATTTGGAATGATGACGTCATCGATGACGTCATTGTATTAAATTGAAGTTTTTTATTAAAATACTCATATCTCCAGAATCAGATATGCTACATACATGATCTTTACACCATATGAAAGGTCATGAAGTATTAAACAAATCTTACACAGAGTGTGACCCCATTTGACCTTTACTTCCGGTCGAAACCGGAAGTAGTAGTTTGTTTTATAAAAAATCGTATCTGAAAAATATTATTTTGTGTATTAATATAATAACTTAATTTTAAGGCCCTTCGACGATTCTACAAATGTTTACAATGTGTGACCTCATTTGACCTTCACTTCCGGTCGAAACCGGAAGTATAAGTTTGTACATACGAAATTGTGTATCTTATTAATGAAACGTGGTACATTAATAATCATTACTTCAATTTTGAGCTCTCTTGCAATTCTAGATGTTATGCACAAAGTGTGACCCCATTTGACCTTTAAATCCTGTCAAACCGGAAGTTGAAGTTTAATATGACAAACCTTCATGCATAAAGATAAAACAATACAAATAAATATTTCGCCCGGCAGCATAGCACAAAAAGACAAAAATCCTGCACACAATAATGACCTTAAAATTACGTAATTACGCCGAATACCGTGAGTTTGTTTACAAACTCTCAATTCCTAGTTTTTTTCTGGGCTTTCTTAGTCGTCGAAACTTGTCCACAAATTTTCTCAAAAAGTTAAGCTTGTATGAACTTGAATCTTACCATGTACAAACATATTAGTGAATGGATGATACAGAAACTTTTTTGGAATGATGACGTCATTGATGACGTCATGACGTTAAATAAACGTTAAATAATTCAAAAATTTAATAACTCAAGAACGGCAAATGCTACATTCAAAATCTTTAATGCATATGAAAGGTCTTGTTATGTGGGACAAATTGTATGCACACCGTGACCCCATTTGACCTTTACTTCCGGTAGAAACCGGAAGTTAAAGTTAAAGTTCATGTTATTTGGGGCTTTAAAGCCTAAGTGATTAAAAATATCAACTAACTTTCAATGAATAATATTTTCTTTCGCTCAAGAGCAATCTAGAAATGTGATATATGACGTCATAGCTACGTCACAACGAAATTGATACACGAGGTCAAAAAAAATTTATTTTGCTATCTCAAAAACTAAAGCATGTACGGACTTGATACTTACTACATACTTAGACCACAGTGTGTATATGACAAAGCAAAATTTTGGGAATGATGACGTCATCGATGACGTCATTAAATTAAATTGAAGTTTTATACTAAAATAATCATATCTTAAGAATAATACATGCTACATACATGATCTTTACACCATATGAAAGGTCTTGAAGTACTAAACAAATCTTACACAGAGTGTGACCCCATTTGACCTTCACTTCCGGTCGAAACCGGAAGTAGTAGTTTTGTTATGAAAAATCGATTCTGAATTACGTAAATTTGTATATTAATTGTATAACTTAATTTTAAAGCCCCTCGACGATTCTACAAATATTTACAAAGTGTGACCTCATTTGACCTTCACTTCCGGTCGAAACCGGAAGTAGTAGTTTTGTTATGAAAAATCGATTCTGAATTACGTAAATTTGTATATTAATTGTATAACTTAATTTTAAAGCCCCTCGACGATTCTACAAATATTTACAAAGTGTGACCTCATTTGACCTTCACTTCCGGTCGAAACCGGAAGTATAAGTTTGTACTACAAAAATATGTACCTTATTAATGAAACGTGGTACATTAATAATCGTTACATCAATTTAAAGCTCTCTGACAATTCTAGATACCATGCACAAGGTGTGACCCCATTTGACCTTTAGTTCCTGTCAAACCGGAAGTTGAAGTTTCATATGACAAACCTTCATGAATAAAGATAAAAAAGTACAACTAAATATTTCGCCCGTCAGCATAGCACAAATAGACAAGAAACGTGCACACAATATTGACCTTAAAATTTTCAATTACGTAATTAAGCCGAACACCGTGAGTTTGTCCACAAACTCTAAATCTCTAGTTGTTGTTTTTTTTGGCTGGCTTCAGTCCAGCACACACATAGCGGCCTTGGCTATTGTTGACGTACACAGAGCATGGCCGTTTGCACTGGACATCTTCGGGGTGTCCTCACTCCGTGGATCCTTGCATCCTCCCTATTTATCCCACAACCCCAAGACCGGCATTTTCGGAAAGCCCATGAGCTGGGCTTTCCAACAGTGTTATTCTTGTCAGTTTTCCGCCAATACTCTGGGAGATAGAGCCGTTGCTAAGTCTTGTTTTCACTCTGTTACAGCTTCGTGTACAAAAGTGCCATAAGACATGTGTTTGAAGCACATTCGGAGCAGCCCCGCTCTCTGGTAGTTTCAAGGCGGAAGATGGCCCTTTCTGGCCGGGAAATCCAGATTTTCGGATGCAGGACTATGGCAGCTACCTGCAGGTACAAGAAATTTCTCTCTAGTCCCATTATTTCTGGAGTTATTGGCCCTGGCGCTGCCGACTTCTTTTTTCGGCGTTTTTTGTTTTTGTTTTTTTTTTTTTTTGCTGGCTTCAGTCCAGCACACACGTAGCGGCCTTGGCTATTGTTGACGTACACAGAGCATGGCCGTTTGCACTGGACATCTTCGGGGTGTCCTCACTCTGCGGTCCCTGGCAACCTCCCTGTTTATCCCGGAACCCCAAGACCGGCATTTTCGGAAAGCCCAAGAGCTGGGCTTTCCAACAGTGTCAGACTTGTCAGTTTCCCGCCAATACTTTGGGAGGTAGAGCCGTTGCTAAGTCTTGTTTTCATCTGTTACATCTTCGTGTACAAAAGTGCCGTAAGACATGTGTTTGAAGCGCATTCGGAGCAGCCCCGCTCTCTGGTGGTTTCAAGGCGGAAGATGGCCCTGGCTGGCCGGGAAAACCGGATTTTCGGATGCAGGACTATGGCAGCTACATGCAGGTACAAGAAATTTCTCTCTAGCCCCATTATTTCTGGAGTTATTGGCCATGGCGCTGTCTGTTTCTTTTTTCGGCGTTTTTTCGGCGTTTTTTTTTTTTTTTTTTGGCTGGCTTCAGTCCAGCACACACGTAGCGGCCTTGGCTATTGTTGACGTACACAGAGCATGGCCGTTTGCACTGGACATCTTCGGGGTGTCCTCACTCCGTGGATCCTTGCATCCTCCCTATTTATCCCACAACCCCAAGACCGGCATTTTCGGAAAGCCCATGAGCTGGGCTTTCCAACAGTGTTATTCTTGTCAGTTTTCCGCCAATACTTTGGGAGATAGAGCCGTTGTTAAGTCTTATTTCACTCTGTTACAGCTTTGTGTACAAAAGTGCCATAAGACAGGTGTTTGAAGCACATTCTGAGCAGCCCCGCTCTCTGGTGGTTTTAAGGCGGAAGATGGCCCTGGCTGGCCGGGAAAACTGGATTTTCGGATGCAGGACTATGGCAGCTACCTGCAAGTACGAGAAATTTCTCTCTAGCCCCATTATTTCTGGAGTTATTGGCCCTGGCGCTGCCGACTTCTTTTTTCGGCGTTTTTTTTTTTTTTTTTTTTTTTTTTTTGCTGGCTTCAGTCCAGCACACACGTAGCGGCCTTGGCTATTGTTGACGTACACAGAGCATGGCCGTTTGCACTGGACATCTTCGGGGTGTCCTCACTCCGCGGTCCCTGGCAACCTCCCTGTTTATCCCGGAACCCCAAGACCGGCATTTTCGGAAAGCCCAAGAGCTGGGCTTTCCAACAGTGTCAGACTTGTCAGTTTCCCGCCAATACTTTGGGAGGTAGAGCCGTTGCTAAGTCTTGTTTTCATCTGTTACATCTTCGTGTACAAAAGTGCCGTAAGACATGTGTTTGAAGCGCATTCGGAGCAGCCCCACTCTCTGGTGGTTTCAAGGCGGAAGATGGCCCTGGCTGGCCGGGAAAACCGGATTTTCGGATGCAGGACTATGGCAGCTACATGCAGGTACAAGAAATTTCTCTCTAGCCCCATTATTTCTGGAGTTATTGGCCATGGCGCTGTCTGTTTCTTTTTTTGGCGTTTTTTTTTTTTTTTTTTTTTTTTTTTTTGACGTACACAGAGCATGGCCGTTTGCACTGGACATCTTCGGGGTGTCCTCACTCCGTGGATCCTTGCATCCTCCCTATTTATTCCACAACCCCAAGACCGGCATTTTCGGAAAGCCCATGAGCAGGGCTTTCCAACAGTGTTATTCTTGTCAGTTTTCCGCCAATACTTTGGGAGATAGAGCCGTTGTTAAGTCTTATTTCACTCTGTTACAGCTTCGTGTACAAAAGTGCCATAAGACAGGTGTTTGAAGCACATTCGGAGCAGCCCCGCTCTCTGGTGGTTTCAAGGCGGAAGATTGCCCTGGCTTGCCGGGAAAACTAGATTTTCGGATGCAGGACTATGGCAGCTACCTGCAGGTACGAGAAATTTCTCTCTAGCCCCATTATTTCTGGAGTTATTGGCCCTGGCGCTGCCGATTTCTTTTTTCGGTTTTTTATTTTTTTACTTTTTTTTTTTTTGCTGGCTTCAGTCCAGCACACACGTAGCGGCCTTGGCTATTGTTGACGTACACAGAGCATGGCCGTTTGCACTGGACATCTTCGGGGTTTCCTCACTCTGCGGTCCCTGGCAACCTCCCTTTTTATCCCACAACCCCAAGACCGGCATTTTCGGAAAGCCCATGAGCAGGGCTTTCCAACAGTGTTTCATTTTTGTCAGTTTTCCGCCAATGCTTTGGGAGATAGAGCTGTTGCTAAGTCTTGTTTTCACTCTGTTACAGCTTCGCGTACAAAAGTGCCATAAGACAGGTGTTTGAAGCGCATTCGGAACCCCCGCTCACTTGTCGTTTCAAGGTAATGATGGCCCTGGATGGATCAATTGTCGGATTAAGGATCATCGGAGCTCATTGCAGGTAAAACAAATCTCTCTAGCACAACGTTTTCTGGAGTTATAATTCTCACATGAATTCAAGAGTTATTAAATTACTGTACAAGTTTGGAGATGTGTACTTTTTTATTATTTCAAAAGTTGGTAAAGATTAAACAATGCCATCTCCATAGAATACACCATTTAAAGTTGGCTTCCATAAAGCTGTCTACAAATCGTACCTTAGTAATTCCAGGCGCTGTGGCTCTTCTGTAAACATGTGAAGTCACAGGTTACAAAGTCTTTGCATATTCCAACTTCTCGTTTATACGCTGATTAGTTATATACATGTACATTTAAGAACAATGCAATGTTTAAGCCGTTACAATTCCTATTTTGAAATTATTTTGTGATGTTGTATCTCCTCTGGCGATCCCTTTTTAAACAACCTATACTTCCAGACAATAATTTGACATACAAGTAAGAGCATTCTTCCTTTCAAGATTATGGTGTTTTCTAATCCGTGAAGGCCATGGAATGCCTTATAGGTCCTTTCGAAACAACGGGCTTGAGCATTGAGTTTATGCTAGTTATCTGGAAAACGCGTGCTTTCATTACGTAGCTTCATCAGGTAGACAGAGCACAAGCGGACCCAAGCCGCAGCCAGCGATTTCGAAAAGGCTTTATGACCCTCCACTGTGTGAACATGTTGCTCTCGGGTCCACACGTTGTGGTAAATGCTTACTCGTGGGTATACATCTCATCTCTTGGGGGGCTAACCAGCGGAAGTGAGGCGCAGCTTACAAATCTAACAGATAACCTTCGTTTGTGAAATTATTTGACCTCGTGAAAAAGCACGCGTGGGTTTTTCTGCACAAATTAAACAAGCGGGTTAATATTTAACGCAGTACGCAAATACTGGGGACCTCGCACGTCCGTGTAAAAACTGATATCGTTGTTAAATTTTGGTGAAACGAAGGATGCAAAGATCACTCTACACCACGAACAGGGCGATGTATGACGCAAAGTGGTTGTTACAATTCATATTTCAAAAGTAAAATGTTATATTTATTCTTTATAGAATAATAGATAAATCAAGCATGTTAACTTGTTTTGGTGTGGGTTTTTTATTGCCCGTTTGCTTGCAATATGTTGAATGCGATGTAAATGAGTTATGTGTCCTAAGCTTTGTTGTGAATCCAGAAGAAGACACTAAGGTATAACTGCAGTGATCCGAGGGTCAAATTTTGTAAGCGTAAAATAGAACTTTACATAAACATTTTGATGTCCATTATTAATGTTCAATTGGATTCCAACTGGTGAAGGTACAAGTTGGTTGAAGTACGGCGAGAAGGTCGTGTTAACAATTTCTCTTTACTCATACAAAAACATTTCCCAAAACAATCGTTTCATTTGGATTAAAAAGCATCTCCTCGTTCAAGAGCCCTCCTCCTATTGAAAAGTAAATGCGGGTTCGATCACCGCTGTGAACAAGGCTGAGTGGTTAGTGGTCGGTTGTGTGTTTTGTTTATGCATCCCTTGACCGTAATAGCTTGTACGGTACGTGTATAGTTATTCTTTCAATTTGTCAATTTTTCTCAACACTCAACACACGCACTCACATTCGTCGACCCTGTAAATCGAAGACTTTTCTTTGTTCCCCATTGTTTGCAGTTCCCAAAACAATCACGTCACCTATAAAAGTGGACAGAATATCCTCGTTCGAAAGCCCTCTTCCTGTTGTAAAGTAGATGCGGGTTCGATCACCGTTGTGAACGAGGCTGAGTGGTTAGTGGTCGGTTGTGTGCTTTATGTATGACTTCCTTGACCCTAATAACGTGTACGTGCATAGTTAGTCTTTCAATTTGTCTGTTTTGCAACACACACGCACACATGTTTGCCAACGCTATAAATCGACGACTTCTCTTTGTTCCCCCATTGTTTTTTTTTTAGCGACTCCACATAAGTTTGTAAAAGTTAGGATTCCCTTGCTCCGTCAAAACACCCAGATCCCTTTTGTTTATATTCCACGGTTTTATCTGGTAGACCCCCATTCCGCACACACGATTTATAAATATGGAATTTCCCATACTTAAAAAAATGAAATCTCAGCAGCATTTTTGGAATGTTATGACTCATTAGAGGTCCGGTAAAGTACTTGCGTCTAGTTGAACCTTGTCACCATCTATAGGAACACTATTGGGATTCTTGTATATGTTTCAATAATATAAATATTATTTTTCATTTTCTGTATATTTGACGTGGCGTTTAGAGACCATTCATTTATGTATAGGTTTTACCACAGACATCCGATACGGTTTTGCCAGTAAGTGCCTGAAAACACAACAGGAAACAAAAATAATGTTTATTTTATTAATACAGATGTTAACATGGGAAACTTGAAGACGCCTTTACTTTAGCCTTTTCGGTTGAAGGCGTTAGGTCAAATCTGGCGGCCGTCTGCTGGATCGGAACGCCCGGCCGCTGAGTTGGGATGTTTGGTACATTATACGGCCACGATAGCCTCTAAAAACAAACTCGTTTATATTTGCTAAAGGGTTTAATGCTTGAGTTGAAAACACTAATTGTTGGGGTTCAATGTGATTTTTTTTTTATTTTATTTTTTTTATGGAGCGCCTAAGGGACATTATGAAACAGATTAATGAACATAGTAATAATTTTAGTTATTCTGTTCATTTCTTGCACTCGAGATCCTTTCGTGCTCACGAAATAGATCATCACGATTAGTAACTTTTAGAAGCTGGTAACCCAAAAAATATCTGCGTGTAAAATATTCCCTAAAATCTTTCATTTTGATGTTCCAAATCGAAATAATCACATGAGCGTAAGATTCCCCAAATCCAAAAAAAGTAATAACAATTAAAATGCCATTCGGTGTTTTGGAAATACGATCACCTAAATTGATGAGGTTTTCGTAGGTTGTTCATACGGTGTGTTCATTGAAAACTAGAGAAGTTAAATGCACTTCCTGTTTGTAAAAAAAAAAAAAATAAAAAAAAATCCTCGATCCATGTAAATAACAGCTTTGTTTTGGTTTTTGTTGTTTTTGTTTTTTCCCCCGTCAAATTAATTATAGGGTCTGCTTTGGTGGAGGTACAATAAGATTTATGAGGTTTGCAGAGATGTATTAAATTATTTATTTATATTATGGTTGTGAAGCCAATGATTCTCAGAAAAGCAAACTTAATCAACATACTACCATTGAAACTACCCCATTGAAAGAAGACAAGGAAGGAAGTTTCAGTTTTAGATGTGGGAGGAAAATCACAGAGAATGATTCCAGGGGAAACCCACGCAATCGGGTAGGGACTGAAAGCCCAATCCACATAGTTCCCGCTGTGGGGTTCAAACCAGGGTCGTAGAGATGGATGACGAGCTACGCCAACCCGGCCGCCCAATAATAATTTAATCTCTTAGTGAGTGTGCACTGTGCTGTTCTGAACCAAACCAGAGTTTCACTAATTAATTTGAGGACTAGCTGGATTAATCTCAAAAATGTTGTAATCCTTTTTCAAAATGCAATGAGTAAGTCAACTGTCATACATGGATTCAAATAGTTAATTTCAAATGTCACGAGCTCGCCGCGATACTGTGCATACAAAGATTTAAAGTCACAGTAATCTATTTGTCTATTACTTAGTGTTAGAACTAATAGTTACACTGCGAGATCTCGGGAGTGAATACAAAATTGACACGATGTCTGCCTGAAAGTGGAGTTTGGACTTTATTGGTTGGCCGATTCCATTCGTAAAATGGGGGTGTCCCCGATTTAAAAAGTAATTTCCATTTAATAAAAGTACTTGTATAAAAATGTATATTAAAATATTTATTTGAAATGTGTTAATAACTGATACTTGGAAGCACTTTTTTAGTTAATGTGCTGTTCTTGACGAAATTAGTTTTAAACTTTGATTCATTTTCTATTCGGAATTTTCCCTGTCAAACGAAATCTGCCGACCCAGCGTATGGTTTTTGTAAGTTCAAAGTCGAAGCGTCGGGTTTGAGTGCATCAGACGTTTTTTTTGTCTCCACGCTCTTTTTGGGCGGGAACGCAGGGAAGTTGGTGCAATAGTGACGACTGTATCTTTGCAGTACAACATTGTCTTTACGACGCAATTTGGACAAGATGGCGTGTAAAATCAGCGGATTATTCATTCTTCTCTTAGTGGCTCATTCAACATGGGCAGGTAAGCATTGTTGTTGTTTGGGGAGCAGTCATAGAATTATATACCGTTATTTATCACATATCAATTGTCATAAATTTCACAATTTGATTATCACAGACTGGTTAAAATGTTACCATCCAAAATGATATGAATTGCATACGCTGTAACTGGTTCCCACAATCCACAAAATAATTAAGTAAAAATCTTACCTATAAACAAAGTAATTGCGATTTGTCCATGAGCATAATAGTAGAGAAACGGTCTTTAACTCACAACAAAATTAATTACATTCCAAATGATTTGGCCAAATTCTGACGAATTTGGAAAAAATATATTACTGGAAATTTAGGGGATGAAAACTATAAGTTGGTGTATAGACAAAGACAAATATTGTTTTATCACAAATACCTTGAACAATTCTTATCAGTGAAAAAAAAAACACTTTTGCAGAGAGTAATCTTGCACTCAATCTAAGTTAAGTGTGATTAAAATGGCCGGTCGATAAACTGGATGAAATGCAGTGTAGATTTCGGCGTGTCGTGGCTGTTTGGTCGGGCGCTCTGGGGTCAAACTCTGGTGTTTCTGATCAGAAGAGTGTGGGTTCGAGTCCCGGTCTTGACATTACCTTCCTTAAGCTTAACCATTATTGATTCGACCTTTGGATGGGATGTAAAGCCGTAGTTCCCGTGTGTTGTGCAATGCACGTAAAATAACCTAGTTACACTTATCGCTAAGAGAAGGGGGTTTGCCCCGGTGTTTCAGGCAGTGGCTGCTGAATGCGCCGCAAAACCTTTTAGACACATAAAGTGCTACATAAATGGGTCTCATAGTTCCAATAATTAAATTACAAACATAAATAAATAAATAAATAAATAAATAAAAAAAAGTCTTAAAATATACTAATATTAAGCACCTTGAGTACCTAATTATTAGTAGATACGTGCGCTATAAAATACATGTATTTTTATATAATAGACAAAGACAAATATTGCTTTTTCACAAGTACATTGAATAACTCTTATTAAAAAACAAACTTTCTGCTGAGAGTAATCTTGCACTCTACCTGACTTAGGTGTGATTGAACGGCCGGTGGAAACATAGAAACTAATGGTGTTATGAAAGGGGCTCCGAGGTCAAATTAACTTGTTGTGACGTACTTTTCCCAATAGACATAAAGCATAATTTTGGTGAATCAGATATGCCTGATCCCATGTAAACCATTTTAGTTTACAAGTGTTGTCTTCGGTTCAGCAGAATCACAAATCACACCGTTGGAGTTTGATGGGTCTGAGTTTTATTGCACTCTTTCTGTGCGCACAGGAATTTGGGCATGTACGCTTGAAAACATTTTGGAAGTCTAGCTCGTGTTCGAACGTTACGACCTTCCACGCGTTATTTCAAACCCGTCTTCATGTACAAACGTTCGCAAAGGTTACCGGAAGATCGATGCACAAGTTAGACTTGCACAATCTTTTCTTGGAATGCGATGACTAACTCTAAATGCATGTGCACTATGAGGTATCAGATGTTTCCCCCCAAAAAATAATACGTCAATCACAAGGTCAAAGTTGAACAGTTGATATTGCCTTGTTACTCATCCTTAAGCAAACTTCATTAAGTACGGTAGGTCGTGTCGGAATTAAGCGACTTTGGCTACGGCTATGGCCGTTGGCTGAAGAGACAACGCTGACGAATAAAACTTTTCAGCGTTCAAGCCGTAGCCGCTGCCGAAGCCATAAACTCGTATATGGCTCAGTTTACTCTCATTCCTTATTGCTATCAGGTGTTCTGTTTTAAACTCTGACATCAGTATAGTTTCCAATCCATTCCCATAACATGTAACAAATAACATTAACTGACGCCAAAAGGTTACCAGTCGTGTCTAGATTTGAACGATATGATGTTTCAGGTTTCCTACAATATTAGGCCATGTGAAATAGCGGCTACGGCTTGATCGTCGCAAGAACTTGTGTTGCAATTTAATATGCCCATAGCAACACCCTTAGCAACAGCCGTAGCCTTAGCCGTAGCATCAGACACCATCTCTGACCCAGTTTTTTTTCCAAAAAAGTTTTGGGATCAGTGGTCCACTTTTGTGCACATGGAGTTTATCAAACTGTTGCTAAGCAAACGCGGGTGACCAACCCAAACTCCATGTGATGTGTATAGTTTGTAACAGTACTGTTTTCCTACTATTATTTGCTTAGAGAGATATTGTTTTGCATTCATGTTCTGCACGATAGCAGTTCTCTGAAATTGGTGTCGTATTTGACGTTAGCAAATTAACAAAATTGATAAGGACTTACTTTCACATTATTAATTACAATACCTATTTATAGTACAATATAATAAATCTGTTTTAAAGCCCAAGGTCAACACTGGTTAGAAAAAAAGCATAAATGTTCACAGATTTACATAATTATACTTTACACGGTATAAACATAAAGATGGTAGAAAACTTTCCTTGAAATATTTCTGCCTGACGTGTTATCGTTTTTAAATAACAAATGAAATAAGATCCAAAGTTAGTTTTCGTCTCAGTGAGACGAAAAATCTTCCTAAAGGAATGCGTACAAAAATGTTGAATGCATTTTTGTTGTTTTCTCTCAAATGAAAGGACGAAATTAGCTGACGTTTTTACAGGTTGGTTTTATTACACATATCTTGATTTGTACAAAGAATGGAAGCGTTTACAGACACTTTACTAATGTTGAGCTGGGGCTTTAAGAGAAAAATACTGCTTAGTCATCTTTTGTGCTGAGTAATATATTTAGCAGAGCACCAGTCACAGCGATATAAACTTTATAACATTTTGATTGGTTACCCGTTTCTGGTAAGAAAAACCTTTGCAGTTAACAGCTTTTGGAAACAGATGACTAATGACTCGTCAAGTGTCGTGGAGTAACGAAAAAGGCGACTCGTCACGTACCATCCAAAGATATGAATGGTATTATTTCATATCTGAGGGTATTCAAATAAAGACTATTTGGATAAGACTCAGAGATTGGTCCTTGGTGTGCATTGGTATAAAGTGTTTGGTGTCTGTTCAAAGTCTGAACGTAGTGGATAGCGTTGCACTGTGTTAAATAGTCACCCGGTTGTTATCAGAGTTCTTTGTCTGGCCCGTACAGTTTGGTTTTAAAAGGGTTTACAATGTTAGTAAGATTGAAAATATAATGTGTTCACGTATTTGCACATAACTTACATTCAATTCAATACAACATTTGTGTCCATAATTCTCATATCCATACAAATAACAATTGCAAATTATGTGCAAATGTTAGTCAGGCTACATTGTATACGAAAGTTGCAGTGTGCAGTCTCTTGATTTCTCTTCAAAACTGGTTCGACCCGGTGGTTATGGCATGATTGGCTGCACCAAGTTCGTTTACACTTCAACTAACGTGCGAGTATACCCCCCGGGGGTGGGGTTGCACAGTAGGCCTACAGGAATATGATGCTGACAAACTTAATGGAGTTACATGAGACAATACTAGATGATCAAAAAAGATTATAGTGACTATAGGACATTCAGTATTTATCTAAAAGCACATTTTTATTAAAGTTTTTTTTCAGATAGTAACTTAGATCCCAACAACCTGTCCATTATTGGGGCTAGTCTGGTTCCCTGACCAAAGATTCCCTGACGACTCTTGTTAAAAATCTTAGGTCAGGCTTCATTAAAAGCTATACATAAATTATGACGCAATAAATATTCATTACTAGTCACCAACGGTGAACGATGTCATTGGATGTCGACAGGCTTTGTTTACTTTCAAAAAAGCCTGGGATAATCAATTTGTAAAAATGTTACAAATACAGTTATTAGAATGTATTAAAAATAGTGTTGGATTTGTTTGGAAGAAAAAAAAAGGAAAAAAAACGATAATGGGATGTGTCTGCAAAACTTCTGAATGTTATTCAACAAAAGAAATGTCCGACCATCAACGTCACTGTCCGAATGTTGACGATAACGAGTTCGGAGCAATTCATATATTTTCGGAAAAAGGGGATTCTTCCTTTTTTGTCACTTGACATTTGGGTGATGCCTGACCCTAAAATCGACAGAGAATAGTCAGAGATTTTTTGGTCTGGGAACCAGACTATATTGGGGCCACACAGTGCATGGCCAATAACGATCTCAGGTGACGTAGTCGTAAGCTAGAAAAGCCTTGAGATATGCTATTTTTCAATCCGAATTACTGTATCAAAAATTGATAACTACGTATGAGTATAGGCCACGCCCTAAAATACATCTCTTTTGCAAAAAGTACGATAATTATTTTTATCTGACTGTCATTCACTAAGCTCACATCACCATGGCCTTTGCTCCTTCCTATTGGTTCAAAGAATTCACGTGGTCTTCATTGATACAGTAATTGACATTGTGATAAACAACACTGCGCCCAAAGCGCAGCTGCAGATGTGTAAACCAACCAATCAACACGCTGCGATTTTCGAAACAGAACAGGTGGTAGTCGAGTCTGTTAACAACGTATCAGGACCCTGCAAGCTTAAAAACAGAACAGGTGGCAGTCGTTAGTATGTTTTCTTCAGGATTTTAACTTAAAACGCCCAAGTCGTTTGTTGACGAAAATGTATATTTATAGGACAAAATATACCAGGCATTGCTTTTAACATTTACCACTCAGTTTCCCTTTGTTTCTTGCTTAACACTGTCAATATTAAGCCCTGCCTGATATACTACACTGTGTCATGAAAACTAGAAAATTCGAAAGACTATTATTTGTTTGCAAATGTAATTTCTACTGAATGTGACCAGTCGGTGTAAACTGCGGTATTCTACAGAAACCGAAAGAGTTGGGAAACTAAACGAGGTTTACAAAAATAATGACTGTATTCTGTGAAAAATAGACAGGGGAAAACCATGTTTTGATTTCGCATCGCTTCCTCTCCAGCCTATTTGTAATATTATTCCTGACAATAGTTAATGCATAACACTATCCTAATTTATCTTGAGTTAATCACTCATCTGGAATGCGCGAGATAAGTTAATAGGTACAAGTCTGTCACATTGATATGGGGTTAATATTACAACATACAACACTTAAAGGTAGAATACAGGATTGGTATTCATCAAAAAATAAATATTTATTAGAATCAGTTTGAAAGCTTACTGATTATGAGCTCATACCAGTACCAATCTTCCATAGAAATATTTCTGGCTGAACTGTCAAAGTCGAGAAATTAGAATGTTCAGACCCCAATTTTAATTACAGGTGTTATACAATAATAATAAAAAATAGAGACATTATGTTAACATGCTTAAAAATTGTGAAAGGTTTTCGCTACTTTTCCCTGACTCAGACGATAGATTGAACCCAAATTTTCACAGGTTTGTTTTGTCATGTATATATTTAATCCCACAAAGTAAGATCACTTAACTATCAGCTTTACCAATTTTACATTTGACCTTTAACTCTCTGTACGCTGTAAAGTTTATTATTACAGCTTCCCGGGTAGAGCTTGAATGTTTCGATGTGTACATGAGGCCAAGTAGACGATTGAGTAGTGGCATTGTGATCCGAAGCTTGATGAATAGATCAACATTAAAGGGGAAAACACTGTTTTCTGTATATTTAAATCATTCTCATCCTCTTTGTGTTTGTCAATAAACAGACTTTGCAACCACAACCCATTAAAATCCACCCAATTTAATAATGATAATATAAACACTTCTCCTGAAGACGAGCAGAGCATACTGTTTGAGACGTCGAGACCACAATGGCTCTTTTTAGAGCAAACACTCCTCCAAAAAGAAATTTATACATGGTTGTACCCGCAAGGTAACTAGTTATAGTTTTAGTCAATAATCCTTCACACCATGCAAAGCTTGAAACATCACTTAATAATACTCGGATTTTATAGCGCTTTTCACACTCAAAGGGTGTCCTGAAATGTTCATTTTTTTTTACAGGTATGCAGATGTATGTTTTGAATTATAAGCCCGAATGTTTTCTTTTGTGATAGCAATCTTGGACCGTTTGTTATTAGTCCTGGGTTTGAATGTCACTACAAGTACACATTTGCCAACACACACACTTATAAGCGTTGGCAATTATCATAAATTTTGAGTGGTGAGCACAGGCACTTACTTAGAAGTAAGCAGCGAAGTGAAACTGCCCGACCTCCCCCACTGATGAGAAAAAAATACATTGTTGCCAAACTGGATGTTTAGTGAGAACAAAAACACCGGGAACATGACAAAGATGGTGGCATTTCTTAATGTGAATTACACGATAAAGTGCGCCATCAGTAGTTTTCCCCTTCATAGGTTATTTTCAAACAAGTCAATCAACATGTAGTATAATACCATGTTGTTGCACTTGAACCTCCCCAACGCAAACTCTCGGTGCCGCACTGTATTGTGATTAGCTCAAAATGTTCAGTATATTGGCCATTCATATTTTAAATTATGTTTCTTTTAGCTTGTCCGGATGGTGATAGGCTTCCAGATGACCAGTTATTTAAGTTCGGGAGTCTCAGAGGAGACAGGGAACTAACCCAAGAGAATGATGCGTTTGTGCAGTTGAACCTGAAAAGCCCACTTACGTACTACGGGAAGAAGTACACGTCCATATTTGTAAGTGAACAACCAGAAGGAAAACATGGCTATAAACCTTGTCATTTTTGGTAACACCTATATATTGAATCACACAAAGTAAGAACACTGCGCTATCAGCTTTAACAATCCTACTGAAAAATACATAATGAGTATGCCGAAATTGAAAGATATTAATATTTCTGGTAATAGATTATTTCTACTTGATCCACTGTTGAAAAGTCGGGGGGAATACGTTCAAACAAAGTCACACTAACAGTCTAACACTACGTCAAAACATATTTTGAAACTATGCAGTACGCAGTTTTAAAGAACGATAAGTTATTTCGTCTCATTTAACAGACACAAAGGCTGAGCGCACGTGATCCATGCCATGTAGAGACAGATCATCACTCCGTTCTCATCTTAAGCTTAGTTTTCGGAGAGTTTTCACTACATCCCCAAGATATCAAACTTTATCACTTGGTTTTTCTTTGCTTCACTACACAGATCAACGACAACGGCGTGCTGTCATTTGTCAATGCTGCCGGTCTATTCAAATGGAAACAACTACCACTACAATCAACGGTAAGACATACAGTGATGTTGGGTTACATTCAGGTCACAGACAATAGGGGCCTTACGAATGTGTGATTGTCCAGAATTTAATCAAAAGTTCCACGGGTTTTTTATTGTGTGTTTAGTGACATCTTTAATTTCATTTATTAAGCACCTTCACAAAAGTATTCCAGGATAAGTTGCGGGAAAGTTTATCCACAAAGGGTAAATAATTGAGGATAAGGTTAAGGACACTAGGTGGCAGCAGACTTACCAGGTAATTCCACCGTTCTCGGAAAAGTGCGCATGCTCAGAACTACAACAATGGAAGTTTATCTGGCAGGTCTGCTGCCACCTAGCGTTCCAAGGTCTCCCATTTTTCATAAAATGAATTTTTCATAGATGTTTGCCAGTACAAAGCACATTAATCTGCAAGTTTGTTGACAGACTCCCCATTGAGCAGTATGCGTTTAGACAAACTGGTAAGGTCGCCTTGCCATTGGCAATGTTTACGTCTTGAGAAAAGCCTGATTTATTGCTCAAGGACACTGTTTTGACTAATTACTTCTGCGAAGTGAATGAAAGTGCCTAACCAAAACCACCTGCTGATTTCCAGCAGATAAGAATCTCAAGGTCTGTGGTTTAGTTATCTTGTAAACAAATTGCCTGATCTTGTTGCAATAATTTTCCCTCAAACTTATTCACAATATAACTGGACTGCTGGTGGATATCTTGCAGGTTGGAAGACAAGTTATCCTGGAATAGATTTGAGAAGGTGCATGATATGAATGGATGCGTTCATCAAAAAGCATATGGTTTAAAATGTTCCATAACTCTAAGAAAAAAGACGTGGTGAAAAAATTGTATTGTCAAGTTTTGTCTATACTTTTTTCTATGTAATTATTTTGTTTGTTTAATTATTCAATGTTATTAAATGTTTACTCGAGACAGGCAGATAAGAAGAACATCTTGATAGCACCATTCATGGCAAACGTTGATCTTTCGGTAGCTGGCAAAGTTTACTACCGGGAGACGACCGACTCGGCCACGCTTGAAAAAGCCGTTGGAAAGATCCGGCAGTATTTCGTCCGGAACAGCGAGTTCCAGCCCAAGAATATGCTCGTTGTGACATGGAATCGCGTCGGATTTTATGGATCGACAGCCGAAACACCAGTGGTGAGTTTCGGAACACAGTGATTTGTGGGTTGGATACACTACTCAAATCATCCAAATTCCAAACTTAACATGAGACATGAAATAGGTGCTACATTGTGTGGTTAGATGTCACTTCCTGGGCTCTGCAGTTTACGCGTTGATTAATCATTTGTTTGTGTTGTCTCCATTAAAGGTGAACACGTTCCAGTGCGTAGTTGTATCAGACGCAGTCAGCACGTTCGTGTTTTTCCTCTACCGAAATATTGAATGGATCACTGACGTAGGGAGCGGTGGTGACGCAGAAACGGGCATCGGGTTTAATGCGCCTCAGGTATGCTTCTACAAAAACATTTGACTTTGACACTGCTAGTTTAAGGGTCCATTGGTTTCATAATACCAGAAAGATATAATCTTTCGATCGTATGAAATCGTCTATACACAGAGAATAGATAATAGATAAATTTCCTAATATTATCTTTCCTTGTGACAAGACTTGTTCAAAGTTGAAAAACATAAAGATGCCCTGTGTTTCATGATAATTTAACTTCAGGTCGGCTTCGATGCAGGAGACTCAAGAAACAATGAGATATATGATGTGAGTAGCTTAGACGATGGGGCGCAAGACCTACCTTGTAGCTCCAACGTGGACCCGAAAGACCCGCCAGGTTTCTTTATTTACAAGGTGTCTGGATCCAAGGTGGAGAGCCCCACATGTGGTAAGCTCTACTTCTTTCAAGTCGTCTGGTTTCCCAGGTTCTTTTATGTAGCCCTTTTCGAAACCCCGGCTCTGGCTTCGGCTTCGGCTTAGGCTTCGGTTTAGGCTCCGTCAATTGTGTTGAAAACGTCCACTTTCGATACGAGACTTTAAACAGGCGAACGGTGCCAAAAACGGGAGCCAAAGCCTAAAACGAGTTTCTTTCGAAAACGGCCCTTGTCAGAAGAACAGACATAATATGGCGTGTATTGGCCAAACGGTCTAGCGCACGAGACTTAAGTTATGATGATCAAGTGATCGGAGTGCGTGTTCAAATCCCGGTCATGACACTTGTGTCCTTTAAGCGTCACACTTAACCATAAATTGCTTCTCATAACCCATGCATATAAATGGGGAAACTTCACCAAATGTGTTCATTTTCAAGAAGAGACTCAAAACTCATTTGTTCTGTGAAGCATTTTCTATGTAATTTGCATTTCTTGGTCGCACCACTTTCGAACATATTTTTCAATGGATTCCAGCGCTGAACAAAGTGTTTTGATTGATTGATAATTGACTGAACCTGAGAGGGCTAAGACGGTGTTATGTTGGAATTCTGCTAAATATGCAGCTTGGCATTGGGAAAGTTTAAGGAATGGTTTTAAAATGGCCAACGAACAGGAATGAAGATGTTGTATAGCACCTTGATATAGCTACTTTGCTGAAAACTTCTGACTGGCATCCGAACAAAGATGTTGACAAATTAGGGAGACTGCCAGCACTATGGCTAGATAGCTCGGTTGGTAGAATGCCAGCCGGCACGTCAAGCCGGGCGCAGGTTCAAACCCTGCTCTGCTAAAGTATTCTTTGGTCATCCCGCCAAAAAATTGATTAAAAAAATTACCCTAGCCAGTTTCCCCTTTATGGTTTATTGTTTGATTAAATCTTGGTACATTGGTGTCATTAACCGATTTTGATACTTGAAAAAACATCCATATAAACTCCTGAAGTTGTTTTCAAGCTTTATATTAACTTGCCACACAAGCACAACTAGAACTTGTTAATATTCCACTGAGAGATACTTTTAAGAAGCTGGCGGCAGCAGACACAACTGTCCTTTTTAAAAGTTCTAAACATGGGTGCACAAGCTCAGTATTGCACGCGTAGCTCTGAGCATGTATACTACTGGTGACAACTGTGGGAAAAGGACAGTCACAAAGTTTCCTGTTGAAACATAGTCCATGAATCCAATTTTTATTGACAACTTAACCGTCTTTTTGCTTCATAATGTTGAACGTATGTTTTACCCAAAAGGCCCAAGCGAGTCACTACAGATTTACCCCGATCATGCCGGTATGCTCGGCGGTACCAAAGTCACCTTTGGCGGGTTTTGCTTCAGCGAAACTGACGTCATTGAAGCCGAATTCGGGACTATGGGTAAAATCACGTGCACCTATGTGAGTCGCTACCAGGCTTCCTGTGTCGTGCCAAGAATGCAGAGCGTCGGTGACGTCGAAGTGACGATTTCCCTGAATGGAGGTTCCACAGACATGACCGGTAACATCAGGATAAGTGAGTAAAATGATTCAGGTGATTTTATTTTTCTAAATATTACCAATTCGAGGGAAAAAAAGAGATTATAAAACTGTAGCATTGCTTCAGTTATTCATAAATTCCTGTGACAGTCTATCTATTTGATTGGTAGTCAATGTCCCTATGCGTGTTATACAGTGTAGTGCGTATTTTTAAGCGACGCGGCGTTTACACTCTTAAATGTTTACGTTGTCAACCAAAATTTGACATCCAAAAATGGCGGGCCTGGCGGACAGTAGCAGCGTGTAATGTTGTGACAAGGGATAAAAAAGTTGTACATAATTATCGCCCTTAATATACCCATTTTGTTTTCAAGTGCCCCTCACGTCACAGCCCCCGACTGTCAGCCGAACGGACCCGCTCGACAGGAAATGGCTCCAATCAGGCAACGAGCTTCGAATCACGTGGGATAGAAACAGTCTGGACTCCGACTTTGTAAACATCAGCATATTGAGCTACAGGGCGGGAGAGGGGAACAACACCATACCTAGTGACTCCCCAGAATGGGTGGTAAGTACAACGACGTCACTCTGGGATCCGTTTACTGCGTCATTGTTCTCATAAAATAATATGGTTTGTCAAAAACTTGCTAAGCACTCACTGGAAAATCTAAGCATTACTTGATACCAACTACAAACAGTGAATATTCATTAAACACGACTGAGTCTCTGGTAAGCTTCAATCAAAAGTTCTATTTAGTTCTGTAGACTATTCCAAGCAGCTCGTTCATAGCGAAGCTATCACCGCCGCACGCGCGCGCCGACGCACACGCACTGTGAATCCTCCATGCTGATTGGTATAATATGCGCGCTGACGCGCTTTGTCGTGTCATGCGTGCGTGCGGCGGCCATAGCTGCGGTGGTGTAAAAATCCTTAAACGAGCGCTGCTCGGCGGATATCAACTTGTGAAGCAGAATATTGTCCTTTGAAAAATCCTTACAAAACTGGGCCTTGCTTTGACCTGATGTAGGCGTATTTTCTGTACTCGAACTGACACTTCTTGAACCCTCTTCAATGTACTTCTTGAATGCCCCGTACTTGCGGCCTCGTGCGCGGCCAGTTTACGGGGACATGTTTGTTTCCAGCACAGCTCTAACTCTTGTGAAATTGACTACCTGAAAACCGTAGTCAAATGCACAACATCAATCTTGTCTAGCAGCTACTAAAATAACTTGCCCTTCCCAATATTTGAAGGAAAAGAATCACGACTGGCGTCTGACTGTTTTTATTTTTACAGGAAAATGGCGCCTTAAAACTTGCGCCCTAATCTTCAGACCTACAGGGCCGGTGGCATAGGGTATTCTGTCCTAGGGTAATGTGTCCACTATACGGTAAATTAACGTGAGCTGGAGGAGTTTGTTCAAAAGAGGGCGCTATCAGAAGGAGTTAATACACAATTCGCCGTATGCCCGGACAGAATCTCCTGCCGGGCAGAATCTCCTTCCGCACCGGCTACAGAGCTAGTCACCTCTAAGGACCTCTTAGTTTCATGAAAGAGCAATATTATAAATGGCCTGAAATATATTCAATTGCTTCGTAGGAGACCTTAATCGCCGAAGATGTTTCAAACAGTGGGAGGTACAGCTTCACCTCAAAGCCGAACCAAGATATTGATCAATCGAACGCTATGGGAGTCTTCCGCGTCTCAGCTTCGTCCAAGCCGTAAGTTTCTTCTTAAAACTCCCTCTTATGCTGTTCTTTATTGCAAGTGATATTATAAATACCGAACTGTTTACAATCTATGTTTTCTCAATCTTTGTTTAGGGATGGTCTGATCCTCACGGGCGACCTGCACTTCCTCGGTTACATGATTAGCACATACGGCTACCAGGAAAACCCAGCGGATTGGTCACGTGAGTACTGCAGCGAGTGGTTCGAAGAGGACCAACTGGAGGCGCCCTTTGTCCAGGACGTGAACGCGTGCCCGTGCACCCTGCAGCAAGCCCTTGCGGACCAGGCCCGCTTTGTGGTCAACCCGTGGTGTGACTCCACGAAGCAAAGTCCGGATGCTCTCCGGAAACTTGAGTTTTGCTTCGCCAGACCCGGCATCAAGCATTGCGTCCTCGATATCCTTCCGAGGTGAGGACATGTGTGATTTGATTTCATTTGATTTCAGTGGATAATCATTGGATTTCATTGGATTTTACTTTATAACCCTCGAAGAGATAGCGGGCTGGTTGCAGTTTACAAAAAAAAAAAGTTGACTTGTTTTTGCACATGCAGCTGAACTAGGAAACGAAATATTTATTAATATCTTGACCTTCGACTTCCTCTATGATGTAGCAAAGCCTTATTTATATGGGTGGTTCGAATTACACGTGACATTAGATGATCTTGCTGTGATTAGGCTGGTTGCAGCACATACAAATAACACATCAGAGTTTGTTTATTGATAACAATAATGTATGTAAGTTTATTTGTGGCTCTTAAAAGAACCACCACAACATAGAAAACTAATCATTTGTTAGTTAAAAACACAACTTACTTCCCACGCTGTTTTGTAGTCCAAGCAAGGCTGCCAGTGAATGCTGCTACGATGGGCAGGACAACCTGGTCTACGCCCAAGACTCTATATACGGGAGCTTCTCCAATCGGGTCAGTCGTTTCAGCGGGACCAGTCCGCCCCTCGGTAGTGTGACTAGCGACCTTGTACCGTACATGTTCTGCATCGTAGTAGGCAATGATCCAGATCATTACTACCAGCGAGCAAGGCCAACACGTGACTGTAAAGATTACAAACCAGTTCGACCGGGTAGGTTTCTCATCGGAATTCTGTAGGGGGTAGGGGTATTTTTGTACAAGAGGGTAACATTTGGTGAGTGGGCATGGTATACATCACGTGATAAAAGTGGCCGTGTCGTCATGATATAGCAGTAAAAGGAATAACCCAGTTTCTACGCGCGCCGGCAGTCACATCACAGTTTGACAAAGATGGCACCCTTTGTGATTTGATGAGATGAGAGTCAATCTTTCCATGCACAACCACAGGCCTGCTATAATCATGACGACACATCCAAAAATCCTTTAGTTCACTGTGCGGTCGAAGTATTCACCATACCACCTCATGTTTTTGGTCTTAACTTTTACACCAATGTTGGCATTCGATGAATGACACGGTTGGCTTGTTTAAACTTCAGACTGAGCGATCAAACATCATCCCCACTTGCATATAATGGAATTTTGTTAGTATTATACTTGCAAATTGTTCCAAAAAGTAATTTAAAATAATTATTATTTACCTACATGAATAATTTTGATTATTTCGGTATTCCCGTGTCTTGATCTTCACCAGCGGCTGTTTACGGTGACCCACACTTTGTGACCTTCGACAATATGAGTTATACATTTAACGGTTACGGCGAGTACATACTTCTCAAGACCAAAGATGCCACCACCAAGACAGAATTCCGTATGGAAGGAAGATTTGAAAGAGTCGTCAATTCAGATGGTAATGATTAGATCAATGATAATAAGGATTTGTACATGTATTGACTTCTTGATTGATCGGGGCTGGGTTTCTCAATAAGATAAGAGTAATTAAAAGCTGAGATGTTCATTAGATATTGCTGATAACAGTCAACCTTTACTACCGAAGCAAGATATGGTTTTGTTTCATATTTCTGTTTCGGGGTGAGCGGAGAAACATTGACTAGCACTGGATTGGAAACTGCGACCTCCGGATTAACGTACCAGCGCTCTACCAACTGAGCTATCCAGCCTTAATGTTGGCAGTCAAAAATGGTACTTTGTCACTATCTTGTTTGACAATCTGGTGATGAAAACGAATCGCAGGCCTAGAGATAAATATAAAGAGAAGATGGTGGGTTCGAATCCCACCCGAATATTATTGCTTTGGGATTATATTCCCGCAAGACCTGGGAAAGTACAGCGGTTGTCACAGATTGGTGTAGGGTAAAAACAGAATGTTATTCTTTAGCCCCGGTGCAATATAGCATATTATTTCATTTACCACGTCTAATTTTATACAAACAGGTAACGCCGTGAATGCTACAGTTTTAACAACTCTCGCGATGCGTGAGAGCGACGACTCGGCAAATCGTATCCAGATCGAGAAGAATGACGTCACAATGATGACCCTGAGAGTGGGCCCGTCCGCCAAACTGCAGGACATCGGCAACAGCGTCTGGCAACAGTATGGAAGTAAGTACAATGACCACCGTAGAGTATATAAGAACTAGAGTGAGCACCCGCGATGTCACGCACGGAACTCCGATGACCCACAATGGGCAAAAATTCCTATGGGTCCATTGCATACGAATGTCCACTTAGAAAATGTTTGCTGTGTAAACTGTTGAGTGGCAAGTGTAAATGAATGGTCAGCGCCATTTTATCAACGGTCATAAATACTTCATGTCAGGCCGTGTCGCATGGTTTTGTACGCTCTTTAGTTCTTTTTTATAACTATATGATCACCACCCATCCCCTTAATTGATTTAAACATGGTCAGGTACCCATAACAATATTTCTCGAAAATGCATTCAAATGACAAACAAAAATATAACCAGGAAGCAAACACTTTTGTTTGCAATCTGAGAGGTCATTCTTAAATTTCAAGATGTCGGTATCCGTGAAACGGCTGATGCCTCATGATATTGCTACTCAATGTCCAAAGCTAACACAGAGGGCGTACACAACATACACTGGTGACAATTGGGCTGGGCATTCTACAAAATCTCGAGTGGCCTTTGGGCCTTGTGATGGAAGAATTACATTTAAAGAAAACAAATAAAAACAAATTGTTTTGCTTATAACATTCTAAAACATAGTAACTATTTTGTTCTGTTTTAGATTTCCTTGTGATTTTCCCTGGTAACACTGGCACAGGAGTTATATCAAAGATGGTATTCCTATTCATGCAATCAAACATAGGGATTGTAGTTGAGACCGGGGACCAGTTGTTGTGTAGCATGGTGCTGCTCCCAGAAGATTTTAAGGTATAGTCATAATGGGTGTATTGACCCAAATCACCTGACGGCGGTATACGGAGGTGACAAGAAGACAAGTTACCATTTAACCAATTAATTAATTAACCATTTAATTTAATTTCAACAAGAGACTTTTTAGGACGCTAGGTCGTAGCAGACTTACAAGTATATCCATTGTTCTCTGAAAAGTGCGCATGCTCATAATTACGTGAACAATGACAATTTGCCTGGTGAGTCTGCTGCCACCTATCGTTCCAAAGTCTCCAATATGCAGTTTTTTCTAAAAATGTAATTGTTCACTACCTTTTGATCGAGAAAATTTTACTTTCAGTTCAAATTTGTTCGCGGTAGGTTTTATTTCATGCAAAATTCTTGTTTAAATCTAGGGACTTAATGAGATAGAGGGATTGCTGGGAAGCTGGGATGGAGACATGACAAATGACCTCAAGGACCCCGAAGGCAACACTCTTCCCAAAACCGCCTCTTCGCAGACCATCTTCTCGGACTTTGGACAAAAATGTAAGAACGGTATCACTTTAGCCACACTGCAAAAACTGAGATGTTAAATTGATCCTTTTGGTAACTATATAAAACAGCACCGACACGGTGTTAATTTTATCCAGCTGCCCCCCGAAACATCTTGCCCCGTGCTCGCCTCCCAATTAAGCCTCTGGACACGGTGAAATTTGCTATAATCAGGCAATCTTGACTTGATCTCAACCGGAATTCAACCCTCTAAAAATATCTGTGCCCTGATGGCTCCCCTGTCCCCCCTGCAAAAGAGATACTGGCTACGTCATTGCTATTGGGGTCAAAGTGCAAGTTTGAGTATCAAGTGCTATTCAGCATTGAATGCATCATAACTGTGTACAGCCTCCAAAGATCCTCCGGACAGTTTAACAAATTCATTTAAAACGTCTGTTTACACAGATCTGTGTTGTGTGCAATAAAGACTGTGCCACAAAGAGCGTACATATATTTTGTGTTGATCCAGAAGCTTAATTCTCCCTTTTAAAGTAAAAACTTCCACTCGCATAACTTATATGGTTAAGCTATGTGTCCATTGCATCTCTGGAAAGAATAATGAAATAACTTCTCAAAATGCAATCCGGAATGGGATATTCCATTTTTGCATAGGGGAGGCTTCTACACCGACACTATTCGCCTACATTGGAGATAAGTTCACCCATGATGAGTACCAGCACAATGACTTCACACCTATCTTCAACCCACCCGATGACGTGCCTTCCAGGGACCTCGAATCGGTCTGTGGTGAAGATGAACCCTGCAGGTTAGTGCACGAATAACACGGTTGCGTAATTCGAAAAACAATAATTCACAATATAATGCGCCATCAAGAGTTTTCCTCGGAAAGGACATTTTTGCAAAGTACATCGGTACTTTGCGATAGTTAAACACTTTGTAACGCCAACTTTATTTCGCAAAACGGTCATGGTGAAATCCAAGTCCAAAAAACATTGGTGACCATCATGGTGCGCTGTTTTTAAAGCAATCCGCTACGCAAAACGTAAAACCCGGCATATTTACATGTAAACTACAGCACGACATCCATCTTGGCAACTTAATTTCTTATTTTTAGCTGTGCTCGATTTCCCAAGATGCATTGCGGTATATAATTTTAAGACGGGGCTTGTATATATTACCAATTATTACAAGCAAAAATCAGGTTACAGTACACGGCTGTGTCTTGCTCAGTGAAAGTGCTGTAACGAGAATTTGAACCAAAACTTATAATGACTATGCCATCAGAAACTTGCTGTTTGGTCTGTTAAACTGTTCGTCTACTAGATGTACCGGCACGAGGGATAATTAAATGTCGGTCATTAACATTGAATTTAAAATTATTTTTTTTTGTTCAACAAGATTTGACTACCAGATGACAGGTCTGCCAACAATTGCAGCACACACTCGCATGGGATCGGAAATGATACAGAAAACAATGGCGGCTTCTAACAAAGGTACTGTAAAGTAAATGATCCGAAAATTACGTAGTTGTATTTCTTTTATCTTCTTTATCAAGTCTTGATGTGTCTTTTAGATCGACATGTGTCCAGGAGCTTCCTTGGCCTGATCAAACTTGCTCCTGATTAAAATCAATTGTCGAACTTAATCATTCGTGTCGAACAAAAAGCTCCAGTGCATAATATTCTGTCCTTTTTTGTTCAGTATTGATGTGCCCGTTTATACCGACACCTGCCCGTGGGTCCAAGGACTTCCTGGACGCCACCAATCACTCTCCGGGCGCTGTGATAGAATTCAAATGCGACGATGGGTATATCTTCCTTGGTGAGTCACATCGAGAGTGCAAGGATAATCAGCAGTGGTCGGATGCCTCGGTGCCTTCCTGCTTTGGTAAGAATTTCGCTTTAGACTTTCCAACACTAGGTGGCAGCAGACATACTCTAGGTAAAATGTCCATTGTTTACGTAGTTCATGAGCATGGGCACGCTTGTGAGGTAGTGGATTTACCCTGTAAGTCTGCCGCCACCTAGCGTCCCCAAAAGCCCTTCGCAACATTAGGTGGCAGCATACATCAATTTGCGTAAATCTGAGAATGTCAAGGCTGTGTCCGAATTAAATGCGTCGGCTGTGGCTATGGCTGGGTAGCTGAAAAGGCCTATTCTTCAACGTTGTCGCTGCTGCCTCCGGCCATAGCCGTAGCTGAAGTCGCTTGATTCGGACATGGCCTAAGAACAATGGATTTAGCATGTCAGTCTGCTGCTACCTAGCGTCCCCTCGAAACGATTCCAATTCTACCTGTTATAAACCTTAGAATGACAGGAAAAGAGGAAATAATTTATTACACAACGATTTAACCGAAGTTTGAAGAACCAACTTGAGTTATTGTGTGTAACATCTGAGTGTGGAGTACATTTTTTTATGGGCGTGTTCTTGATAAATATGGAGCTATATCAGATTGTTATTATTGTTTTTATTAATACATTTTTGGTACAAGTCCAAAATATTCAATCCACACTTATTATAATTATGAACTTATTAAAAACTTTGCAATTTAGCTGCCCCTTTTATGTCAGTGTATACTGAAATCTCATCTGAGAAATTTGTGGTGTTTCTTTTTAACTTTCTGTCGACGTTTTTGTCTGAAAAGATAAAAAACAAGATACCTGTTGCCATATTAGTCATGTTTTTTAATTGATAACATTTACAGAGGTGAAGTGTGGCACACTTGATCCACCTTCGTATGGGAACATGGTGGTTGAGGTCAAGGGAGACGTGATAACAGCCACATTCACGTGCGACAACAACGCCGAAATGACCGGTAGTGCTACAAGGGTATGCGGAGAAGACATGAAGTGGACTGGAGAGGAGACGAAGTGTGCCAGCCGTAAGTAATCATAGCTTATGGGTCAAACCTAGGAGCAGTGACGTAACCAGAAAGGGGAGGGGCTGGGTTGGGTGCGCCCCGCCCAGAACCCATATAATTCCTTCATTTCTGTAGAGAAAAAAATGACCGCTTTGGGTGTGAAAAGTGCTATAAGAACACCATGCTTTTATTGATGTTAATCAGGCGCGGGGAGCGGAGCAAAAAAATCTGACGTCACTCAAGGCTCAAAGCATATTAATCAGGCGAGGGGAGCGGAGGAAAAAAATTCTGACGTCACTCAAGGTTCCTTTATAAACGTGACAACAAGCAGTAAACAAATCCTGTACAGAAATCATAATATTGTCAATATTAACACAATTATTGTTATTTTGTTGTCATTGTAGCTCAGGGTAGCAACACAACTGTCATTGTGATCGTCGTCATCGTGGTCATTGTTGTCATCGCTGTCGCCGTCGGTCTCGGTGTATATTTTTACAAAAAGGTAAACAAATGACAAACAATACATGACATTTCTGTTAACGGATACACCATGCATTTCCTTGAGGTAACTTCGGTTGATACGTTGAAACTTTCGTCTCAGGACTTGTTTAGAAAAGTGAATCAGTCAGAATCTCAAATACGATTATAGAATATCAAAAGTGTTATGCTTCACAGGTATACCAATATTAGTTACCTACCCCCCCCCCCCCCCCCCCCCCACTATCTGGTAGATTGTGGGATTGTGAAGCCCGTTGTTTGTTTTTGCACCAATCACCATTACACGCTTCACTTATCAGGCACGAATGTGTACACTTTGATCCAATGATAAAGCTGTACAGTCACACCGTGTAACAAAGCTATACGGGCAAGTTTGAGGAATTGACTTTTAAATTGCATTATTCATGTATACTGTTATGTACCTTTTGTACAAAATATAACTTCTATTTAACTTTTGATTTTATTTATTTATATAAACTTGTTTACACACGGTAACCCATCCAACCAATAATAATAATCAAAATGTTAATAATAAATGGCATTAAATGTCCCTATATTTAAAAATACTTCAAAGCGGTAAAACTATAAAACCTAGGCAAAATGACACTTGAAACTGAAAAAGATACTTAAATTGTGCAGAGAACAACCCAAGTACATAAACACGGAAGGAAACAAAACAAAGTTGTTTTTATATAGGGGCCGTGGGGCATAAAAACATCTGAACATTTTGAACAATGTACATGGTAAAATAATAATACTAACTGTAATACTGGTGTATTTTTATTTTAATTTATTCCCATCTCTTTAATTTCTTCTGATATTTGTTATCTTCTGAATTCTATTTCTTGCTGTTTGTTTTGTTAGAAGCAATCGACGAGCTCGCAGAAGGTATCCCGGCCGCCAGACAGCGCCTACCAACCCGTCGAAACAACCGCAGCCGGGGAGGGCGGAGACGTGGAAATGGGCACCAGAAACTCCAAGGCTGCCGAAGATGATGGAGGTTTCAGCGACAAGACTGACGATAAAGATCTAAAATAGTAGATAAGATAGCACGACGCATTACGTCATTAATTTGTTTTAAAAACAAGATCGCCCTCTATCGAAGTGTGGGAGGTAAATGTTGTACTGATGCCAGTGGCAGGCAACGGTTAATCTTACATAGTTAGGTTGTTAGCGAATTTACGTAATTTTCATCGTATTCTTATGCGTTTTCAATTTTGTATTGTATGTGAATTTCAAATTACAATTTTGTAAATAGATAATTATGATTACTGTTTGCAATTGATTACATAATAGGAAACTTTGAATGTTATTTAAGGGAAGAAGAACATTATGCCAAATTGACAGTAAAAATTCCTTTTAAAAAATTCTGAAGGGTTAAATGTAAATAATGTTTTTCTGTATTACCGTCCACCATAATGCATCTACTTCTGACGTGATCCGGTGGTGTAAACGCGTTCTTATGGCGTGACGTTTTGTGCGTTAAAAATTGTGGGTGTTTGTTAGCATTTCAGCGGCGAAATGAAGCATGAATAATGCTGAACTAATTTGTGTCAGCTGCGAACATGGATTATAAATACCCTGTGACATGCTTTTCTGGCAAAATTAAACAACCAAATGGAAAGCTGAAATTTGCCGTGCAGCTAAAAATAATGGCAGCGCGCACAGTTGCCTCAGAACAGGGCCTTTGTTTGCTTAGCAAATATGAGCAGGAAACCAGTCACAGTTGGTACATGTGAAATTGTGTTCAATGGCTGGTAACCTTTTCCTGGTGAGCATATTTTTTCTGTGCTTAGCTATTTTGTGCTTAAACAGCTCCATGAAATTGGGCCCCTATGTCCAGATGACTGAATACACAGCATTCCCCGTGTTCTTGTTTTCCCCATGCCCAAACCTTTACACCTGTTGGTAAGAAAATCACCTGTTCCCATCAAGTCTGTGTCAGTAATAATGGCTACGGCGGCAGTGGCTACGGCAGGAACGCTAACAAACCATATCAAACCCTTAGCCGTAGCCGAAGTCGCTTGATTCAGTCGCGGTTTAATTCCCGTTAATGAGAAACTTTGGAACGCTAGGTGGCAGCAGACACCAAGTAAATTGTTTACGTAGCTCTGAGCATGCGTATATCATTTTCAAGAACAACTATGGCTGCTGCAGAACTTAGCGTCCCCCAAAAGTCCTCATTTTTTGCAACCGATAGCGTTTGAAGACATTGAAATGAACAAAACAATGTACTTTGAAATGGAGAGAATCTGGTTGCAATGAGCTGAAAAGACACAACGGTAGAATCGTGCGGTTCATGGGTCAAAATCCCGACCGGGATGCCAGTAGATTCGTTTTGTCCCCCGGAACTCGAAGAGAACTGCACACTTTCTGACGGTAGAGGGCTAATACCAAAGATTTACGTACACATTCCCAAAGTGCAAGGTAAAGATATTGGATGCGTTTTTGAGTAACTTTTATCGGTAATTTTGTGGGCTACTTAGTGTTTGTGTTTGATCATGATATTAGAGTTAGAGTAGCTGTAAACCGTAGCTTAGTAAATAACCAACTTAGAGAGAAATATCACTGTGCATTATGTATTTTTTCTTTTACAAAAAAAGTAAATAAGTTCATGTTTTGTTAATGCATTATTTGGTCGTTTAATGTTCAGCTATATACACCAACCAAATTTGAACGCAATTTGCAATAAAAAATGTTCTTGTTTCAACTAGATCACTTTGTCTTTTTCGTGCTAAGAACAAAACAATAAAACAGTTTTTGGCGAAACGTATATTTTGATGTGTAAATGTATGCATTTGAGCAAAGTGTGCACTGTTCTGGATGTGAAGTGTTCTCGTCGTTAAACGTCCGGGGTCAGAGTTTGACCTCAACTGGGTCTCTGTCGGCCGGACAGATTCTCAGGTTAACACTAACCGTTCTAAGATTCAACGGGCCCGGTTTTCGGTGAAGTTTACAGACTTGTTCATCTAATAAACACTGTGGTGTAACCCGGTGTTTTTTTAGTTGGTGGAGTGAGACATAATGGTAGGGGGCTATACTTCACCAAGAGAAACCATTTGCAAGAAGCGCAAGACTGTAGGCCTACACGTTGTTAGTGATGTTAGTTGATTTACTGAACCATAATAAAATACCCTCTCCAAACATCCTTAATTAATTCACGAATTAAGCACAAAAGATGTTTTAACTGTGATAGCCTACCAATTACACCATAGCCCCCCTCCCCCCACGCCACACACGCACTCTGTTTACGCCACTGAATAAGCACAGCCGTACCTTCTCTGGCTTTCAGTTTAAGAGAAGAGAGACATGATGCTTTCAACTGAAAATGTTAACTCAAAACAGAAAAAAACTAATAATTTACATAACAAAACGACGATCAAGATAAGACCATGAAAGCATAAAGCAACATACCCATGTGGTTAATATCTAACACTGTGTCAATAATGTCGTCAGACATGCGGAATGTGCAATAACACACTCCCACTGAGCTGTTTATGGATTAGAATTGCTCAAAATAATCAGAAGGAGTGACTAATTTAATCACTGTACAATCAGTAATTGGGCAGTGAGTATTTTTGCAAGTTATGTTTTGAAAAGCAGTTGAGCTAATTAAAGGTAAAGCTAAAGCTGATAATGCAGTGTTCTTAATTTGTGATGCAATAATTATAATTTTACATGAAAAAAAACTTGTGGAAATGTGGGCTCAATCCGCCGCCCCAGTCAGGAGAAAATAATGAAAAACTGTGCACATTTTCAGCATGTAGGCCTAAACACATTGTCCTTTATTTCGGTTGTTACAATCGAAATTAAAATCGGGGTCTTCATTTTATATTTTCTCGACTTTGAAAGTTCAGACAGAAACATTTCTATTGAAGATTGGTACTGGTATGAACTTCATGATCAGTAAGCTATCAGACTGACTAATAAAAAATGCTTGTATGAATACCAATCCTTCTACCTTTAACAATACTGCTATACGTTTTTGACTGGGGGTCGCAGTTGAGTGGAAAAAAAGTTGCTGAGTGCTGTCAACAAGAGTGTTGGCCTAGACCAAATATACACCTACAATTATCCACAAAAGGAACGACGTGTTGCTGTGGTAGTAATTCGTTTGTTAACAATTCAAAAGGCATTGTGCATTAGTCAAGACAATAAGGACGTAGCAGTGATTTTATTAATAAGGATACTCGCAAGAGTTGATTTGGTTTACCGCCAGGGTGGGGCGGGGGGGGGGGGTCAGAAAAGAGTCAAAACGTAATTATGTTTTCAAAACACTCATCGTTTGCAACTGAATCATATCAAATAAAGCTTATTAGTTTATATTAAGTTAATGGATAACCAGCAATGCCAAGCACAGGCTAACACGCCAAATGCTAGGCGAGTTGAACTTTGGACAGCCGTCTGTGTACCTTTGCCCGTGTATTATGAACCGGGGCTGGGTTACAAAATAGCGTCGGTTATTGTACATACTAATCGAAGGGCGGGAGATAGTATTCAACGACTGCCGCCATCTTGAATTGTTGGTTGCGCTTTAAAAACTTCTGCCACCAGAGGGGAAAATGGAGGCTAAATTCCCGCTTTTAGCCGGGTTTTTGTTCCTGGCCTGCGTTGTGTGCGTGCAGTCTGAACCACCGATACCACCAACGGAAACAGGTAAATCGATTTTAAATTACTTCTTGACTGAGTGATGAACGGAAACTTAATGAACTGTTTTAAATCTGGAGGCTCATTTTTTTGGTTGTCTATCATTAACGTTTGAAACACTGCCGATGTGTGGGAATTGTGTCTAAACTTCCCTTTGCTGACAGTCACAAATATCTCCATCTTGTAAGTTCTGATGTGTTTGTTCTGAATTCACGAACCGGAACTGATTCCTACATCAACACCCGCCATGCTGAAGACTACATTATTTCCCTGTGCCCTTACTACACCCTTAAAAATTCTGTTTGCATGCATTTTTCTTATAAAATGTGTAAGATTTTACTCTCTTCCTTAAGAGAGCGGGTCATTATTATATTCTACTACCTTCTCTAAAAACTAAGTGTTAAATTGTCACTTTAAAGAGTGCGGTCAGTGACTATACTTTATAAAAGTTAGATTTTAACAACATGAACAAGTTAAATTAACATCATCGAAGTTAAAGGCATTATTTGTAAAGCTGATAGTTCAATGTTCTTACTTTGCCTGATTCAATATATACTTGGAAGAAAACAAATTAAACAAAAAACAAATGATAATTTTGGCTCAATCCGTCGTCCGAGTCAGGAGAAAATGGTGAAAAACCTTGGTATGAGGGAGTTCTGAACAGGTGATGCAAAGAAGGTTAAATGACTTGTTTTATTTGTCTACAAATAATTATGATTACAAGTAGTTTAAATCTCAGGAGAAGAAATGTATACATGGAGATCAGTTTTGGCGAAACTTTATGACATTTAAGACACACCACAAAAAACCCTATTCAGAAAGTTTTACTGTTGCTCTGACTGTAGGTGAAGACACTATGTGTTGTACTATGCTGAGTTTTACGAGTAGCCTATTTCATTTGGACTCGATAAGAGGTTTTTTTTCAGTATGAAGTCTTTATAGTTATTCATCTTTAAGAAAGGATCACAACAAATAAACTTACACCCTCGCCCTGGAATATTAACAAAAAGTAAATAAAGATTTGAAACGTTTATGGTGGAGATACAGTCTAGTATTAGGTTTGCGGCAACGTGCAACCAATGTACATAAAAACAATCTCTTGCTTGAGTTGAGGTGCCGTTCTGAAAAGAATGACCGGCTGTGCTTTTTTCTTGAAGACAAACCGGAGCGCTAGGGCGGTCTAGTGATAGAAACGTAGAGAAGTGATACTAGGGGGTCTCCGGTGATTTTCTGTCCAAGGTGCTCCCTTTTTGAGCAAACGCAGATAATTTGATTTCCAACCCCCCCCCCCCCCCCATGTTGTGAGCTGGACTACCTCTGAACGGTCACACCCGATTTAGCGAACTTTAACCTCTACGGCTAGTCTGGTGCCACCATCTCCTTACGGTTTCCCAACGTCTTGAATGTTTACAAGTGATGTCAACAAACTGGTGCTGCCGTGTGTGTTGCGATCACAAACCACTGTAAAAACTGACGATATTTCCAGCTTTGCTTGTGACCGGCTAGTGTTTTACAGACTCAAGTTGATGCAGTTGAAAGCCAGCAGGCACTGGACCTGGTTTATTCAGAAAATTACCGTGGCTAAAATGTCTCACTCGACCAAACGCAAAGGGCCCACCGACCCGTAGTCCGCGGTTCCTGTACCCAATCCAGCTTGACGGGCCCGCTGCTGCAACCGGTCAGCCCTCCGCCGGGGATCAAGCGCCTTGCTCTCTCATGGTGAATCGGTGATGCGTGGTATATATTCATACAGCTTCTGTTCGTGGTTGAAACTATACGTGTAATTTTGTTATTGTATAGAGAACATTACATAAAAGATGCCGAATCTAGCGTCCACTTTTAATTCATTATGACCCAAAATAGTATTTTCATTATTAACTCCCAGATGTTTTTAGTCATGATAAGTGGAAAAAGTAGCATTCGGGATCGGCATCTTTTCCTGTCTTTGAAATTTGTAACATTGATTTGAAGATGATACGATAATAATGGTAGTTGAGTATTAATATGAAAATCATTGTGACTTTGTTCTATAGAAAACGCATG
The DNA here is from genome assembly GCA_911728455.2 of Marthasterias glacialis. Classification (NCBI taxonomy): domain Eukaryota; kingdom Metazoa; phylum Echinodermata; class Asteroidea; order Forcipulatida; family Asteriidae; genus Marthasterias; species Marthasterias glacialis. The sequence goes on along the minus strand of OU452239.1, from coordinate 1,135,988 downwards.
TTAGTAATAGTAGCACTACTACTATTAGTACAGCATCATTTTTTATTTATTTTTTGTTAATATTTTTTTTCTAGGCCTATAGCAGTAGTACTACTATACTACTAGTAGTAGTACGGTAGTAGTAGTATTTTAGGAGGGATGGAAGTGAAAGTTGTTAAAGATGCTAGGGTCTGATTTGACCCGAAAATTGTAATTTTAGTTGAAATAGCTTTTTTATATTCAAGAAAGATGGACAGATTTTTGGCTGATTTGACCCCCAATTTGTGATTTAAATCTTAAATAGCTATTTTTATAGATTTGGGATAGTGCAAGCTTTCATTTTAAAGGTAATTGCCCCCCCCCCCCAAAAAAAAAAAAAAAAAAAAAAACATCGGCCAATGATTAGGGGTAGTTAGGCCTAATTAAAACGGAAAATGGAATGTCCGGGCGCATTTACGCATCTGTTGAAGGTATCCCTCAGGACTTTTTTTTTTTAACGGGTTTATCAGACTTCCGTTTGCGTGTCCGTAAATAGGCCTTGAACTTCACTCTTAATGGCACAAATTTTCCTCTGCTAAGGTGCACTTCTATGAGGAAAATGTACCTTCAACAGATGCGTAAACACGCCCGGACATTCCATTTTCACGGCCACGCACCAACATATTTACAAGAACTAATTAACAAATATGAACCTCCACGAAAACTCCGCTCTCACTCACAATCCCTACTCACCTGTTCATCGTCATCGACAAGGACTTATGGCCAGCATCTCTAGCTCTGTGGAATAAACTCCCCCAAACCATCAAGGACGAACAAACTCTGGACAGATTTAAATCCCTGCTCAAAACCCAGTTGTTTACCTTTGTTTAATTGTGTTTATATTTATTTACTCAGTACAGCGCATTGAGACTATGTGTAAAATGCGCTTTATAAGAACAGTTTATTATTTTTATTATTTGTTTTTAAACCTTGCAGAGGACACCACCGCAAAGGCACAGGGCACCATGGCAATTGCCGAGGGTGCTGTGGGGTTGATTTGAGGCCTGCGTAAACGTTTTGCCTGTATAAACATCTTCCAGCGATAACTAGATAATTGACACTGACTCTATTTTCAGGATTCTTTCGTTGGGGAGAGGAGAACAGAGATGCCAAACTGACCAAGGGGAATGACATCAGCTCATCGCCACTGACGCTGCGATGGGGTTTGCCATTTTACAACAAAAAATACTGGACAATTTATGTTAGTATGCAACCTTTGTTTACAAAAAGAGTGACCTTGTACATTCCAGAGCCTTTCTGGCAGGCAAGATACTGCACTGGTCAAATGGGAAATTGTACATTTTGTGTCATAATTTTCCACATAAATTCAAGAGTTTTAAAATAACAGCTGAACAAGTTTTGAGATGTGCCCCCTTTCTTCATATCAAAAGTTGATCAAAATCAGACAGTGTAATCTCCATAAGATGTAAGATAAATGTGCTCTTCGAATTGAGCTGTGTACAAATCATGCCTGCAGGAAGTCCAGGCTCTGCGGCTCTGTTGTAAACATGTGATGTCACAGGTCACATGGTCTATACAGGATGATGTAACGCATGACATATGACAAGAGGACCACTGAGCCTGCAGGCACAAAGTGTACACACCTCAGTGGAAGAAAACAAAATCGGCATTTTTCTTATTTAAAGCGCTAAAAAAATACCCAGTGTTAGAAATGTTGTATAGGCCTGAGTGCCTATTATATCTTTTCCCCGGTCAATATCAGCAAAAATCAATTCATTTTCGATACCACATAGGCCTACTCAAATTTATGCATGTTTCCCTAATTCATTCAAACTAGGGTTTCTTTTTAGCTACTATTGCATTCAATTTCGTTTTCGTGCACACATGATTTTGTTCTTCTAATTTAGACTCGTTTTAGTCATTCTATTTCATTTATAGGCATTCAAGACTACTTTTCCACCCTTCTTCAGTTGAATTTCTACTGCACCTATTTACAGTTGATGAAATTGAATGGTTGACCAGCCTCTTGCTGCTGGCTTTTGTCAAATTGAATGATCTTTGCAACCTAATGAATTTGAATGATCTTATTTGACCAGTGAAAGCTAAATTGTTGATATTAAATTACTCCTTTTGACTGTTGAATGCTGATGCAATGGAGCATTCATTTTCAAACGAAATTGAATGAGCCGGGTGTTAAATTGAATGAATTTTTATTGAAAATGGCCAGGAAAACCTATGTTATTATTATTATTATTTTATCACCTTGTTATCTGCAGGTAAACGACAATGGGGTATTGTCTTTCGTGAATTCTTACTCCGATCACTCGAAGGAGCAAGAAAAGTTCCCTCTTGGAGATTTGCCGGTACTTACTTCTTTTATTTTATTCTTTGTAAAATTGCATTTTTTCTCACAGCTAGGGCTAGATTTGAATCGTAAGTAATGAAAACAAAGTACGTGTATCAAAGTAGTTGTAATTTTTCACTCTGAAAGCTCACTTCTGGGACGGTCTTCCTTTTCCCATTAGAAATGCAGAGACTGTTTTGTCCAGAGTTCTTCCCATGCACAAGCTAGCGTATCGGGCCGATATACGGAAATTATGGCCAGTACTAAAAAAAATATATTTTTATATCAAATTTACAAAAAATCATAACTTAAAACATCCTAACATTAAATGTCAGTGTCGCTGCCCGTGTGATATAAAGGCCCGAGCCAAAGGCGAGCGCCTTTATTGCATGGCTGCGACATTGTAAGGTTTTCCGGCCAATTAAGACCGAGTCACCACTCTTTTATTCTCATTCATTAATGCCCTTTTAATAAAAACGGGTCTTAAACAGCTCCAGCTGTGTCTTTATCAGCCGTTTAATACCAGGTAAACACGATCATGTGACAACCTTTCAACCAATAGGAATGCCTAAACTGTCATGGGTATTAATGAATATTATTTTAGCAATTTTTAATGTTGAATGTATTTTAATGTTTTGGTTACACAGAGTGGGCAGAAAAGGATTCTGATCGCGCCATTTCTTGCCAATGTGGACATCACGGAGAGTGGACAGATCTTCTACCGCCAGAGTACGGAGCAAGACCTGCTGGACCGCTGCGACGACAGCATCAGGCAGTACTTTGTCAAGTTTGCCAATTTCAAGACCAAGTATGTGGTCATCGCCACCTGGGTTGGAGTGAGCTTCTTTGGGTATTCCGGAGGTGCTGCTCCGGTAAGATCACATATTCTTGTTAGTTGTGGGGACTCCCCATTTCAAAGGAATCTCCCTGTGGGGACAGGGTTTGACCAAGAAAAATGTTGTGGGGACCTTTGTACCATTGTATAAATGTCACCACAGCGGTGTGTGTTCCTGTCCATAACGTTACCACAGGCCCGATATTTCGTCTTATGAGGTTTTTTTTTCGTAGTAAAAGACACCTAGAATACTTCAAGGGCACCAAGGCAATAACCAGGGGCAAGGAGGCAATTGCCTCCGTTGCTTCTTGCAAGTGTCAAGACCAATTTCCATAAAGCTGTTAAGCAGACGAAGGTGCTTACCGGTAAAGTTTTTAGCTAAACAAAAAATAGGGAACCAGTGACAAACAATATACATTACATGGTGTGTTGCCTGGGAACCTATTTTCTGCTAAGCAAAAATTGTGTGTGTACTAAGCCATCTGTTGTGCTTTAAACAGCTCTATGAAAACGAGTCCCAGGCCGGTAAACAAAAGGTTTACATTTTGAGACATGGGTAGAGTTTAAGCTTTGGAGGGGCAAGGCTATATTTATTTTGCAAAGGGCACTTTCATTGGGCAAATTTAAATCTACGGGGACAATTGTAGGGGCACCATTACAGACACCTGCCAACATGAACGATTTTGGCTCAATACGATTTTCACTTTTTCCCTTTGGGGTTTCACTCCTAATTTTTTGTTTTTTATTTATTTATTTTTTTCCGATATAAACCTACAAACTTGCATTTATAGGTTTGGCATACTTTATAGTTTAAGCTGGAAAAAATTCTAATTCATCAGACCTTTAAGTAACTCTAAATTTGTTTTTCAGGTGAACACGTTCCAGGTTGTCTTGGCAACAGATGAATTTGAAACGTTTGCGTTTTTCCGTTATGAGCGTGTGCAGTGGACTGCAGGGACAGAGAGCGGTGCCTCTGAGAACACTGGTGACACTGGTGTGGCTGCACTGGTAAGTCAGTTTTCACATGTCGTCGTGTTGATGCAAAAAGGTCTTATTTCCAGAAATAGCGTTTACGCGAAATCTATTTCTATTTCTATGCCGGTTCTCATCAAAGCCTGTTCAGCATCTCAGTGAGGGGGCCAACTGCAGCTAACCATGCCAGAAACACCGGGGCAAACCCCTTCTCCTAGCGATAAGTGGTCTGGATTCTTTTATGTGCATTATTAGATCTTAATATAACACAAGGGACCTACGGCTTTACGTCCCATCCGAAGGACGAAGCAATAATTGTTAAGTGTCTTGCTTAAGGACACAAGCGTCAAGACCGGGTCCCGAACCCACACTGATCAGAAACACCAGAGCTTGCGTCCAGTGCCCATAACCACTCGGCCAGGACATGCCACTTGCGAGTTTTAGAATGACAAAAGGTCATATCTCGCTTACCATTACCCCTTTTACACACAAGGTCAACTTGTGCCGAGATACACTGTTGTTGCAAGTCCCGACTTTCACGACTTTGTTACTGGAGTTACAACCTTGTTGCTCCAACACGATGATGTGAACAGTTAACCTGAAATTAGATTGTTTTTTACACTTTTATAAGGACTTTATCTATTATTATTATTATTATTATTATTATATTTTTCTGGTAATGAAACCAAGGGACGCTCAAAAGTGACTTGCACTGTGACCCGTAGGCCTGAAGATACCTGTGTAGAAAAGATGTAGAAGAAATGTCAGTTTTAGATGTGGGAGGAAAACCCCAAATGGGGAAAACTCACGCAATCAGGTAGGGACTGAAAACTCAATCCACATGCATGGCTCCGGTCCGGGATTCGAACCGGGGTCCACAGAGGTGAAAGACAGGGAAAGAAACCACTGAGCCAACCTGAATGCCCAATAGACTGATCTATTAAGCTCCGCCTACTAACGTATTGACCAATCACAGCCTTGACAATGCCACTGAAAGTCCGACAAAAATCTGACACGTTAAAATCACATTAGAAAAGTAAACAAACCGCCACCATTGTTATGACACACAACAGCACACACAGCTGTACTATCAGTTGTTCTGTTTTAATTTTTTCGAATTTCTGATGGTGCAAATCCCACAGCAGTGGTCCTTGTACAATCGTGTTATTGTAGTTTAACAGTGTTCCTGTCTGCATTGTTCATTGGACTCAAGGCACTGCTCAAAAGGCCACAAAACTAAATCCATATCGTTCATGAAAACCATTACGTGTGTGTATCCAATATGTGTGTGTGGCCGCAACCAAACAACCGCTGCGATCTTGGCAAGAAAGTAACACCATGCGCTATTGCTAGGCAGTTGCTACGGTAGGCGGGGCTTAATTGATCGGTCTATTGGAAAATGAGTGCATCACAAAACTGAATTTGATCTTGAGCTTCTCTGTAACCCGTACCCCCATTGTTTGCTCAGATGGGTTTCAACGCTGGTGATGGTGACAGAGCATATGAGGAGTCAGACCACAGCGGTAACCATGCCAACCTCAAACAGCTACCAGTCAGTACAAACTCGGATGAGAGAGGGATGTTCATCTATCATATCAGTCGAGCCAACATCAAGGATCCTAAATGCGAATCCGGTAAAAAAAATTCTACACTATTTTCATATTAAGTCAGGATGCATCGCCCAAATTTTTTGTCAAACTTATGGTAAAAATTTGATTTAGGGGCCATTTGGAAAAGTCGTTGTTTAAAAATGTTGATCTTTTTTTCAGACTGTGGGTGGGTGTGAGTCAAAAGAAATAACTGAATTTCAAAGTACATTTTTCAATAGCACACCACACTAATGCTTAAACAGGGATTTCACAAAACTAGTCCTAACTTATGACAAGTCATATAAGTTCGAACTAGTTATTCATCCTAACTCGAGATAAGACTAGTCCTAGCGCTTTGTGAAATCCACCACTTTGAAATATGAAAAACTTTCTGTCGTCAAAATCACAGCTATCGTGAGGACCTTCCCGCGCTTTGATTCCATGCTTGGGCATTCGTGGATGTATGCCGGTGGGCCATGCTTTGATCAGACCAGAGACCATTGGTTGCTGTTTGGAGATGTCGATGATCCAAAGGCCATCACTAACTGCTCGTATCACAGTCGTCGCATGGTATATTGCTTCTCTCCGACGTTTTTTGAAGTGGGCAGTATGAAAGTGCATCTCTCGTTGAACGACGGTCTGACTTGGGATTTCACTGGTGATTTCGACGTCGGTAAGTGTGACATTTAATACGGTTGGGATGTTTAACCGTTTAACCATTAAAAAAATGTTGAAATCCCTTTAAACGAAGAGGACAGTAAAAAAAAAGGGACCTTCCTTTTCAGCTTGACAGTGAAAATTATTTAAATGCTTTGTTTTGTAACAATAAGGGAATAAAAGTGGGGTGAAGAGGTTATCCACTAGTTGTTGAAACATGGTGAGGCCTGGTTCTGGATAATTTTACTGAGACGAAGTCGAGGTAAAATTATCGAGAACCATCGCAAAGGGAAAATGATAAAGTCTATGGGAAACTTTTGAAGGGGCACCAAGGCCAAGGCCAGGGCAACAGAAAGCTGTAGCCTCTGTGACCTCTGTGTAATTCCAGGTCTTCGTTACAATCCTGTCAGGATGGAGTGGAAAGAGCCGAAATGCCAAAACACCTCTGGATTGCCATAATGCCTGTGTACGAAAAAAGCTTTTGCGATTCCCACTTAAGAAAGTAAACATTAAGAATCTGTTTATTTACCGGTCTCTTTGTTGTTTGTTACCATACACCGTAATGGTTTTCCTCTACTGCTGTTCCATGTAGTCATTCTGTTTTATTCTACTGCTATTCTGTGCAGTTAAAATTGGCGATACACCCCAAGGGGTGACCCGTGTGAACCCGGACAGTGAAGCCTGGCTCCGTGCCGACCGGCCTGTCACCATCGAGTGGGATCCCAAGCAAATTAATTTCACGCAGGTCAGGATAGATGTACTTGCGTACACTGAGCCTATTGATCCAGACACTGGGGAGCCTGGACCTCCTACCTGGGAAGAAATTGACGAGGTAAGCAACATGGATATTCCCCATCCCCCCACAAAAATATTGTCTGAGCTAGCAAACGGGCGCCATTTAAAGGAGCTGTGTCGTCTTGATTATAGCAAGCCTGTGGCTGTCCATGGAAAGATGAGCACTCACTCAGATAGTGAAAAACAATGACAGCTGGACTTGACAAGCCCAAGAGAAGAAAGATTCTCTTTGAAGCGCCAGGAGTTTTGTTTTCAATTTTGAAAATGTCAAAATCACGCAGCGTGAATTGCAAAATCTTAGCCTTGAGCTACGGCCGAGGAGAGTTTCTTAATCCGGAACCGAGGCTGGAAACATGGCTCACTCTGACTTGCCTCCATTGAGGTGAAATACAACCAATGAACAATGGTGGAAGCCTCTTGATGTATTGTAATCCTCTTCTCTTATTTGCCGATACTGACATACATAAAATTCCTTTATTATTATGATAATTGATAATTTTTCTTTGTAATTTTGTCGAATTTCGTTTAATTTGTAGGTGTCATATACTGTGGAAAACACTGGCCGGTATACATGGCATTCCAGGGCGGTCTTTCAAGTAAATGATCGTAACTGCATGGGTGTTATACGGGTTACCAGGCGCTTTAAACGGTAAGCATTCATCCATCCAGTCCAAAGATTTTGTAGCGTGTCGTGGCCTAGCGGCTAGTGGAACAGGCTCAAGTTCTGGTGGCTAAGTCATCAGGATGTTGGTTCGAATCCCAGTCGTGACACTTGTGTCCTTGAGCAAGACCCTTAACTATTATTGCTTCATATAGGGGAAGAGACAGTTATGTTTGTCTCGCAACGGATTTATTCACCCCTTCCTGTTCTTAGCTGTGCTGTGAAGAAACTTTTGTTTATATCTCACCATGTCTTGTTCGTGCAGATTTTTGGAATTTTGGAATAGTCTACCCACCCCTCTTAAAACATCATTAAGTTTACCTACATTCACCAAACAACTAAAAACACAACTGCTCCAATCATATTCTTAATCTGTAATGGAAAAATTGTCATTTAGCAATAGCTCAATTATGCTCCTATTATTATGTCTGTCATTGTCCTTTTTTCGTTTGTCATTTGCCAGTCTGTGTTTGTCTGTCAAGGGTACGGGTACAAAAGCTTTGCTTCACCCTTTGCCCAATGTTGTTATGTGAATAATGTTTAAACTAAGCTTCGTTAAGTTAATATTGTTATAAATGATTATTTCGTCTTTTAAAATATGTTGTTATAATAGTGTTAACTTAATGGTGTATGTATTATGTATTATCATAACAATGTTGAAATAAATGTTCTATGATTGATTGATTACTCTTGATTGATTACTCTCGATTGGGGCAGGTTTCTATCCCTTCAAAAAGTAGCCCAGACCTCGAGTGGCCTTCGGGCCTTGTGATGGGCCAATTGCATTAAAGAAAATAAAAGTAAATAAATATGGACACAGCCAACATAAGGGCTGGATAGCTCATTTGGTAGAACGGCGGTACATTAAACCAGGGGTTGCTAGTTCAAATCCCACTCCAGTAACTTTTTTCGTTGTTCAACTCAAAATTTGTCTTTTGCAGCGATGATTTTGCATTGTGGAGTGACCTCCACTTTCTTGGGTACATCATGAATGACAAGTTCCAGAACGACCCAGCCGTCTACTCCAACCAGCGCTGCGAGGAATTTTTCAAGAGGGAGAAGGAAGCTGAACATGACGTTGACCTGCTGAACAATCTCCGCCCCTGCCCCTGCAATCTGACGCAGGCGCTGGCCGATAGAGGGCGCTTCAAGCCAGACCCTATGTGTAACATGGACGATGCTGTACAGGATCGCACGCAGGAGTATTGCCGATTTCGGGACGATGTCGTTCACTGCGTTACTAGCATTGTACCATCGTAAGTTGTACTTATTCTTTATATATATTCGCTATATTTTTTTGTATTCCACTCGCGCTTGTGTGATAACTAATAATAACAACACACAAGTATACCGGAGTAACAGAAGCAGTGAAGTAGAAAGAAGTGAAAAGAGAGAGGCAGTTTGCAGTCAGAAGATGCAAGGGATGAACAATGAAGAGGGAGACAAATGGGGGGAGGGGGGTGAGGGAAGAGTCTGGTTTAACCACAAGAGGTTGGAAACACAAAAGACAAAATCAAAGGTGGGAAAAGGGTGAAAAAGTTAAAATTGATTAGTGAACTAGACAGACTTATATGGGGGACATCTGTGGAAAAAGGAGACAAAAAGTTAGTAATCATTTCCTTCTTGGATATTCAGACCATGGGGTTGAATGGTCTGGAGGCGCCTTATCCACAGATTCTCCCTACTCAGACGAATAGTCTCCCTGTAGATACCTAGTGCCTCAATGCCCTGAGAAGTGTGATGAAACTGGCTAAAACTGCTTTGGTACAAAACAGAATAACCACTTGGCAACTGGGTACTCTTCTGTTGTAACGCATGGTCAATATGACTGTTGCTGGTACAAATGGCTAACAACCGATGCGGGAAAAGAAGTTTCCAGATTGCTGCACTGAAACTTTACCAGAAAATGTGAAGCTTTTGAACTCCCTCTGTATTTTGAAGAACAACTTGAATTCCTACCTGCATAAAGAAGCATTTGGTTGACTTTTTTTACGTGATGCTGCTGGCTGTGAGCTGTTGTTTTGGTTGTTTCGCATCACAGCACCACGAGCATCGCTTGTGGCGGATACCGGCGCTTTATAAATTCTCATTATTATTATTTTATATTATTTTATCCCCAATGCAGTGCCACTGGTCATGACTCTTCCTGTTGCTATGATGAGTTTGAGAATCTGGTTTACGCCGGGGATAGCTCCTCTGGAAGTTTCTCAAGATATGTCACCGTGGAGGGGAGGAAGCCCTATCGAGAGGCTACAAAGGTATGGCACCAGGGAAGCATTTAAAAAAAAAAAAAAAAAAAAAAATCCTTTTACTGAGATATTATTTTGGTCACCCCTATGAAATAATTTGATAAGCACTGTATACTGCTTTTCGAGTCCTGTAAAAAAAAAAATATCCACTTTCTACCTGCCTGGAAAGTGTTCAATGATGTGAAGAATATCTCGACCTTCAACCTCTCAGTTGAGACACTTGTGTCCTTGAGAAAGGCACTTTTATAATAATTGCTTCTATCCTCCCAGCATGCCCAGGAGTAAAAATGGGTACTAGCCAAGAGCTGGGGAACAACCTGCGCTGGACTGGCATTCTGTCCAGAGGGAATAGAATTATTCTCAGTCGTTTAAGGCCAAGGAAACCAGATAAAAACACTGGCCTGATGAATCATATTGGCTCGTGACAGACTTTACTGGTTTTTAGACTTTTTTTGTGTGAACATAATTAAGTTATGTGAGGTACATGTAACCTCAAAGTGAACCTACACAAGAGTACATTTTTACCAAGGGTAAGAGGCCGTATTTTTGACATCGCAGCACGAATATCACTTTATCATAATATGTATTTTTTGACAGCAAGAGGGCAAAATACTAGTTCCATTTTGATAGTACAAAATAATTTCAAAACATTAAAAATACAAATTTTCCAAGCAAATGTCTTACACTGATTACATTGTAAAACTGTCAATAAAAACAAACCTCAAAAGTTGTATATTAACTGCTTTATTAGAAGTCTAATTACATCTGGTTTACCACACTATTTTTATGGTTTGACCCCCAATCTACCCCCAAAGGGCGCCCTCTTGTAGTCAAAAATAAGGCCCATTGCAGTCAAAGTAAATACATTACGGGTTCTCCCCATTAGAAGCCAACCTGACTTGGTTATAGGCCAACTGGGTTTGGAATTGATCCTTTTGTGACCTTTGTAATAGAACCCTGGCACATCAGGAGTAGACCCTTAACAGTGACAAGCCAATTAAAGTGTAATGAAGCTTGCCTGCAACCTTCACAATTCTTTTGCCTGGTGTATTATTTATTAAACCTTTTGTGAGTATTAGTTATTAAAAGCTCATCAATTGTCATACAGATTAAATGATCTGTTGGTTTTCTTTTCGAACCACAGAAATCGGCTAAGTATGAGCTGAGATCGACTGTTTTCGAACGTTTCTGTTGCTGCATTTGTAGGTCTGCAAATTTTACACTCAACTGCAGCTTCTTGCTTGAGGCAGTGTGTGGGATTAACTCAGCTGGGGGCTGTTTACTTTGGCACACAGGCTACTGGCTTTATGATAGCAGCTAAAACCAAAAGGATAAATACAACAGCGATTTTCATCTCATGGGGATTTCTTGTAATGCAACTAGGGTGCAATTGGGTTTTTAAAAATCTCCTAGGAGTCTACCATGGCTTTATTTGGATCTCAGATGTGATGAGGTATTTTTTCAAACTTTTTGTACCTGCAGGTGCCACAGTTGTCTTCAGCTATAGCAGACTATGCTCCTTATTACATGTGTTGTATATGGGGGGACCACTGCGATTACTATCAGGAAGTACGTCCAACGCGGGACTGCAGATGGTATCGTCCAGTCAGAGCAGGTGTGTATTTAGGCCTGTCGTGGCCGAGCGGTCTAGCACACCGGACTCAAGCTCCGGTGTGTCTGATCAGCAGAGTTGGGGTTCGCGTCCTGGGGTGGATTTCACAAAGCGCTAAGACTAGTCTTATCTCGAGTTAGGATGAGTAGCTAGTCATTACTTAATAATAATATTAACCAGTGTTTATACAGCGCTTTATCACAGCCCGACGGGCGTATTAAAGCGCTTCTGACATTACTACCCCAGGTCACTGGGCCATTTATTTCATTTCTTAGACCATCTCAGCTCCCTAGGGAGTATAAGCCTGTATAAGCCTGCATTTGTTGAAACACTTTTTGGGTGGTTTCAGGTACTTAAAAAAATTACAACCAATGGAAAAACTGCTAATGTGACGGATGCAAAGTGGTTCCTTTATTGTGTTTCTTGTCACAATTGGTAAGAGAATGTTAAATGTTAACAGTGATCTTTAGTTTGCCCGCAAGTACGTCCTCGCAGGTTCACCAGCCGTCCTTTATTGTCTGTTTTCAGCGACGGTGTTTGGAGACCCCCACTTCATCACATTTGACGGCGTGACGTTCACGTTCAATGCCAAGGGAGAGTACACACTGATGGAGACCACGTCACAGTCACAGACCAAGTTTGAACTTCAGGGTCGTTTTGAGCAGATCTACGATCATGCCGGTAAATACTTTCAAAATGGCGCAAAGCCTAAAGTCAATCTTTGTTACCAGACGTTAACACTAATGACTCGTGCATCTTATTTCCATGAAGTTCCATCTGGAATGTGGTCTTGATTCATAGATGTTGCTTTTTGTCGTTTGTATTGTACATAATAGAATAATTACTGAATTCACTGTTCGAGGGCGCCACACACACAGCTATCAAAATGTGTGTATGACGCCCTCTACTGGTGAATTGCAGATAAGGATTGTGTTCAAGGGAATATAAGTGTGGTGAAGTGGTTTTAAACTAGTTGCTTAATAATGGCGAGGCCTAGTTCGTGATAATTTTACCCAGACGAAGTTGAGGTAAAACTATCAAGAACAAGGCCTCACCATGTTTAAGTAACTGGTTTGTTGGTAAGTGTACAAGAAATAGTCAAAAACTTTCTTACTTACTGAATTCCCTTTCTTATAATACAAAAGAATCAACACCAGTTCTGGCAAAGTTTTTGATCTTACTTTCTAAAGTGTATTCAGTAAGCTCAAACACAATCATGTGTCTCTCTGTAGATATTGTAACAATTTAAAACTTGATGTTTGCTTCATTTTGGAAGGATTGCTTCTTGCCCCCCCCCCTATTTTTGAATTGGTCATTTCGGCAGCAGCCATGGATGGCCAGATTGCTTTGAGTGTACTGAGTGTACTGGGTTCTTTTACGTTTATTACACAACACACAGGAACTACTGCTTTACATCCCAATAACAAATCAATAACGGTTAGAGTGTCTTGCTGAAGGACACTGCTTAAGGATACCATTGTCAAGACCGGGACTCAAACCCACACTCTGCTGATCAGAAACACCAGAGCTTGAGTCAAGTGCACTTGACCGCTCGGACACGTCGACTCCAGTAATCGACTGCTGCCTTGCAGGACGGATTCTGGAAGATCAAAGCTAACAACACCCTGACAAAACAGGAGCCTTGCAGACTAAATTATGGACGTCAAAAGCTAAAGGTCCTGCCCCAACAGAAAACGGTTGCTGAAGGAGCTATGCCTTCAGTACACTATCAGTAAATTGACAAGACAAAATTGATTCCAAAATGGCAGACCATGGGGAGACTAGCCACAGCTGACGTCAGTACTAGGGGTCTGTAGATAAGGGGAAAGTACAGTGAAACATGCCTTTTGTGCTCAGGCTTTATAAATTCAAAACTTCAACAATCGAACAAATTTGTTTGCAGGTAAACCTAGAATGGCCACGGTGCTGACAGCCGTCGGGATGCGTCAGGAAGACTTGCCAAAGGTCATGGTGAGGAAGTCTGACCGTACAGTCCTTGAGGTGTACATTGACACTCAACTCTTGGAGCCCAAGATGCAGACTACCATAGTTGGAGAGGGTAAGTCGCAATGGCTGATTTGCCATCGTCTACCATCGCTGATGGATAATCAAATGTGCCATATCAAAGTTTGTAGCTAAAATTAATAAATCAACTAAAAATACACCCGTTGCTATCCGCTATCCCCTTTATATATTTTTTCAAATTTATTTTATTTGAAATAATACTCTGGAAATCACCCCCTCCCCTAAAAAAAAAACAAGCAAACAAACAAACAAACAAACAAACAAACAAACAGAAAAAAAAATATATATATATAAAAATAGCAAACAAGCGTGGCTCATAATGTATTACATGTGACGTTTCTGGAACGGGAAATGTTAAGAAATGCTTGTACTGCCACGACAGTACGTTCCTGAATGGTACCAATGAATTCAGATATTATTTTTATTACATTTCTTGCTCCACCAGTGATTTCACGCCATGAGCATGGCCTGTATTTGTGGGCGTTTCCAGAGAGCATTATTTTAATTGAAATAGAGTTTTAAAAAATGAAAAAATGAATAAAGGAGATAGTACCAGACATATTTTCAGCTTGTTTTTCATTTATTAGTTACAAATTTTTAAATGGCATATGAACAAGATAGTATGGCAAACGTGCTTTAACTCTTTCACTATGGCACGCCGTTCACAGCGGCTTGGAACTCTCGGAACAGCCACAAAAAAGTTTTACTTTGCTGGACCCACAATGAACATTTTTTCACCACCCTGTCTTTAAGGTCAATAACCCACCCTGCAAGCCCAAAGCTATTATAAATCACTGTGGGGGTGAATTAGAGTGCCAGCCAAGACTGTGTTATTTACGATCCACGTGCTGCACAAGCTGTTTTCACAAATTGCATACCCTTGTGCCAAGGGACATTCTTGGCACAAGGGTCAATCAATTACTGCACTGAGACAGGTGGCTGCTGTCTTTCAACACTCCTTACTCTGCAGTGGTTAGGGTCTGGCCAATGAAAGTCTACAGGCTTGTGGGGTATACCAGGGGTGAGGATTACATGGAATCTTGGCCTTATTGGCCCATTGAAAAAAATTATGACCATATTTGGTAACATATGGAACATTTATTCACCTTCCTGCTGACACCCGGGTTAATTACTGTGCTGGCCAGAAAGCCACTGACAGCAGCTCAAAATCAACAAAATTTAAAACTATTCCATCACAGCTGTACATTAAATTCAGAAGTAAAAGAGTTAAACCCTTTCCACACACAAGAAACATAAAATATATTAAAATATAGAATCTTTGCTACGAATGTTTATCCTCTCATCCCCTACTTACCTGCTTTCGCAAGCCTTCACACATTCACAACATGATGTCATAATTTGACCCCGTGTTCCAGGAAATGAGAGTACAAAGCTGGTTACCAGTGAAGTATAAATTTTCTCCTTGTGGCATAAAACATCTGATCTAATTTATGCCATCAGAACTAGTCTTGACTTCGTTTGTTCCCTCTCTGAGCTGCCCGTACCGTACGCGTACCGCACGGGGCAGAATAATTTGCTCCAAACACACCAATAGAAGGGGCTATATAGCAGCGCCTGCATGTGCATATCGCACGTACATTGCCGACTCGAGAGCGGATTGGGTACCGTACCATATCGTACCGATCCAGAGGTACCGTAGTATTCGAATATTCAGAGCTGGCCAGCTGGCTCGCG
This sequence comes from Marthasterias glacialis, assembly GCA_911728455.2. Lineage (NCBI taxonomy): Eukaryota > Metazoa > Echinodermata > Asteroidea > Forcipulatida > Asteriidae > Marthasterias > Marthasterias glacialis. The sequence continues at coordinate 1,120,575 of OU452239.1, read as the reverse complement.
GGAACAAAATAATAGCACGGTCTGAAATCAGACTACATCAGAACTTGAGTCTAATATGCCAGACCATTTCACCACAGCATGCTGTCAGTGGAATAAATCTTCTATCAGTCTATAACAGTTATTAAATCTGTATCTCCAACAGGCTTCTACCTGACCTTTCCGCACAATTATGAAGACGGAAACTTGACACAGGTTGTTGTGACATGGACCGACTCGGAAATGGCCGTCGTCGTCAACGGCACCCAAGAGATGATGACTGCTCAAGTTCTTGTCCCTTACAAATTCAGAGTGAGTAGCCAGCAATGGTGCAGGGTTCCTTCGCCAAATACCTCTACCCGTTCTGTTTGATCGGGCTTGTGGGGTTCGGCCATTGTTGCTCTCTTGTTCCTTATTTTCTCTGTGGGAGTTATCGGCACAAAGGTCACCCGGACATTTTGTTTCAGAGCGTGCACATATGCACTCACAGTTAAATGCTACGTTTCACCCACACGAAGAGGACAGATGGTGCTGAACATTTTACCAACTTTTGCCCATTATGCGGGGGTTATTGTGTAATCCTCGATTCCAGACCTTTGTCCTTTTGTTCTAAGAAGAGGACTACGAGACATCAAGAGGCTTTCACCATTGATTATTCTTTGTATTTCGGCTCAATTGAGGTAAGTGGGAGTGAACCACGCATCCAGCCTTGGTTCCGGATTTAGGACCAGGGGTTATGCAATTCACAGTGCGTGAATTTGACATTTTCTCGATGGAGAAACCACAAATACCGGTGCTTTTAAAAGAATCTTTGTTCTATTTGCTTTGTCAAGTCAGAGTTTCTTTGTGCAGGCAGTATACTCTCAAAGAAAAAAAGATTCTGGCAATTCCAAAAAAAATCATGTAGTACTAGACAGCAAAAATTTCAAGATTCCTGGCACAAACTGGTTAAGCACAAAACTGACCTTTTAGTTTTCCTTTTTTAAAAAAATTTTTTTTTTTTTCAGAACTGGGTGAATGGTCTCCTGGGGTCATGGGATGACGATGACAAGAATGACCTGAGGTCAAGGTCAGGGGCCACATTCTTACCCACAGATGACCCTGAGACACTCTTCAGGGACTTTGGTCAATCATGTAAGTTAAACAAATTTTCTGCCATATTTATACAAGAGTTCATAGTGGAGAGGTACGCTACAACCAGAACATCTAACAAAATTACTTTGACAAAAAGAAATAGCTATCGCAAACTGCTTTATTGAGATAGGAATGTTCAACAGATGTTTGATTGCTGATGATAGTTTTTTTTTTATTGTTATTATTTTCTGGTAATGAAACCGAGGATGCCTCAAAAGCAGACTTTATCACAGTAGCTCGGAAGCCTGAGCAAACCATGTAGATAAGGATTCTTACCATCTGAACCAGAAACACTGGGTAACCCTCTAATCTTGCACGATAAGTATTATGGGTTCTTTAATGTGCACTACCCATCCTAGTACACGGGACAAAGTAAATATGGTAAACTTTCTTGCTCAAGGACACAAGTGTCGCGACTGGCCAGGCCGGGATTCGAACCCACATTCTGTAAAATACAAAACTTGTGTTCTGTGGACTAGACCGCTCGGTCACAACACACCAGAAGAGAACCACCTACCTCCAATGCACACTGTGGCCAGATCATGGAGCACTTTCTCTGAGTGCATGCCACACCCTTCCTAGGGAGTGAACATGTCTATCGAGCTCCTCACACAAAGACCTTCCGAGTGGTTTTCCACGTCAGCCACCCATACGAACAGGACACCATGAACGGCGTTTACAAACTCTTCAGGGCTGTGCTCCCTAGTCATATATGGGTTAATGTGGCTGGCTGCCAGAGGCACCTTTAAATGCCTGCAGCTTGAGCACGTTGAGCCAGGTCCTTCGCAATTCAGCTTCTCAGCTGCCAGCAAGGTTGATTAGTCTCCCAAATTATTATTATTTTTATTACACAGGGGAGATTGAGAGCATCAATACGTTGTTTCAGTACGACGTGCGGGGCCACGACTTCTTCCAAGACCCTAACTTCATCCCGGACTTTAATGCGCCAACGGACGTCGGCATCATTGACCCGGACAACCTGAACAGAATCTGCGCTGGTAACAAGCTATGCGAGTACGATTTGCAGTCAACAGGGAATATTGAGCTAGCTAAGGCGACTATGATGGCGTACAGGCAGCACTGGCTGGCTCACGGAGCATCCGCAGATCGTAAGTAAATTTTCATCAGGGCTGGGTTGGGATAGGTTTTTATTTTTTATTCTTTTATAATAATTCCTTCATGGTACCCTCAGAGAAAAAAGAATCCCACCATGGGAACGTGGAAACAAACAAAAAAGATTCCCGGCGGCAACTGGTTTAATGCTTAGAAAAACTTCATCTTGTTTTTGTTTATCTGAACAGTTGTGACTTGTAAATACCTGAAGACTCCCAAGAACGGAACCAAGACTTTCCTACGAAAGAGGAACCACCAGATTGGAGCTGAGGTAGGGTTAATTAGCTTAATAAATAAATGATTTTAAGTAAAGAATTTCTGGTATATGATGGTGCATGGATGTAAGTAGCATATGTGACTCAGCCTGTGTAAATGAGACAGTTGGAGGTAAAATTTAAGTCAAAATTTCATCATGTAGGGCATCTTCCAAGGATTAAAAAGACACCACGCTGACCTCTACAGAGTTGACTGTTCTGGATTGGAACCGTAAACTCTGTAGAGGTCAGTGTGCTGTCGTTTTAATCCTTGGAAGATGCCCGATATAATGAAATTGAAATTTATATTTTTACCTCAAAGTGTCTCATTCACTCAGGCAGAGTCACATATTTTAAAATCTATGGAAAGGGCTAACTACAAATTTTGCATAAGACTGTGCTGGGTTAAATGTTTATAAATCTAAGTGAATAATTAACTAAATAAACTAAAGATGAAAATGATAACAAAGAATTAATGTTATTTTGAATTAAGATGGTGTGTAGCGGGAAGTAAGTTTATGGGAGCAGTTTTTGAAGTGAAATGAATGCAGTTCTTTAGTTTAGAGTATCTTAATGATTTTAATTGAGGTGACAGCTGGTCTGGCCTATTGTTTAGTTGAATGTATAGTGGAATTTAACTTTTTCTGATTTTCATAATATTGCTTTTCATTTTGCTGTCAAGCGCTTTGAGGAATGTGTGATTCATATTTACTATAAGGGGGCTCAGGTTGGCTCAGTGGTTTCTTTCCCTGCCTTTCACCTCTGTGGACCCCGGTTCGAACCCCGGACTGGAGCCCTGCATGTGGATTGGGTTTTCAGTCCCTACCTGATTCCGTGGGTTTTCCCCCATTTTGGGGTTTTCCTCCCACTTCTAAAACTGAACATTTCTTATTGTTTCCTAATCACCATCCTGTAATTGGCGCTTGCCCTGTTGGATGTGTAATAAAATAAAAAATAAAAAAAATAAAAAAATATTGCGCTTTATAGAAGTTGTTTTTATTTTTATTATTATTATTCTAGGTGGAGTTTACTTGCGAGGATAACTTCATCTTGGTTGGTTCCCCGTATCGTGTATGTGAACCGCATAGAGGAGCCGATGTGGAGAACCCACAGGGACAGTGGAGTGGCAACTCTGAGGATAATGAGTGCATAGGTAAAGCAGACAGCATCTAAGAAACAAAAAATGACGACAACAATGAGAAACAAAATATTGACATCAACAGCAATAGTGACAAACAAAGAATGAGAGAATAATGCCAGCAAGAGCGATGAACAAAATAATGACAACAATGAAAAACAAAACAACGGCAACAATGACAAAGAAAACAATGACATTTTCAGCAATAGTAACAAAGCAGTGGCAAGAATGAGAGAGCGAAGACAGCAACAACGACAAACAAAATAATGACAATGACAAAAAAACAATGGCAACAATGAAAAAACAAATTAATGACTCTAATAACAGGCAAAAATTGACATTACTTACAGCAACAATGACATTAATTACAGTATCTTTGACAAACAAGCAGTGGCAACAATGACAAACAAAACAAAAATAATTATAATAATCAGTTTTTATAAAGCGCTTTATCACAGCCCGAAGGGCGTATCAAAGTGCTTCTGACATTACTACCCCTGGTCACTGGGCCATTTATTTCGATCCTTAAACCATCTCAGCTCCCTGGGGAGTATGCAGCCGGTGCTGCGAGTAACCGCGCTCCAAGCTAATCATTCACATGAACCATCTCTGCCCTCACAGGTACCCATTTACTTCATGGGTGGAGAAAAGCAATTACAGTAAAGTGTCTTGCTCAAGGACACAAGTGTCACAACCAGGATTCGAACCCACACTCTGCTGATCAGAAATAGCAGAGCTTGAGTCCGGTGCTCTTATCCGCTCGGCCACGACACCCCAATGACATTAATTACAACAACTTTGATAAACAAAACAACAGCAACAGTGACAAACAAAACAATGACATTAACGACAGTTTGTGAAAAGTTGTGGTACCATCCCTTGCAGTCCAATGGTTTCAAATAATTGATCAAATGGCTGGGGGAAATAATGGCGAGAGTAGGACGGTTATTTTCAATAAATAACTCAATGGGAGTTTTTATGGAATCTGTGGCTGCAGACTTACCAGGTGAATCCAGAAATGTGTACAAGCTCAGAACTACACAAACAATGGAAATTTACCTAGTAAGTCTGCTGCCACCTTGTGTTCCAGAGTATCCCATTCAGACCTGGAACTTCATCTTTGAGAGGGCAAGGCCATTTTCATTTTGCAAAGGGCACTTCCGTTGGAAAATCTTACAGTCTATGGGGAACTTTGAAGGGGCACCAAGGCCAAGACCAGGGCGACAGAGGCCATGGCCTCTGTGTAATTCCAGGCGTGCCCATCAGATTACAGTCGAATTTTGACATTTCTTGACTCCACTCTTCAAACCAATCAAAATGCCTCATGCTGTCTGTGTTCATGTTTTCCAATCAGAAAGCCAGATCTGTGGTGGACTGCCGACCCCGAAGCACTCCAGTCTCAAGGTGGTTGGTCCACCTGAGAACATGAAGGTCGAATACACCTGCAATGAAAACTATGACCTGTATGGAAGGTCTGAGCGGTTCTGCGATGCAGAGAAAGAGAGGTGGATCTACCTAGAGCCGTACTGCTACCGTAAGTCAACCGCCTCTTGAACTGGAGACTTTGAATCACTAGGTGGCAGCAGACACACTGAGTGAATTTTAATTATCTTGAGTTCTGCACATTTTCGAGAACAGTAGGTTTACGTGGTAGCGTGCTGCCTCCTGTTGTCCCAAAAGTCTCCTCAGACTATCACCAAATATTACCAAACAAGTTTTCACGATTCTTGGTGTTTGATTGAGTTTGTCTGAGTTTCACTGCTACCATACAGGCATGTACATATGTATTGTTGTGTTAGCACAACTAGCGATTCTTAACATTTTTCTTTCCACCTGTGAAGTCACATCTACTACATCATGACCAAGGCTTGTTTTTTATGGTGTTCCCAGAAATCATTCTTTTAAATTAAATATTTAAAATGTAAATTCAATTTTGGGGTTAACAATGAAAATTGACTATAGTGGGATTTGACCCAGCGATCTCTGGATTAACATATCGACGCTGTACCAACTGAGCTCTCTAGCCCTAATGTTGGCGGTCTCCCTATTTTGTCAATATCTTTGTTCGGTGGTGCCAGTCAGAAACCATACAACCTGAAACTGCCGAGTAGCTAGGTATCACACCCCAAGTATACGATACAACCATAGAGCTGGGATCAAGACAACAGATTGCCAAGCTTGAAATCCACGATGTTCACATTGTCACCACATCGAATTCCCCTGCCGGTAAAGTCAGAGATCTTGAGGTTATTTTTTTACTCCAACATGACAGTGGAGTCAAAAGTATCAAACCGGTCTTCCATTGATCTTTCTCAATTTGTCCCCAAATCAAAACGATCGTGGGGAGATCGAGTGTTTGCTTCCGCTGCTCATCGCTTATGGAACTTCCTACCTCAATTCAATTCAATTCAACTCGACATTTGTTTCCATATTGCAAAATGAATATACAACGTAATTATAAAGAAGGTCTAATGAACAAAGATGTATAAAGAACTGCTAGAATATTAATACAACCTGTGAATCGGCAGTTCAGAGATCACCTGTAAATAATCGGATAGTAACAGCTGTATATTTTTAGCTGATATATTATTTATTAATTACAAACTTTGACATGGCTTAAAGGAAAATGTAGCACAGCACACATCCTTTAAGAACAAGACAAATTTTTTTCAGGTATTTTTTCATTTTTTGTGGACTCACACCTCTATTGTTGTTATCATCTTTCCAAATTACAGATAAACTCAATCCCGCTGAGGTCGCAGGTGCTGTTGTAGGAGCCATCTGTGGTTTCATCATCTTAGTTTTGGTCATCGCAATCTGCGTCATCATGCAGCTGAAGTACCGCGCCAAAAGAAAGCACGAGGTAACATCCGAGACTCGTATTAGTGAAATATGGGTGATTAGCGATACAGTGAGCCCTCTAGAGTTAACCCTGGAGAGGCCATTTTTCTATGAAGGGTCGACATCCACACCCGCAACTCCTCGGTGCACTGACAGTTTGGGACTGAAAAATATTCACCAGTCCCACCAAAAGTGCCAAAAACACAGAAAAAATTGTCCTTGCTGCTTTGCGAATAACAAACTTAATAAACAATGTTATCCTTTTCCCCATGATACACAGCGAAAAATGGCCTCTCCTGGGAAAACTGTAGAGGGCGCTCTGCGAAGGGAATCACCCGTATTGTTTGTGCACTTTTTGAAAAAGTCACCAAATTTGGCAGACAGATGAACACTTTATTTAACAAATGTTTGCGTTATTTAGTTGGATGCTCCTTATTCTTGCTGGACCATTGCTTATTTTCCTCATTATTTGGGTGGTGTGGGTGGTATGTGCATAAAACTCTCGCCTCTCACCAATGTGTCCCTGGTTCGAGTCCTGTGAGTAGAGTTGTGCCACAAGGGTTTTTGACCGGGCCCTTCAGTTTCCTCACGCAGGAGGAATCAAACACTTCCAATTCTTCCAGGGTCATAAGTGATGTGGCTGGCTGCCAATTGCGCTCTTGAATGCCTGCAGCTGCAATATTCTGAAGCCGCATCCTTCGCAATTCAAATAATTTTTAACCAATACTCCATCATACAAATGTCAATTCAGGTCGACTTAGTGTTTTTTTTTTCCCCTGCCTTTCACCTTTGTGGACCACAATTTAAAACCTCCCACGTTGGACTGGAATCTTACCCTCCTATTTTTGGTAGCATTTTTCAGCGAGCTGACCAATCATTCAAAACCGTTCAACTGTAGTTGTTGTATCTGGTGGCACAACTTCAGGCAAAGAACTGTTTAATGTGTAAATGTGTTATGAAACCACATGATACATTGCAGGCTGGTATAGTTTATCTTTAATTCAAAACCGCAGTAGATGATATTGAGTGGTTAGATAGTAGGAGGGTTAACGTTTAGTCAATTTCTACTTCAGTTTGAGTTTGTGCCAATTCAAGTGAGCTAAAAGCATAAATCAAGGAAACCCTATTTTTCGTTCCACCAACCAGATTCCACAGCCAAAGAAACAGAAGAAGCAGCCAAAGGAAATGGCTGACCTCGGAGGTCGCGAACCCGCGTATCAGGTCAGAGACACTCCCGTGGAGGTCCAGCGTTCCTACCCACATACTGCTGCTGAACCCTCTGGCATTGAGTATCAACAGCGCCCTCAGTACGGTGGCCAGCAGAGCTATAGGGTAAGGGCATTGCATCGTTTTGCAGGATGTTTGAGGACAGTAAAGAGCAACTTAACCCTTTCGTTACCGAATTGTTTTGACATAAACAACTGCTAGTGACCGCATTGTTTGACCACTCAAGCATGAAGCACACATTCTTACACAACAGGAAGCTTGTGTTCAATGGCAAATTTTACAAACTCTATTTATCACTCTGAAGATATTGTTTTACAGCAAAATAAGTAAATGTGTAAACTTATTGCATATTCCCTTTCATATAATCCAAAAATCATTAGTTTTATCTGTAAACTCAAACACTTTTTTTGTACACAACCTTTTGGCGCTCCAAAGGTGTTTGCATTTTGGAGTTCCACTTCAATTTGAAGGGATTGCATAATAGTAACATTATTTTGTTATACTATCGGTGAAAAGATCCAATCGTTCTCTTTCCAACCATAGTAAGCTTGGGTAAGGAGGGTGAATATGGACAAAACTACAGCTTAATAACAAACAGCCTTTACGCTCAGGTGTGAGTTTTTTTGTGTGTAAGCTTGTGTAAGTACTGTGTCAATGCAATCTTGATATTGATTGGTCAGACAGTAGGAGGGTTAACTGTGTACTGTACATGTATATTAAATTGTTTCTCCTTGTCTACTTCAGGGTGGTGAGCCTTATGGTTCTCGTGGGCAAATTCAGCCTAGTCCCCACTCCTCCCAGACTCTACCCTACCAGGAGAGAGATCCTATGGCCCGCAGACCACCACCCGAGATGGTATCTCCAACAGAGCCACGCTACGCTTACGCCGACCCGTAAGTATAATTTCACTGCACCACTTCGGAATTTTCGGGAATGATTTATTTTTGAGAATATCGCTGTCAAATTAAAACCACTGTACTAAACCAAGCAAAGACAACAAGTGTTCTCTTAAAATGCACCGGGATTTTTTGTTCTCGCTTGAGAATATATGAAATGCATTCACTGTGAATCGGGCAAGCCTTGGCTATAAGCCACGGTCATTGGTCAATAAAGGGAAATTTTGAGCATGAATTCCAGTACCCTTTGTCCTCCTTTGTATGGGAAATGAAATGTTGCAAGGTGACAGCATGCCCTGCATGCTACACAATGGAATGTTGGGGGGTGTTAACATTCTTTGCATGTTAATGTTCTGGGTGTTTACAAAGGTTTTTTTTTCTCTGAATTCTGGTTGTGTTTCCAAAAATGTTGTGCATGCATAAACTTCTTCTTGCGTTCACTGGACCACAGTCAAATAAAAATATTGGGTCAACATTTCCACGTTTTCTCTTTATTTGTGCAGAGGTGACGACATAGAGTTGGAGCTGAAGCATGGCAAGAGCTTGGAGAGCTGGGCTTAGTGGAGCAGTGGGTGACACCAGTTTAAAGCGGCAGTGAATGTCTAGCTTAAAGGGACAGTCGCGGTCCGATTGACATCGCAGCGATGCAGAAGTATCCCATCACTTCCCCCTTTTGTTTTGTGTCAACAGGCATGTACATTTTTCGTAATTTTTCTTTTTTTGTTTGCATGTAGATTTTAGAGGTGGTATGACTCTGTATCAGGAATGAGCCATTGTTTGTAGTCCGCCTGTTTTTCATTTTATATCGCGTAATTGTTTTTGTCCTATTGTGGATTAATATTATGGCCCCCTTCGTGCCTTTTTATAGATAAGGATTAGGATTTGCGATAACACCGTGCGAACAATCTCTTTATCATGTGTGGTTCTGAAAAAATAATTACAGTGTACATTCATAATGTGACATGTCTGTCATAAATGCACTTCTGCACCAAATTATCAGATCAAGTGGCAGTTCTTTACCAGTTGCTGCTGGATATCTTTTTTTCCCGTCCAGTCTGACAGGATTATTTTCTTGGAATTGCCGGAATATTTTTTCTTTGAGTACTACTGGCACAAAGAAACCTTGACTTGACGAAGCCAAGAGAACAAAAATTATTTTTAAACCACCTGGATTTGTGGTTCCTCTATAAAGAAAATGTCATTTTCACACACTGTTAACTGCAAAACCTTAGCCGTGAGGTACGGCAGAGGATTGGTCCCAAATCCAGAACTAAGCTGGAACCTGTGACTGAGCAAGTCACCGTACCAGACACTACCAAAGTCTTAACTCATATATGGCTTATTGCGTCCACGCCCCTGGGCGTTTGCCTTGGTGCCCATTGAAATGTTTTAGTATAAATTTAAATTTGTTCTCATAGAGGTGCCCTTTGACCAAGAAAAAACAGCCTTGTCCTCACAGCATGTACAAGAAAAAACTGTCAGGCCTACGACAGAAATCGTTATGTTTTTTTAGTCCATAATTAACTGAAGTATGTTAAGTAGAACTGTTATCTTTCCAAAGGAATTTTGACCATTTTTTACTCATAAAAAGTGCCTTACGTTTTGTTTCTGCATGGATTCTATAGTTAGGAAAGTTTCTTGTGGATAGCAACCTTATTAGAGTATTTGTGTTTTTTTACCCTTACACTGATGTGTTATTACTCAGTACTTTTCCCTGAGTCCTGTGAAAAACGAAATCCACAGGCATATTCCTCGAGTGAGAGGCAGTTCGAATCTTATATTTTAGCAGCGGTCACACAGTGATTTTTGATAGATGTTAATTCTTGCACAGGGGATAAAGAACATTATTTGTGTCTTTTTTAGCCGTACACCGATGTGTCTAAGCACTGTATACTCAGTACTTTCCCGAGTCGCAGTGAGAAAGGCGACTTGTTTTATGTTGTACATGCATACATGAACATCTACATGATCTTTCGTGCCACGAAAACGGCCGTCGGGTAATGGCGACGAGACTGTGTCTTTTACAAACATTGGTGTAAGGGTAAAAACACTAAAAATACTCTTTATCCTCAATGCAAAAATGTTCAACTTATAAAAGTAGTCATAATAACTTATATGAAAATTTGTGTGTGCCAACCTCTTGTTAACTTGTATTCGTGCTGATCTTTGGGCCTCCTGTAGTGCACTAGAAGTCTGTTTGTAGATCCTTTGCGTAACAAGCAACGCTGCTGGTACGCTGAGGTCTCGTGCACATTTTTGCACCAAGAGCAGCTGTCGTCTGATAATCTGCCTCCTTTTGGGAGTTGTGTGGAGAGTGTGAGACGTCATATGCAAAGGGTCTATTGAACTAGAGGTCTGTTTACTTTTCCCAGAATATACAATTTGTGTGTAAGAGGACTTAGGTCAGCTTTTGTCAGTCTCCTTTATGATTTAATTTGAAGCACATTAGTGATTTACTAGGATCCTTCCTCACTCTAACAAAATCCAACAACTTATGGTAAGTCACCGACCCAGATTGTTGGACTCTGATCATGATGGTATGCCTGATCCCACGTAAAGCATATTCATTATTATCTGGTGCAGTCATTGGTCCAACAGGTTCTAACAGAACAAGCAGTTGGATTTTGATTGGCTGAGGATGGTTGGTGTCAATAAATGATTGAACCAATGCGGTTTGGTCGCAAAGTAGAGTTATACCTTGTTGCTTGAGTTACTTTTGCGCCATTTAAATTTGTCTTGCTTTGTGATCGTAGATAGAAAAGAGATTTTATTCCATTTTTTTCAATAGTGCATTAGTCTAGATTGTGTTCATCAGATTGGGATGGGATCAACATTGCTGGTTGCGATGATGCAAAAAAAACAGTTGCAACTACCACCACGGGAGATTGATATTTTAGGACCTGATACGCGGGCTCGCGACCACTCACACTGTTTGTTGTCATTTACATCAGCAATTTACCACACGTATTCTTTGTATATAGTTTAGCATGCGATTGTAGAGGGCGCTATAGGGTTTATTATTGTTAAGAGATTTTGTTTACGGAGAAGTTTGTGAATTGAGGCAATGGTGCTCCCTATCGATGATAAGATTGCGCAGAACATCTGACGCCACATTTTGAGGCAAGTACATAACGCCAGGTACCAGCCTTTCTGCTGGTTCCCGTCTGATGTACATCAGGCCATAATACTGTGTATGCCTCGTCAAAACTTGTGTGTCAAGTATCAGTCTGGTGAATGATATTGAATGGTCAGACAGTAGGAGGGTTAAAACTTGAACCTTATTTTACAGGGGCAGGTTATAGACTGTAAACGACATGCATCATTGCATGTATATGACTATCCAAAGAAACCATTGGGTTTGTTAGAACAGTGCATGAAAGACAGGGGACCAGTCTATGATAAGATGAGCCACAAAGTCGCTACAAGTCTATAACCTGCCCCTGTAAAATAAGGTACAAGTTTTAACCCTCCTACTGTCTGACCATTCAGTATCATTCACTAAGGTTTTGAATGAACTACGCCAGCTTGCCGCATGATATCATGTGGTGAATGCATCAACACTGTACACAGTCCACCCTCCTACTATATGACCATTCAATATTATCCACCATGGTTTTGATTGTCAGATAAACTATGCCAGCCTGCAATATGATATCATGTATGGGCTGGTATTCCAAAAGAGACCAGTTGAGGCATGGCCTTTGTGCCCTGGACTTGACCTCACAGCCATTTGATAACTTACTCAAAATGGAAGAGCCAGTTGATAGCATAAGATTAGATATAATGCCAGTACAATACAACAATGTTGTGCACAATCTCATGCCTCATCTCTCTATATATGTTCTGAATGTTCTGAAGCACATTATTATAGTACAAGCTTCATGATAGGCCGATCCAAGCTCCACCCTTCATGCATTAACCAATCACAAGCTAACACAAGCCTAAAAGCCAGACAAAAACCCAACATAACAAAACCCCATTATGAAATGTACGCAAGCTCCTTACATTTGGGTGTGTTAGTATTTTGTGTAAGGTGCAGTGCAGAGCAGAACACATGCATTCTATGTACCACCCACATGGGCTCCATTGATTGGCAGTTGCTATGGTAGGCGGGGCTTAAGGGATCAGTCCTTTAGCGAATTGCTTAGTGAATTTATTTTACTACGCAAAAATCAGTGTGGGACCAGTCATAAGCAACACAATAAATTATGGTATTTTGGCTGGTACCCTGTTTTGCTAAGCCAGTTTGCTAGAATAGTATCTTAAACATTTTATGAAATGAACCCATAATCAGCCACCTGTGTGAATTTCTATGTTATTGTCAAGCTTTATTTAATAATTGTTTCTACTTGTTAATTAGAAAATGAGGCCAAATGTTAAATACTGATTTAAATTACACTAGGCCCTCATCTTGTAAATTGCAACTTTTGGCTGACCAACATCTCTTGGTACTGAAATTTTCCTGTAATTTAAGATTATACTAGCTAACCCTCCTACTGTCTGACCATTCAATATCATCCACTGTAGTTTTGAATGATAGATGAACTACTCCAGCCTACATTTATGATATCATATGGTGAATACATTTACACAGTCTACAGTCAACCCTCCTACTGTCTGACCATTCAATATCTTCCACTGTAGTTTTGAATGATAGTACTCCAGCCTAAATAAACTATGCCAGCCTACATTTATTGATATCATGTGGTTAACGCATCAAAACAGTACAAAGTCAACCCTCCTACTGTCCGACCATTCAGTATCACCATTCACTGTTGTTTTGAATGATAGATGAACTATGCCAAACCTAGAATTATATCATGTTTTGAATGCATATACACAGTACACTGTGTGTGCAAAGGTATGTCACCCATCCAAGAAGGTTGGTCAACTTTCTTGAAAATAGTAGGAGGGTTAGCTAAACAATTTTAGTTGGTTTTATGTTTTTTGAATGCCACCCGGAAATAAAAATGTAAATACTAAAGCATAATTAAATTGTTATAATTGATGCAATAAAGATTTTGTAGCAACAGAAATTATTTATTGCATGCGTTTGTCCTGTTGATTTCTGGTAGCAGTATCAAAGATTTTTTAGGCGTGCCTTAAAGATGCCAGGTCCGATTTTTGGCTGATTTGACCAGAAAAAATTTGATCTCAATTTTAAGGTATTAAACGAAGAATCCCAGTACCTATAATTATTTCCTACGTACCAATACCTTTACTCAAAGGGTCTGTATACGTTTGGTAATGACTCTGAAAATTTATGGCAATAATAACTTACTTGGTAAGAAGTACAGTAGCTTTTGATAGTATAATGCATTTTGATTATAAACGTTTTACTTCGAAGTACTGCAGTTATGGAAAAATATATCACTTTTTATTCCAAAAAATTTGAATCTGAAAAGCGCTATGGCCGTAACACTTCTCAGAATGTGTATTTCAATGACGGATACTTCTGCGTGAACGCAACCGCTCCAGATTTTTGGTGGTATCTCAAAAACGCTGCCACCTTTTGAAATGAAATTTACACAGGTTAGTTTTATGGTACATATCTACAATTATATAGCATTAAGGCAAATGTACGGTTCCAAAAACCAAAGGTATACTATGCCTTTAAGGTGTGTGGCTTCTGGTTGATGTATGAACCAAATGTTAATCAAATTAAAATCCAAATGTTGCTGGGAGGACCCAAGTAGGTGTTGGTGGTGGGTTCTGGGCACCAGGTCACTGGTTCCATTCCTCGGGCTGATTTCTTTTCCGATTATCTATCCGATGCCACACAGCTAGTCGTCACCCACCGCCCTGAAGTAAAAAAGAGAATTTTAAAAAGACTGTTAGTTTTTGCACAGCCGGGATTCGATCCCGGGACCTTTTGGTTCAGAGTACCAATCCCTGTCACTGGGCCACTGCTCCTCTTACTTAAAGGTACTGTCGTCATATTACAGCAGTAAATAACCCAGTTACTACACACGCGTGCGCACCGTCGGTCACATTACAGTTTGACAAAGACGGTACCCTTTGTGTTTTGACCGCAAGCGCGCACATGTGCAGTATCTGGGTGAGAGTTCATAATTCATGCACAGCCACAGGCCTGCTAAAAGAATGACGCCACAGCCCCTTTAGTTTGTGTTTGAGTTTAATTTTAAACTTTAGAATGAACAACATAAAATCAATGTACAAAAATATCATCAGGGGATTCAAACCCAGTACCACTGGGTTCAGAGTCCCATACCCTTCCACTGGTCCTCTGTTCCTCTTACTTAATTTGCATTTGACTTTAATTTTAAACCTTAGAATGAAGAACATTAAATCAACACTGCGGGTTCGAACCCAGTACCACTGGGTTCAGAGTCCAGAGCCCTTCCACTGGTCCTCTGCTCCTCTTACTTAATTTGTATTCGACTTTAATTTTAAACCTTAGAATGAAGAACATTGAATCAACACTGCGGGTTCGAACCCAGTATCACTGGGTTCAGAGTCAAGAGCCCTTCCACTGGTCCTCTGCTCCTCTTACTTAATTTGCATTCGACTTTAATTTTAAACCTTAGAATGAAGAACATTAAATCAACACTGCGGGTTCGAACCCAGTACCACTGGGTTCAGAGTCCAGAGCCCTTCCACTGGTCCTCTGCTCCTCTTACTTAATTTGTATTCGACTTAAATTTTTTAACCTTAGAATGAAGAACATTAAATCAACACTGCGGGTTCGAACCCAGTACCACTGGGTTCAGAGTCCAGAGCCTTTCCACTGGTCCTCTGTTCCTCTTACTTAATTTGCATTTGACTTTAATTTTAAACCTTAGAATGAAGTTCACATTAAATCAACACTGCGGGTTCGAACCCAGTACCACTGGGTTCAGAGTCCAGAGCCCTTCCACTGGTCCTCTGCTCCTCTTACTTAATTTGTATTCGACTTTAATTTTAAACCTTAGAATGAAGAACATTAAATCAACACTGCGGGTTCGAACCCAGTACCACTGGGTTCAGAGTCCAGAGCCCTTCCACTGGTCTTCTGCTCCTCTTACTTAATTTGCATTCGACTTTAATTTTAAACCTTAGAATGAAGAACATTAAATCAACACTGCGGGTTCGAACCCAGTACCACTGGGTTCAGAGTCCAGAGCCCTTCCACTGGTCCTATGCTCCTCTTACTTAATTTGTATTCGACTTTAATTTTAAACCTTAGAATGAAGAACATTAAATCAACACTGCGGGTTCGAACCCAGTACCACTGGGTTCAGAGTCCAGAGCCCTTCCACTGGTCCTCTGCTCCTGTTACTTAATTTGCATTCGACTTTAATTTTAAACCTTAGAATGAAGAACATTAAATCAAAACTGCGGGTTCGAACCCAGTACCACTGGGTTCAGAGTTCAGAGCCCTTCCACTGGTCCTCTGCTCCTCTTACTTAATTTGCATTCGACTTTAATTTTAAACCTTAGAATGAAGTAACATTAAATCAACATTGACAAAAAGATCACCAGGGATTCGAACCTAGTACAATTGGGCTCGGAGTCCAGCGCCCTTCCACTCGGCCACTACTCCTCTTACTTAATAGACCGATTGCCCGACCCGCGTCACGTGACCACTTCTGGGTATAAAATTGCAACACACACGACGTCCTCAATGGGAAAGTGCGGTACACAATGATTGCTGCATTTAGTTTATTCAATTGAGGCTTTTCTTGCTCGAAATCTGTGAAAAATATTCCAGAGTTTGTACTAGAGACCTTCGAGTGGCTGAACAAAGCCAGTAAGAATAGTTCCAGCAAGTCCTGGAAATTGTGCAAGTGGCGTATAAATGTGCAAGATGTGTACAGTGCACGATGGAACGCTAGGCCAGATCACCGCGATCACCACACACTTTTCAACAACTTTTTTGAAGCTGAAATCATCCAAAGATATTGCTTTCCAAAACTGTGATTCCTTTGCCTATTTGAAATTTTGCAAGGCTAGGTATTAATGCTCACTTTTCTAACGTTGTTTGGTTTATCCTTTTTTTTTACAGTGATTTAGGCCTACATTACAAACAAACTAACAGGCGGGTGGCTAAATAGTCGTCCGACACTGGTGACCATGGCTAGAAAAACCTCTTTTTAGTAGAATTCTGTTAAATTATGAAACAGAGATGTGATTTAAATTAATGCCACAACATACTACTTTAAATAAAGGGGCTGATTAACTAATTTATCACTTAACAAAAGTAAAATCGACTGTTTTCGTACTCACTCTGTGTCACGGCCTATCTCTTTACACGTATTTTGCCATCAGCTGTATGGTGTTATACCCAGTAGGAGGTCACGTGACTGCATGTCAACACTGTCGCGCAATTGGTCTATTTGTGTTTGAGTTTCATTTTAATTCTTAGAATGAACAACATACAAAAAAGAACATCAGGGATTCTAACCCGGTACCAGCCCTTCAACTGGGCCGCTGCTCCTATTGCATAATTTGCATTTGAGTTTAATTTTAGATATTAGAATGAACATCACATCAACAACGAACAAAAAGAACATCAGGGATTCGAACCCAGTACCATTGGGTTCAGAGTCCCTAGCCCTACCACTGGGCCACTGCTTTGTGTTTGAGTTCATTTTCAAATATTACAAATGAACACACATCAACAATGAACGAAAAGAACATCAGGGATTCGACCCAGTACCATTGGGTTTAGAGTCCCTAGCCCTTCCACTGGGCCACTGTTTTGCATTTGACTCTTGTGTTTAATTTTAAATCTTGAACATTAAATGAACATTAAATCAACATCGTACAAAAAGAACAACAGGGATTCGAACCCAGTACCATTGGGTTCAGCAGAGTCCAGAACCCTTCCAAGCTGCTGCTCCTCTTATTTTACTTGCGTTCAAATTCAATTTGAATCCTTAGAATGCACAACATTAAATCAACACTGGGGGTTCGAACCCAGTACTATTGGTTTCAGAGTACCAAGCTCTTCCATACTGGGCTGCTGCTCTTCTTACTATCCTAGGCATGAGTTTTAATTTAAACCTTAGAGTTAACACACAGCAACAAGGTTCAAAACACACCCACAAAAAAAAAACACTGGGGATTCGAACCAAGTACCATTTTGTTCAGAGTCCGCAATCCTTCCACTAGGCTACTGCTCTTAATACGATTGTGTTTGAGTTTAAATTTAACCCTTAGAATGAATAAAACTAAATCAAGTACAAAAACGACACCTGACTACATTTTCTTTCAAAAGTTTAACCTTAATACATGAACATGGGTGGGTGGGTGGGCGTAGTGTACTTTTCCTCACTTTCCACCTCTAGGACCCGGGATTGACTTTGTTAGTCCCTACCTGATTGCGTGGGCCGTGGGTTTTCCCTGGAATGATTATCTTGGGTTTTCCTCCCATGTCTGGAACCAAAAATTCCTTCATTGTGTTCTCTCCATGAGGTTCGTTCGCTTTACTGAGAATCCTTGGCTTCACAACCAGAACTAAATAAATGAATAATGAACACACGATATAGTAGATAACATTGAACAAATCAATCAGGAATCCAAAGCCTTTTCACTAGGCTTTTGGTCTTGCTATACTTCTTTGCCTCTGATATTAAGACATACCTTAGAGGGCCAAAAAAAGATTGTAAAACGAATTTCAGGGATTTAAACCCATAACCACGGGGTTCAGAGTACCAATCCTTTTCCACAAGGCCACTGGTCCTCTGCCCAGCCGGTTTGAATGTAATATTGACTCTTAAGAATTAATTTTAAAACACCAGTAAAGGGGCTGTATCGTCATAATTATAGCAGGCCTGTGGCTGTGCATGGAAAGAAGAACTCTCACCCAGATAACTACACACGGTCAAAGGGTGATGTGACCGCGGGCGTGCAAGCGTGCGTTTTAACTAGGTAATTCCATTTACTGCTATAATCATGACACAGCCCCTTTAAAGTAAAAAAGTACAGTAGCAGTAACCAGACATTTTCTTTTGGGAAGGAGGGGGGGGGGAAGCGGGGGCAAAGACATAATTTAGGGATGGGCTATCTATAGCCCCATACTGTGCCAATACGCTGGACTCCCTCCTCTTCTTTGACGAAGTCCAGCGTATTGGCACAATGTATGGGGCTAGGCTATCTATTCTAATGTAACAAACAATTGATTTGTGCATTTTTTCGATGTCATTTGGGGCGCGAGAGGGAGGCAGGGGTTATGAGCGAGGGGGCTCCAGACCCTCTCCCCCACCATCCCTCCACCCCTTCTTAGTGGTTTCGCCACTAATCATCTAACGATCAATATTTTCCCTGATACATATATGCAGGTACCATAATAGTATTAGTAGTACTACAATACAGTAACACTAACACTAGTGCTGTCACTTTATATCCATGGAAGTGAAGTAAACTTTGGTCCTTACCTGTCTAGAAGGGTTGAAGAATGTATCTGGCTAGGAACAGAAAGTTTGAACAATTCTACAGGGTTGAAAACGTTTTTATGGTCGCAGAGCAAGGACCCCCAAATCATCCCGTGTAAACAATCTTCGTTTCAAATGTGACAGCAGCTGCCGCGGTAATATCAACAAGAGTTTAAAAACAATATACGACCGCCCTCTCGCGGCGCTCGCTATCTAATCTTACCCTCCTTTTCGTTCTGCCAGTGACCCCAGCCTTTCCCACGGCTCATAATTCGTGATTTCTTACTGGCGGGCCCTCCTCCACGGCCCAGAGTTAATTATAATATGTGACTCAGCCTGTGTAAATGAGACACTTTGAGGTAAAAATTTAAGTCCAAATTTTATCATGTTGGGCATCTTCCAAGGATTAAAAAGACACCACACTGACCTCTACAGAGTTGACTGTTCTGGATTGGAACCGTAAACTCTGTATAGAGGTCAGTGTGGTGTCGTTTTAATCCTTGGAAGATGCCCTACATGATGAAATTGAAATTTACATTTTTACCTCAAAGTGTCTCATTCAAACAGACTGAGTCACATATTGTGCAGCGCCGCTCCTCGTTTTGCGACTTCTTATTGGCTACTGTTTTGCGTCAAAAAAAAAGCAACCAATGGTCAAGACGGCTATGTTGCCCACTCCTCTTTTCGTGACCTGATTGGTTAGTAGGGGTCTCCGGGTTAGACGAATAGGAAGCGCGCTTTCATGACCGATTGGACCCATCATTTTGGGGGTTAGGGTTTTAGGGTTAGGGTTTTACGGTTAGGGTTATGGTTAGGTTTTTTTAGGAATAGGAAGTGCACTTCAATGACACGATTGGCCTTCATTTTAGGATTAGGGTTTTAGGGTTAGGATTACTAGGGTAAGGGTTATAGGGTTAGGGTTATTAGGGTTAGGGTTAGGGCTTTAGGGTTAGGGTTAGGGTTAGTTTTTTGTTTTTTGTTTTTTACTAATTTCACTTCTTAACCCTCCGTTGGAACAGGAGACTATTTTTGACAGTCGGTTTTTAGTGTTTTTGAATAACTTGTTTAAGCAGTAACATGATATAAATATAAAAATTGTTAGGGATAGGGTTAGGGTTTTAGGGTTAGGGTTAGGCTAGGGTTATTTATTCAATTTTTTTATTTTTATTTATTTTTTTTTTTTTACTTAAACATGATATCTAAATAAAAATGGTTAAGGTTAGGGTCAGAGTTAGGTTATAAAACGGTTATTTATAAATAATGGTCAGTGGGTATTGTTCTGTTGCATTTTAATTTTTTCCGTTGCATTTTTATAAATATAAATGCGACAGAAAACATCAAAATAATCATATGGAAATTGAAATTTTGTGGGGATGGGAGTTAGTAACGAGCTTAAAGCATTTTTCATAAAATAATACAGCACATCTCGATCCATCCATATTATCCATAAACTTATTCTTTTCGTTTTATTTTCCATAAAATCACAATTTACAACGAAGTATAAAGTGCAAAAAATCAAACACGGGCTGATGTGAACACATAAAGGCGTTTTCGAAACACGGCTACGGCTCTGGCTATGGCTAATACTCTGTCGGTAATTTTGAAAACAAGGCTTTCGGTAGGGGGCTCCAAAGTAGCAGACGGACTTAGCCCTAAGCCTTAGCGGAAACCGACGCCAGGGATTCGAAAACGGCCATATTCCTACGGGAGCCCTTGTCAGATTCGTATAGTGTACCCATTTACAATAAAAGTTCCCTTTCTGTCTCGCTTTCATCCTGTACCCCGGTATGGAAGAAAAACAATATGGCTGTACCGAGATAAAGCCATTAAGTTTAATGGAAGCGACCTTTTTATCCCTCTTTTTTTCCAAAGAGCAATTTTTATCATCCTTATGCAATGACAGACATCGGAACGCTAGGTGGCAGCAGACTTACCAGGTAAATTTCCATTGTTTGTGCAGTTCTGAGCATGCGCACATTTCCTAGAACAATGAATTTACCTGGTGAGTCTGCTGCCACCTAGTGACATCAAAAGTCGCCCATAGCTGCACTAATCTGCTTTCAACATTTTATAATACATTGTTGGCTATGGTAATAACAATATTAATTCTTACAGATGTCTGGTTCGTATTGGTTGATTTGACTCCACAATTTAGATTTCAATTTTAAATAGCTATTCTTAAAGTTATAAGCTTCCTCTTAAGGTATTGTACAAAAAAGAATTTACCAATGATAATATAAGTGGTAGTTAATAAAAAACTAAAAACGAATTATTTTCAGAACCAACCAATATTTCACGTCCATCAGCCATGTACAAACCATTAGCATGATACATGTATTTTGTGCATTGTCCGTGCCATGAGAAAGGTTACTATGTTATTCGTCTTGAAACAGCATCTGTTAAAATTCGTTCAGAGAAAATGCTCTTAAAAAACGGCGTAATTCGGGCCATGAGACTTTACTTTGCTGCATTGTGAAAGGTGCTAAAAGTGACAATGAATATTTAAATTTGTAAAAAGAACATTCATCTGGGAATAGCGACATGACCCGGTCTCTACCGAGAAGGGAAAAAGGTATAATGACACACAATTTACCTCCATTGCATTGACGTAACACGCGGTTCCTATCTGACCACGGTCTGCCATTTTTGTAGTCTAATTGCATGTAAAGTTACGGTGCATGTCTGACTGTGCGCGCGTCGCCTAAAATGCGCCCCAACTGACTCCACAATGGGGCAACCACGACTATTGTGATGATGATGTGAGATGAATCGGGTATAGTCAATATTCCTGCTTGATACGGTACCCAGGACTTCCACAAACAAAATTGATTTATAAGGGTTATAGTTAGATAAACGCTCTTCGTGAATAGTTTGGTGCAAAAATTTCTGCCCACTTTAGAATTACCTTAACAACAGTTGAACTAGTAACAATGCAGTGCGCCACCAAGAGGCTCCATGTTAGAAGGTCAAACATTTATTTCATATTATTATTAACGTGTTGAAACTGAATCAAGATGGCCGCACCATGATAAAGGTATATAACACCTCGTAATAAAGTGCGCCCGGAAGAAGGTCATACGGATGCGTGACCTTTTTTGGGGGCACACAAATTGCAACTTTTTGCCCCAGCAGAAGGTCACAAGCAATAACATGGCTTTTTTGAAAAAAAGTATGGCATAACTGCTGTATATTTGTTGCTAGAATTGAAACACAATATTTTGGACAGTAGTTTCGACCTTTTGCAAAATAATGACGTTTTTTTCGATAACTTTACGGTTAAAAGATTTGTTATCAACAGACAAAATAGTATTGTTTACAACGGTACACAGGCTATACATTTATATATAATACTTCATAGCAAGATGCGGCTAGAGTTTATCAATATAACTGTAAATGTAGGCACTATATTGCACTATTATTATATCGGTCAATTATTATAAGTCAATTTGATGTTACCATCATATCAGTAAAATGATTATTTATTTATCATATTTTGATACTGTTTTGGTAATAATGCTGTATACAAGATTATGTCAAGTGCTAGGGTCGTTTCGCTTGTTCCTTTTTTATCCTCAGTTTATTTTGTACGGAAATGTTTCCACGAAGTGACGAATCCTTTTTTATTTTTTTTTTTTTTTTTTTATGCAGCACCCAGCAGGCATGTTTTTTTCACGAAGTGATCACGTTCAGGAATTAATTACTCAATAAGACAGATGCAAGAGGGATAATTACTGACAGTTCTGCAATTGAAGAGGTCGGATTATTTTATGTTGGCCCTAACATGTTAAAATAATTAATTGCAGAAAGAGCAGTTTGAAAAAAATATCTAAGTAAAAAACCAGTTTAACTTCTAACGTGATTTTCCCATAACATTGAATTATTCCTGTATCACAAAGCGGACTCGTCACTTCGTGACAACGCTAACACGTTAAACAAATATAACTCAATTTAAATCCAGTATTATTGTTTAAATTAGAAACGATATGGTGTAAACAGAACGAAGTACATTATCTTACTTAGTGATCTCTTCTGTATACTTAACAAGCCCTAAGATAAGGTGTAAATGGTAATTCGGCAGTATTCTTCACGAAAACTGGAGGTCTTTTATAAACATTTCAAAACTGTCGATTTCTAATGTTAAAGTTTATCCCACATTTTAGAACTTATGAGAATGACGCGGGCTCTGTCAACTTATAATATTTTACTATTTCCATTTTGCAATAAATCGTTAGGATAAATCAAACAATCCAATGACAAATTATAGCACAGTTTCCAGCTGAAAACTCGATGATAAAACTGAGTCTTTCTTGATTTCATTTGCATATTGTATCTGAAGCTTGAACCATTAGGCCTAATGGTTTTGTTCAAATCGTGATCCCCTTTTCACTCGTACACAAAGAGTACATTGAGCCAGTACGTGCAGATTGTCACAAATGGCAGGCTATTTTATTATAGTTTTTTGTTTTTGTTCTTGTTTTTTTGCTATCGCGACTAATGTCCACTTGCCGAAAACAATCACGCCCTCATGTGGCAGTGCAGCATATCTGCAACGCTAGGTGGCGTGTATCAGTGTGCGGAAGACCAGCTGGAAACACACTGATTTCTGTACCTTTAACGGGCAAGCAACGATCATCAAGCATTGTTTTGTAACGATGTATGCAGAGTTCATCAGTGGAATCCACCAAAGTAACTCTATTATGTACGTGCACCTTCAATAAAATACTTTTACTAGACTACAATGTTGCCACAGCGTGGCCTTGGAAATATCATACATCCAACACGTGGTTGAGATAGGATATATAACAAATTGCGAGTCTTAAAATCTCGATTTTGGAAAGTTTTTTGTCTGGTGGGAGAGTGGGTAGAAGCTTACGGAGTTCTCCGAAGGCCACGTTGAACGCTTCCACCCGTATTCTCTCCCTGGTCGCGTGTGCCGTGCGGTACTTGGTCGTAGCCCGCCGTCTGCGGCGTCTTTCCTCGCGCGACAAGTGCGAGTCTGCCCTGATCCCACCGCTGCCACCACGGCAAGTGGCGGCGCTAGTGTTCGTGTTCATGTTTTCGTTCTGGTCGGCTTCGATCTCGGCACCGCATGAGATCTCGCGAGGTTCTTCTTTGACTGCTGTCGGGACGGGGAGCACCATGCTCGGTAAGTTCGACCTCGTCGCTCTCATTGGCTCTCTCTTTGCTGACGTATCACATTGGTTCTCACGGTAGTATTCGAATATTCAAATGACCGTAGCTCTAATTGGTTCCTTCTGTTTGCTTAAATATTAAAATAAGTTGGTGTCCGTCTCGAATATGCAAATCACCCTTGAGAGGTATATATTATTTCCTTCAAGCACGAAGACAATGTTTAATCTCTCGTTGTCATGCTGGTAGTCGTTTTTTTTTTAATTTGTTCTGTCGGACAAAGACAGTCTGGAGTGTTATCTGAAAAATAAATTACAAAGCACAACGTTAGTCATTAAATCAAAAGTATGACAAATAAACCTACTGCTTTCAACAGTGTGGTCCAATCATAGACGAAAAATAATGCTCTGTCAAAAGATTTGGATTTTGGGAAGTTGCAAGAAAACGAAAATCATTTTTTCTTAATTATTTTGTAGCACGAACATTTTTTTTATTTTCGATATATCTTCAGAGTTTATCTCGATATTTTCTCGTCTAAATTTTAGTTATTTTATGGGTGCTTAAAAGCGTGTTAGGTGCAATTTCCCGCAATAAACCAAAACATACGACGTAGACACAATGTCTTTTGTCTAGGGAACCCAACTTTAGTGTTCTCTATTGCTTATCAAGTCAATGTACCACACGTAATTCAAAATCAACTCGCAAATGCCTTATCGCAAAATAGTATTACGTCATGCATGGAGTTCCTGCTGGCTCATAGGGCATCTTCGAAACCGCAGCTTCGGCTTGAGGCTACGGCTTAGGCTTCGTCAGTTATTTTGAAAACGTGTGCTTTCGGTACGGGACTTCAAAATAGGCGGACGCAGCCTCAGCCGGCGAGCCCTGGCTGAGCCCAAACAGCCAGGGGTCCGGAGTTCCATTTGAACTTCATGACCTCAACTGTAGATCCGCTACTGTTACAATACACCCGCCTCGCAAGGGCTGTTATTATCGCGTTCAATGCAACGACCTGCCCGCGGGCAATTGACGGATTCTATTCCCCTATTAATTTTGCATGTTGGCTTGGAAGGATATGGAGTATTCTGTACCCCAGCGCTGGCCATCCCGAGAGGCCATCTCTGTATTTTTTTTTTTTTTTTTTTTTTTTTAGTCTCCCTGATGTTGACTTTGTTTTGACCGATAGTTAATACGATGTAACATTAGAGACAACTCGACTCCCCAAAGAATCAAACACAGAAATTAATGTAGATCGCCAAGTTGATGGTGGGGTTTGTACCCCGACGGCTGTTTCGTGTCTTTGAAACGTTTTCCCGACGTCTGTTCTATGTCTGTAATTAGAGACGGTCGCAGTTAATGTGGTATTATTAAGTAAGTCGTCACACTGCGGGATGTGTTAATAATTGATGACCATGAATATTATGCATAACCGAATGCCGGAGTGAATGGTTTATGCCATACATTAAATAGTTGTGAACGTCTGGAAATCGTGCCGGTACGTCACCTTTAAGGTACGATCATGGAGGTATACACCATCATCAAATGATACATGATCGCGATTGATCGAATCACGTGTGAACAATTAATCTAAAAAAGTACGGGTAGCTTTGGTGCCCAATTTTACTGAGAGCTATTGCCGTCTGAACTGCAAATATTTGCAAGAAATGTGTCCATAATGTGTAATAGAGAGCTGGATTATAACATTGGACACTTTTAAATATTTGTACCGCTACGATTTATAAACAGTAGTGGTAGTAGGGTCCTGTGGAAAGTGACAGATGTGAAGTAAGAATAAAGAAAAAAAGGTAATGCGGTTAGCGTTCTTAAAGATTATAAGTAAAGCCAAAAAAGTTTTATTTCTAAAGAAAGGTCTAGTATTTTCGAACACGATTTTTCCAAAATTGTATTACAACAATTGCAAGATCAAATTCAGCTTCTAAAGTTAGTTTGGATTTAGCTTTTATTAAAGCTCCAGCCAAACATTGGTAAACTGACTTTAAATTAAAATAAATGCTTCCATTTGAAAACCTGCGAAAATTTCAGCTCATTTCGTTAAAATGTTTCGTAAAGATGCATTCAACATTTTTGTGCGCATTCCTATAGGCAGAGTTTTCGTCTCAATGAGACGAAAACTACTTTTGGATCTTATTTCATTTATGATTTAAAAACGATAACACTTCAGGCAGAATTATTTCAAGGAAAGTTTTCTACCATCATTATATTTATATTATGTAAGGCATATATAAATCTGTGAACACGTGTTTTTCTTCTTACCAATGTTGAGCAGAGGCTTTGAGTGAGCCACAAGGAAATAGTGAAAATCCTTGTTTGTTTTCAAAGTTTTCAAACATCGAATTTTGGACTCGAGAAATCATTCATAATTCATTTTTTCAAAAGCTTTAAACCATTTTGAGATATAATGGTGGACACATTTAAATTGCACAATTTGGTTCTGTCTGTATTCACCCAAACCAAACGGTGTACTTCTATGGTGTTCGCATTATCTTAAAAAGGCTAGGCCAATAGACCTTTATCACGGCGCGGCCATCTTGACTTTCTCCCATTCAAACCAATGGAACCAAACCGAGGCTGGAAGGGCAAATAGTCTGGTTCCCTTTTGTGCAATGAATATTAGCAATTATTACTGTTACTGGATGCAGAGAACAAGACCAAGATGGTGGCAGCATGATAAAGGTCTATAGCATTTCAAAAAGGAAGATTTCCACCATATATATATACCATGTAAGTTGTGAGCAAATCTATATTTTCTCTTACCAATGTTGGCACAACCTTTAAGGTCGGCAATCTCATTTGTTGTGGGGGGGGGGTGATTGTTTCTCAGAACTGCTGCCCAAAGTGTGATCATTTCCTGGCTATATGACTCACCACAAATCGGTTTATAACGAGCTATGGCCATTGGAATGATCTTCCTGCCTCGTCTAACTGCTTGTCATTCCATTAATTTTGTATGGATAAATTATTTGGCCGGTGAAAACATATTATGGCAGTGAGATCGAACTCCCGTATGGGTCTTTTACATAATGTCCAATTCGGCTGCGGTAGCAGCAAACCCGTCGGGTCGTTACAGTCATGGATGATTTGCTCAAACTCAAACTTTGTCATGTGGCAGCGGCCATTTTGGTATTGTTCCCTGTATCCAATATTTATGGTTTTAAAGCACTAAACTATTTTCATTTGTGAAATGTTCCCTGAATCCAGTATCGATCGTTTATATAAGCATGCGGTCATTATACAAAACAGCACCAGACTATTTCCATGTTTGTAATGTTTTCTACAGCCAGTTTAAAAGCATGCACTTGTGATACAAAACGGCACCAGTCTGTTAAAATTTGTGTAATGCTCCCTGCATTCGATATCGATAGCTTAAAAACCTCACCGTCGCTATACAAACAGCAGTAACTAGCGTGGGGGGGGGGCCTTCCCCCGAGTTAGATCGAAAAATGCACAAATGAATGGTTCGTTACATCAAAAACCATCCAAATTATTCCTCTGCCCCAACTTGCCCCAAAACGCAATTCTTTCACCAAAACGCAAATATTGTTTTAATTTGGTTATTTAGCAGCTGTAATGGCAAAACTAACATGTACACAAATATGTTATTACAATTATCTATTCTTGGAGGATCCTGTTGAAGACCGCCTTATATGTGAACGGGTTACCCTGACAAAAGATTAGCAATAAATAAATAAATAGTTAATGAAATAAGACCACAAGCAAATTGCCATACCAATCCCAGACAATATTCAGCCAAGACATCGCAGAACTCGCCAACGGCAACAACACAGATTCATGCAACTCTGCTCCATATCTGACAGCTACAAACAAAGCTGCTTCCCATAACCTGTACGTGACTGGGATGCGCTCCCCAAGAACGTCACTGGACTGCCCACCGTGGAGCAGTTCAAGGGAGCTATCACTGCCTAAAGTCACAAGCTTTTTACTTGCAAAACATTATGTTAGAGAACCGTTAAATAAAGATAATAAAAAATCACATGTAGTTTTTTTATATAGCGCTTTATCTACGGGCGTCTCAAAGCGCTTATTGTTATTTTTTAAGACAGGATTTTAGAGATTTTGAATTATGAGACCCATTTATGTAGCACCTTATAATGGTTTACAAGGTGCTGCGGTGCATTCAGCAGCCACTGCCAGAAACACCGGGGCAAACCCCTTCTCTCAGCGATAATACAACTGGGTTCTTTTTGTTAACTTGCATAATACACAATACACGTGGTATACGGCTTTACGTCCAATCTGAAGGACGAAGCAATAATGGTTAAGTGTCTTGCTCAAGGACACAAGTATCAAGACCGGGACTTGAACCCACACTCTGCTGATCAGAAACACCAGAGTTTCCTTCCAGTGCGCTTGACCGCTCGGCCACGACACGCCAACATTTAAGACACCCCACTACAATCTTTGTTTAGATGCTGAACTGGCCTTCAACGCCATGTACCAGCATAGAAATAGACTACACCACTGGCTTGAAACAGTAGTATTTGTTTTTTAGGAGACTAGCCATCCCAGTCCTCTAGTTTCCAAGACGACTATCACACAGGGTGGCTTTTTTGGTATCTATAAATGTAGGCTGATACCTAAATGCAGAACTGGTCTATATATTAAGCACTGCATCTTGGCTATATTCAGTTACAGTGTTGGGGCTCAGTTTAGGTAAACGCTGTTTAGGCTACATTTAGGTTACAGTGTTGGGGCTGTTTTTACGTACAGTGTTTGTGCTACATTTAGGTACAGTGATCCTACAGTTTAGGTAGGCCTTCAGTGTTCAGACCACATTTAGGTATAATGTTGGTGCTGCATTTATAGCCACACTGTTTGTGCTCCATTTAGGTACAGTGTTGGGGCTACATGTGGGTATAGGCCTACAATGTTTATGCCACAAGGTACAGTGTTGGGGCTGTATTTATGTATAGTGTTTGTGCTACTTTCAACCACAGTGTTGGAGCTACGTTAAGCTACAGTGTTGATGTAAGCCTTTGTAGGACTCTTCCTCGGTGCTTTACACTGTAGTATTTATACGACAGCGAAAGGCCTCCAGGGCCAAGTGTTGGGGCTAGATTAATGTACAGTGTTGGGACTACATTACTGTAGAGTGTTGGGGCTACATTCATCTACAATGGTTGAGATACATCACGTGCCACCCAGGCTGCTCGTCGTATTGTCATTATTTTTGTTTTGTTCCATCCTCTACTTGTCATTGTTTTGAAAACGGTATACGCTGATTGAAATGAACTGCAACTTTCAGAGGTATGTTTTATTGCACATCTTTCAAACCGATACAAGAATGGAAACATTAAGATATATTTTCAGGTCTGCCCAGCCCTAAGCTGTCTGCATTGTATTAGATTTCTTCAAACATTTCCACTAGACATAATCAAGTATATTTGAAGACCTGCATTTTCCCTGAAACAAAGTTAAAGTCTGAATGTTGTTACGCGTGTGGGGGAAAAAGCACAATCGTTTTCCTCTTGTTCATTTTCCCGTCAGCATTTAGTTCTCCTTCGCATCTTCGCTCATGCTTATCATTGCCAACTGTCACTTCACCCCGGGGGACACACTCTCAATACTAAAGCGGGAACCCCCGGGGGCGCCACTACAAACTCGATACAACCGCATTGCCTTTCCCCAAGGGGCTAGCCTATGTTGACAAAGCACTGTCAGCAATATTTACTCTTGGCCCGGCACGGGCGAGCACCGTTGCGTGTGTTTTATGCAACCCCTGGTTAGCGAGCAATTTAGACACGGGTTCTTTCCCTCCACAACAACAAAACAAATATATGTTGACTGACGCTTTTGCACCTATAAATTACAAGCTGTGGATGTGTAGAGAGCTGATATCATGTTAGGAGAAATGGGAGGGGAATTCGGCAATGGTACATAACATTTATTATAAGTTGTTAAACAATGAGGTGATGAGATATGCAAGGGCACAGTCCTCTATAACATCAACGGGCTGGTCCGTTTTACTTAGGAGGTTCCACTTCATTTGCAGATGGTTAAAGGAAGTGTGTTTTAATTTTTGGATATCTGTCATGATGCTTTAATAGAGGCTGGCTTAGAAAAAAGCACAGAAAAGTTCACCATGAGTCAGAATAACAGTAGACGAATACACAGCGGCTTCATTAAAGTTAAAACAATATGAAAGACTTGGACGTAGTCGGGTGCCCCGACCGAAGGATCCTTCATCAATAAGAAGTCATAAGTTTCCAACTAGGTACAAGATACATGTACAATATACTAGTTACGTGAAGAAAATACAATACAAAATATGTAAGGCAAATGTACCGGTACATGTACACAGGTACCGTGTAAAAGTTACAAGTTAGAGTGTTCAAGGTACACGGTCAAGGTACACGGTAAATGGTAGGCCTACCAGGTACAAGGGTACAAGGTACAAGGTACAATGTACAAGGTACAAGGTACAGGGTACAAGGTACAAGGTACAAGGTACAAGGTACAAGGTACAAGGTACAAGGTACAAGGTACAAGGTACAAGGTACAAGGTACAAGGTACAAGGTACAAGGTACAAGGTACAAGGTACAATGTACAAGGCACACGGTGCAAGGTACAAGGTACAAGGTACAATGTACAAGGTACAATGTGCATGGTACAAGGTACAAGGTACAATGTACAAGGCACACGGTGCAAGGTACAAGGTACAAGGTACAATGTACAAGGTACAATGTGCATGGTACAAGGTACAAGGTACATGGTACAATGCACACGTTACAAAGGTGCACGGTAAAGGGTACAAGGTACACGGTACAAGGTACAAGGTACAGGGTGCATGTAGAAGGTACAGCGTACATGTGCTAGGTACAGGTACAAATGTATATAGTATGGGTACAAGATACAAGGGTATGTACGATGCACAAAGTACAATGTATAAGGTACATACGCATTTCAAGGCACAAGGCACAAGGTACAAGATACTTTTACAAGTTACATGTACGACAAACAAGGTACAATGTACACAGTTTTGGAGGTTCAGAAGACCAATTTCGATCGTTCCTCAGACATTCGCTTATATAGGGACGTTTAAATTCAGCAAAGGAATAGAAAATCATATGCTAAGAGTGGAACATACAGAACTATTTATAATTATTTCATTCTCTTACACCATTTTGTTTGAAATGTTGGGATTTATTGTTAGGCTGGGTGGAATGTTTTACCGAGCGTGACCGGAAGACGGGAGTACAGGTCCTATGTCATTCGGCCGGGCACCCGACGAAATTCGAAGCTTCATTTTCTTGTCTTAACTCAATTTCAACATTTGTGGCGATCCCCCGGAAACCACATCCTTCTTTGAGAGGTCTAGTTTTGTGGCAGAGGTTTCTGATGCAAGATTTGAATGGCTTACAACGGTGATCCAGTACTAAAGAAATGATGTTAAATTATTCATGGAGTGATTTAATCAACCGCAATAACGTTACAAAGCTAGGAAGACATTTGCAAGTCTACACTCTTACAGCGAACTACTCAAAATATTGACCTAGGTTTTCCTAGTTGTTGAACGCTGACTAGGAATTTGGTTAAACATACGAAAATTGAAAATAAATTACTGCAGACTTAGTCATACCAACTAGAAAAAGTAATTGGATTTGACTCAAATTTTAGTTATTTAAATAATCCTGACTCGAAAAAATAGTCAGACTGACTGATTTTCATGTAGCACCCAGCTGACACTTAATTGTTAGTCAAACCTAACTGGTTTCTTGTCAAATTTGACCAATGTTTTTTTTTACGAGTGTAAAGATCAGTATTGTTAATTAAATTGTTAGTGGTTGTCTGTCTTACTTTATAGTATGACGAGCATATATATGCCTGGAGAACAAAGATTATGACCATTGTACACACGGCCTTCAAACTATCCTAGCAAGCCACATTCATGCACAATTGGAAATCGAAATGTTAACCAATTTTCTTTTATAGAATATTACTGGACAAAACCCCTAGGATTATCCACTGAGTGCGGGCGATTTCCAGAAGAACCCGACCTTGGTTGTAAAGTTTAATCTAGACTAAGAAGGTCAATTAGGCTAAACACTGTCTATTAACAAAACCCCGTGTGTACTTTTCTGACAAGGCGAAAGCACCGTGCGCGAGGCGATGGGGCAGACCGTTCGAGGTCGCTCATCGACGGCCATCTGTCGCTGGCCAGCCCCGCTGAAACACAAAAACCAATTACCGTTTTAGTGTTACGCTGTCCTTACGAAATACATTAGTTCTGAAATTCTGCCTTGGTATTTTTTTATCTTACCTTTTTATCTACAGTTGATAGCATGTATTAACTGTAACCATTGTTTGGAATATGAAATTGTGAAAACAAAACGTGGTGGTGTCACTTTGCCGATCTGCAAGTCATGGAAACAAGAACGATGCTGTGGGTAAAACAAATAAAATAAAACATGAAAAAATGAAAAATAAAAAAAGCATTCCTTACAGATGTATGATCCGTGCACTTGTAATTTGTGCTCGAAAATGAATTGATTCCAGCGAACGAAATTTAACAGAGCATGTTATTTTGTAACCAATAGAAATAATAAATTGTGTTTTGACCTTGTAGATGGCAATAAAAATGTTGTTTTGAAAACGATTATCCCAGCCAACCAACCGACGTGAAAATGTGTACGACGGCCATGCTCGCTACCGGGTACCCAGAAGTCCGCTATTACAACGTCATTTACCTACATTTTGTATCTGTGTAGCAAGGCACCCGGCTGAAATTGAGCAGGTAGCGCGCAGAGTTTATTTTTATTGTGAGCTACACAATTTTCTTTTAAATTAATTACTCAGTTAATATTCAATGATGGATTGTTTCGTTCGATACCTCATTTAGAAGTTAATAACTTAGGTCATCCTAGAAAAATAGCAATCCAAGACTTTGATTTATTTTTCAAGGTAAAATAGGCTTGAGCACGGATCATCTATCTTAAATAAAGACAACATTATCCATTAAGTACTTGATTAGAGTTGCTGGTACAAACCTTGAAAAAAAAATCCAAGAGAATTTTGAAACCAACTGTACGGGGTTCAACGAGTGCCACAGCACATTATCAAGATAACGAGATTACTTAAATCGCCAGGTCGACTTCCTGATATGAAGGTGTCGACTTGATCTGATAATTGCCAAGTCGACTTTCAGCAAAGATAAAAACAATTGGATTTGACAAAACGCACACACCCCATTTTCATTTAATCTTTAAAGGTAGAATTTGGTAATCATCGAGCAAATTTGTTATTAGTATATCAGTCTGAATGCTTACTGATTATGAAGTTCATACCAGTACCAATCTTCCATGGACATATTTCTGTCTGAAATACTGTCAAAGTCGAGAAAATAGAATTTGAAGACCCGATTTTAATTTCGGTTGTAACAATCGAAATTAAGGACAATGTGTTTACATGCTGAAAAGTGTGCACATTCTTTCACTATTTTGTCCTGACTCAGACGACGGATTGAGCCCAAATTTTCACAGATTTTGTTTTTTCCGTGTATGAACCGAAACACACAAAGTAAAAGCACTGCATTATCAGCTTCACCAACCCTATATTTACCTTCAACAGGTTCTTTGGAACTCGGCAACTCAAGTCAGACACTAACACCACTGCCTGTCTATTTTATCGACATGCTATTTCGTGTTTTAACGCATATTCCACCACTTCTTTTTGCTGGTATTTTTACGATCTATCTTGTCCCGAATGAACTGTTTTGTTCACATTTTACAATGTACATCATTTATAGTCTTACTTTACTTCAACATGTTTGCCCAGTATGTTTCCTTGTTCTTTATTTGAATTTTGTATTTCCATAAAGGTTTATTATGTATGTTTATTTAATTTTATTTTATTGTAAAGTGCAGAACAAGAAATCAACTTTAATGTTGAATGATGAATGAAATATAGGCCTATCACTGGTTGAATTGATCAAAAGCATATGGACGTGATAAAGGTATAGAAAGAGTGAACCGGGAATAAGGAACTGTCTGTACAGGCTGTAACGTTGAAGTCTTTCTGAGGTGATAATTACAAATTCAACTCCAGGCTCTGTGCCGGAGTCAAAAAGTCAGACCGTCTCGTCAGCATCACAGCCCCCGTGATGAGGGTCGGCTTCCCCCCTGTAGGGCGAGTCGATACCGTGGGTGATGTACCTCGTACAAACCTAATTGTGTTTTCTTCGTTCATTCAATTACCTCGTTTCAACTTTGATTTGATAAGTGAAGGAGGGGGGGGGGGGTTGGTCGGCTTGGGATTGCATTAATACTCAGCTTAGTCAATGATACTATTCTTATGCAGCCATGAACTTGGCCATGTTTCCTGTGAACAATAACAATAATGGCTCCTTATTTTCACTCAGTCGAAAGAGGGACTGACAAGAGTCGGTCTGATACGATGATTTAAATGAAAGTAAACACTATGAATACACAAAAGATACACTTTAATAATATTGTTGTTGTTGTTGTTGTTGTTGTTGTTGTTGTTGTTGTTATTGTTGCTGTTGTTATTGTTGTTGTTGTTGTTGTTGTTGTTGTTTTTGTTATTGTTGTTGTTGTTGTTGTTGCTGTTGCTGTTGCTGCTGCTGTTGTTGTTGCTGCTGCTGCTGCTGCTGCTGCTGTTGTTGTTGTTGTTGTTGTTGTTGTTGTTGTTGTCGTCGTTGTTGTTGCTGCTGCTGTTGTTGTTGTAGTTGTTGTTGTTGTTGTTGTTGTCGCTGTTGTCGTTGTTGTTGTTGTTGATGTTGTTGTTAATCCTGCTGTTGTTATTATTATTATATTTTTACTATTACTGTTGTTATAATAGATGTTAACTGTTGTTGTTTTTCGATTTTGAAAACTACAATGATGTGAACAAATTTACTCAGACAAAAACCAAAGTTGTACCTGACTTAAAAAAGGGACATTCATTACAAAAATACAGAAAAATTTGAGTCATTCGTCAAAACTTCTATGCACCCAAAATAAACCTTTAAAATGAGACCACGACTAACTAAAAATGTAAACGAATATTATATGCAAAACATTTGTTAAAAGCCTCACATTTCAACCCTAGCAGAGTCTTTCCAAAAGGCAAAAATTTGTTTTATATGTTTAAACTTTTGTGTGTGTTGTGCTGTTGTTATAAACTAAACCTAACACCTCGTCGGAAGAAGCAAGAGGAAAAGTAGTTAGTACAATGACAATTCGTACCATAGCATTATCATTCTAAGTTGTACGGCATACCATCGCTAAACTGCTCTATAGATATAGATTATTGATATGGTTTCCAGACACGAGTTATTTAGGCTTTCATAAAGGCTGCTTTAGTCCACAAACCAGGCCGTTATATCAAAGGTCATTTTGGTAAGCAGTTTGCAGCAACTATTACCCTTTTTTCACTTGACGGTAATTTTACCAAGCAAGCATACTCCACTTTCTGCTCAACGATTTTATTGTTTTTCTTGCATATTTTGTCTTTTCTGTTTTTCTGTCTGTTTGTCACTCGCCCTGTATTGGGCTACACGCATTAGTACGAACAGCGTCCGCACAAAAGGCCTACATCACATGGCATTGTTATATGTGTTATGATATGACATCTGTCATTATAGCGTACGCACTATACAATGCGGATAGCGCGTGCGGATTGGACTCCTATATGACGGCTAGGCCACAATAGCGATTATTATGCGTGGAGCCTGTTAACGCACAGATCGTTGTTGGGTTTATGGTGGAAGCACGCGTCAAAATTAAACTAAAGCTTTTTTTTTATCCCGATATACCATCGAGATATAACCCTGTGATGCTTTCTAAATTAAAAGGACAGGTAGCTGACATTTAGGTTATGTATTTATTGTATTCTTATTAGATTCCTATCGTGTGCCAGTCTTTATTGTTCATTGTCTTGTCTCTAACTTGTATCTTGTCTGGGTTAGGGTACAACAGCTACGTTTCACCCAAACCTAAATGCTGTCTAATGATCAATCAGGTCATAATTGTATTTATCAACTGATATAATTTAAATTATTTTGTTGTTATAATACTAAAAATAAATAGTAATTATAACATTTATATAGTGCTTTCTACGGGCGTTTCAAAGCGCTCTCGATTGCAATAAATTGATGTATTACTAACACATTATGACGGCATTGAAATAAATGTAAATGAATCAATAATTGATTCATTTACATTTATTTCAATGCTGTCATTAAACAAAAATCTGTGTTCCCCTTCAAATAGCACAGTATAATTATTGTACTGCGCATTTTGTAGGGGAAACATATTTATATTTTTTAAATACTTTTTAATATGTGAGACATCAGCAGTGTTTGAAAAAAGACATCTATTTATCCTTTTTCAGTACTATCTCAGGGGATAGCTCAACTGCAGGTAAATATCGATTGTTCCTTATATCTTAAGGAAAGCGGATGTTATAGAATGGTATTAAGAGGCCACCGTATCCCTACTGTGTGATGTAATGGGCTACAATAAATCACTTTCAGTGAATACTTTTCGTGGAGTCCTGCCGTCTTTAGTACACTACAAAGGCTTCACATACGGAGCTTTGCACCAAACTGGACTAACAACATCAACAACAAAAGTAACGAATGATGAATAAATTAAGTAGGTTTTAAGCAACGACCTGAATGGTTAAGTGGTACAGCATGGCGAATGGTGGTAAATCATTCAAAAGATTGGGTGCTGCTCTCTTATTGTAAAAGAGTGAAAAAACCACTCGTTTTTGTCTGCCATACCACTCTTGCAAAGAGCCATATGGCGGACAGTTCTTTTTATAGTGAAAGACGGGTATTATCAGCTTGAATCAGAGTAAAGTTAGCTCCAATTTCACTCAAAAATGCAAATGCACAGAGAGTTTCACTCTCAAAAGATCAAAAATGACACCACTCAGGCGAGAGAGTGGATTTTTCAAATTGTTAGAACTTTAATCTAGTTTTTGGCTTTTTTAAAATACACGAATTTGAACTTTGACAGTGATTTAGCCGGAAATAAATTATCCGGAGGATTGGTGATGTTGTGAACTTTATAATCAGTGAGCTTTCGAGATTGAAAATAGCCATTTTCTACTCCATTAATTACCAACCCTGAAGGTGACAACGCTTGTAGATTTGCATAACAATACCAGTTAAAATGGTGTTAAAATCTTAATGAACTCTTGCACTCTACTGTCAAGAAGATGAAATTGTAATTATTTGAGCTAATTAACTTCACAGTTTTGATAACAAATTAATAAAGAGACTTTAAACGAGGTGAACTGCAACAGGATCGAGGTGATGTAAATTGGCAAATTCTAACAAGTTATAGACGCATGTAGATATTTATCTTCAACAATGGTGAATCATATAATATGATTGTATACAGGTGGTGCATTATGTACGGAGTTCCATGGGTGCCATGGAGCTTATTCTAATAACGAGGTATAGTCTTGCCAAGTTGACTTAATTATGGATTGGGCTAAGTCTATCTGTGGTGATTAACACAGCCATGGAGCCATAAGCTGGGATTAAGAAGTCGATTTATCATCTTAGTGTTAGTTAAAGTCGTCTTGGTTTGACGAACTATCGCAGTAAAGGTCAACTTCTTTGTTTCAGATGTAACATGGCACTCGTGAAGCTCCGTACTACAAAGAAAGGTTTAAAATAATATTTATATTCATACACAGCGCATTACATCATCAAATAATCTCAATGCGCTTTTCATTATATAGAAACAATCCAATTAGAAAAACTCATTAGGTTACATTAAAAAGCACAATACCGGTGAATCCAAAACTTAAGCTGCACAAAAGACCCATTTAAAAAAATACATTGCAAAGTCACAAATAACTAGAAATATTTCTTAAAACTCGACGAAAATAGAAAGTTGTAGAGTTGACTTAAAAAGAAAAAAAGAGGTGCATTTCAAATAAAGAAAAAAGTAAAATATTGCACTTGTCTATGACCAATTCATGTTTATAATATTTATCATAACAAGCATATATCGCCGTCTAGAAAAAAGCATATCAAACATTCATGTCTCCTGATGAAGAACAGAACATTGTCCGAAACGTTAAGTTTATCATCGGCTCTTCTCAGAGCCACCTCCTCTACAAAAGAGAGAGAGAGAGAGAGATACATGGTGTCACCGCAAATATTTCCTTAAACATTCATTTTTAACTCATTTTGCAGTGTAAATTGCTCGTATTTGTATCCGAAGATCCAAATACTTTGTACTTGGACTCGGTACTCGGATATCAGAAGACTCGATACTCAGACACTTGTACTCGTACTCGATGGCCCAAATACTAGAACTCGAATACTACTCGGCCACCCTAGTACTCGGCAGTACTAGACTGAAATTAAAGTACTACACAACACTGTTTGTTTTGAATTTTGGGGTTCAAATGGCCTACAGTACAAGTACAATAGACTTCCCAATCCAAACTTAACATCCGTAGTATTGCAATTAGCTTTTTTGTGGTATGACAGACACTGTAATGAGTGCACTGTTTGGTTTGGGTGTATTCAGACAAATTTACCCAAACCAAATTGTGCACGTGCAATGTGTCCACCCATATCTCAAAAAGGCTATTGGTTGTACATTCAAGAACGTTCAAAAGTAACATTTGTGTATAGCCACGTACCTCCGTGTTAAACTAAACCGGGTCCCGAATGGAAAAAGGCGGGTCCCTTTTTCAGGTGTTGATGCTTTAGCACTACGTGATTCAATTATTAGTCTGGGAGCCAAGCAGCCCAATCTGTTTCTTTTGGGTTATTTACAGTGTGTAATTAACGGATGCTGCAACATAATGGTGCAGCATGCACCGACACCCTTTACATACACAATGTTGTTAAATTACCAATCGCCACGTTGATATTTGCCCTCTTTCCCGACGCCGCTCGTTTCATATTTCTGAAATATTTGCATTTACAAAGTGACTGGGCTTTGACATTATTTCAATACATTTATGACTTGGTTGTGTATCTAAACAGGGGTAAGCAAATGTAGCCACGTGCCCGCGTTTTTTTTTTCGAACGTGTGAAAAATTACCGAACGTGGTGCCAAAACACAGGGGTTGAAAAATGTCAGACCTTTATAAGATTTCAGACTAATTCATATCTGCCTGGTAATAAAATGTTTAAAAAAAGTAACAATACACTGCAAAAACTGGGGTGTTAATTCGATTCTCTTGGTATCTATAATGACAACACCAACATGGTGTTAATTTTACCAACGATATAAAGCAATGGGGATAACTAACACCATGTCGGTGTTGTCACATATACCATGAGAATCAATTTAACACCCCAGATTTTGCAGTGTAATATTAAGCAGGTTTTAATGAAGAGTAATTCAAAATGGCTTGTAAGCAACGTGGATCTACACAGCGTCTGTAAGACGGAGGACAATAAGAGTTCCAGAAGAGAGTTCCATAGCCTTGGGGCAACAAAGCCAAACGTAATGTCTCTGTTTTTAAACTTTCAGTAGCTTGTACGTTCTTCAAAATAGTTTGTTCTTTAGTATTTAACAACTATGTGACCTACTTCTCTAGCACTGAGGATGCTGTTCCCTAAAACTCGATGGAATTTATAACTAGAGGAGTATGCCAAATTCTGAAAATGCTTTTATTATTTAGATATTTTTGTCAGCAACGACTGACGCCCAAGGGAGCTATAAAAACAAAGTACATAATTGACATTTTCGAATAATGCATTCGCTCACATCCAACAGGTTCAATAAACACACGGCAAAACAAAGGCCATTTGTTTTTTCGAAACGACGGCTTTGGCTTGGGCTCCGGCTTGGGCTCCGACTTAGGCTCCGTTAGTTATTTTGAACACGTGCGCTTTCGGTACGGGGTTTCAAACAGGCAGACGGTGTCTAAGCCAGAGGCGAAGCCAAAGCCGTGGTTTCAAAAACGGCCAGAGTCTCATCTCAAATTCGATTGTCCCACGAGGCTACTCGTGTGGGATTCGAACCCACGACCCACTAATTACAGAACGCTAGACCACCGGGCATGCCACACGACGGGCAGATTGTTATATCTCTTATTCACAAGAAACCCGGGCATATACTGTGAACAAAATCATCAATAGTGGGACAGTAGGGGAAATATTTGGGGGAAAGCGTGCCTTTGATGATACAAGGATGTATTAGCAAACAGTCAGAGTATGTCATGAGAAAGATATATGGTTATAGGGCCATTGCAGATTTGTCCTTTGAAAAAAAATCAGGCTAGATAGCAACCAATTTTCTAAATTGTCAAAAATGGCTGCCATTGCTTGTTATTCTACCTACAGGACAAATCTGCGATGGCCCTTTAGCCAAATATCTTTCTCATTACATACTCTGACTGTGCCAAATTCCATTCTTACATCATCAAAGGCACAATCCCATCACCTACCTGCCGCCGTGCTATGAAATAGTTCTGTTTGGAAGCTGTCAAACAAAGTGCAAGTGGACGGTTTTTTCCGCTAAACAAGACCATCGAAACAATAATTCAGATGTTGTCCGTAATACTAGAAACCTTTACAGTATAGGTCACTGGGAATTAAGATATGTACATCACCAACCAAGTGCATCCAACGTCCTCCAGTCACCGTAAATATTTAATATGATAGAAATTTAATGGGTTGGGAGTAAATTCCACTAATGTTTTTACGATGGATATGTGAGTCGTATAAAAACAGTAATGATTAATTTATAATGTTTATTTATTCCAATCGGCTTCGGTCAGATGGCATATCTTCTACCAGACAGTTGTCTAGTGACTCGTGACATCTTTTTACGTAATTCCTGGCTCTTTAGCTCCCAAATGGAGACGGGATTATCATTTTATATGTATGTATTCTTTTATTTATTTATTTATTTATTTATTTATTTCCTTGTTTGTAAATATTTAGAATGTTTATAAAGTTAGCCACAACAGATATCACGAAAGAGAATTATGCGATTAAGTTATTTGAAAGTTAATTTAGATTGCTTTGGGACAATCCTTACTCTCTGAATGTAAAACAGTGAACATTTCTCTCTCTCTCTCTCTCTCTCTCTCTCTCTCTCTCTCTCTCTGTCTCTCTCTCTCTCTCTCTCTCTCTCTCTCTCTCTCTCTCTTGCCCGAGTGGTGTCATTTTGGCTCTTTTAAGAGTGAAACCACTGTGTACCACTCTTTTGGAGTGAAATTTGAGCAAACTTCACTCTTATTCAAG
Organism: Marthasterias glacialis; assembly: GCA_911728455.2. Taxonomy (NCBI): domain Eukaryota; kingdom Metazoa; phylum Echinodermata; class Asteroidea; order Forcipulatida; family Asteriidae; genus Marthasterias; species Marthasterias glacialis. The sequence continues at coordinate 1,079,280 of OU452239.1, read as the reverse complement.
TTGAAAATACCCGTCATTCACGTTGCAGTCCGTATTACTGCTTGCGGTAATGAGACATTCTTGCAAAATTTGAGTTTGTATACAATGTTCCTGAGCTGACAGACAACTATTTTCCAAGTCGGGATAAATCTGAATAATAACCCAAGTTTGATACTAAGTATTTAAATGTTTTTGTTAGGAGGGGGGTATCGCATTTTTAGAGAAGCGGACTTTTTGTGTCTGACTTTGACTTTAGCTAGCGGGTGTAGTCAAGACCAGGTAGCCGCAGCGTTGGTCGTTACTTCAACATTACCACTCTAACCAAATGGACACGACTATGAGCCAAAACTCACTCTTTAATTTGACGATCTGTGCTTAGTTCCCTGTGTGCAAACTGCTATTCCTCACTACCACAAAAGTACCAGACTACTCCTTTCGTAAGTTTTGTTGCATGCGTTTGTGGGGAAGGCGAGGGGGAGGGGGGAGGGGTAAGTTAGCAGCACCAACCATTATTCTTAGATTAAAGACTTGGCTACCACATGTATAGTAAATGTCTGGTATCCAGACTCTTCTCAGTGTATTGACAAAATATGTTACATAATCTGGATGGTCCAGCCTACTCTGTAAACCACATCACGTTCCAACGCGTTCTTTCAACGCGACAAGTTGCCGGTGTTTTTTGTTTAACGCCAACATAAATAAACTTGATCTTAAATACAAATTTAATTTAGATACACGTGGGTTCCTTTTTTTACCCAAGGACCTGACAAAGTCATTTGGTATTCATAGCCGGTAACATAAAATAATGAAGAAATTAATAAAATAAATTCCATCGTGAGAGAAGCGCTGCAATGCACCAGGGAGATCATAGACTTGGCTCCAAGCCGGGTCCCGTGCTTTTGGTCCGTTTCCATGATGGATTGTGTACGCTGCGATGACGGCACCATAGATTTAAAGATCAAGACCGGCTTGAGTCGAGTCTACGGGGACCACAGTTGCATCGTGACAGTGTAAAAACGTGGTTGACATGTTAATTAGCTAGTCCTGTGTAACGTCTAGATGTACATTTCACGCATCAGCAATTTAGTACCCTCAAGCCGTTGTGAAAACTATGCATAATGCAATCATCTTAAGGGAATGATAGCTATCTTCTGCAGTCATCAAACTCTACTTGGAGTATTGCAATCATACCCATTATTTCAGGCATGATTTTCTCCGCTAATTTCAAAGAGATTCATTTCAAGGGACTGATGAAACTTGAGATCGGCAGCAAAAACCCTCGATGAGAGGGTATTTTTTTCCACCACAAAACAAACTCTGCGAGTGTTTCTCACCATGAAGGGTAACCTGTCTGCAACGAACGAATACATCAATTTTTTTTCTGTATTTTTGCGTTGAATTTCCTTTTATTTAAAGTGGGATACACCTTTGGTTTTTGTCTGAGTAAATTATTCACATCACTATAGTTTTCATAATGGAAAAACAACAACAACAATAACAACAAAACAACAACAACAACAACAACGACGACGACGACGACGACGACGACGACGACGACGACGACGACGACGACGACAACAACTTAAAGTGTTTTTCTCCTTTTTAATATTACATATTCTAATAATTATCTGTTTTATTTGAGTTATTAATTCCTAAACTTGTTTTCATATATACAAGACCTGCCCGCAGAGCGCTGTATAAAAAAACACCACAATAAAACAACAACGACAACGACAGCGACAGAGACAGTGACAGCGACAGCAACAGCATTATAACTAGAGCCTGTGACGATTAGGCCTACATCAAACAAGGCGGTCATTTTTTTCAGAAAAAAAGGAAAGCTAGGGAAATAGAATCACTGTTCGTCATTTGGCAATTTGAAATAAGAACCTAGTATTGGGGATAGTATTCTCGCGAACTATCCTGAGAACATAGTAACGTCTTGAGCGAAGACTACGACTTTGCGTAGGATGTTTACAAGATGGGTAATAATCGTTATATTGGTATACATCATTTTATAATAGTCTCTTGCAATAACTGACGACCATAAAATGAGATGATGTCTTAGTCGTCTTCATTTTCATGAAGACGAGCAGAGCTTACTAATCGAAACGTCGAGACTCTACTATCTCAACCCCGGTTCTCCTTTGAACCAAAACTTCTCCCAAACAGATTTTAATCACGTGGTTGCTACTCATGAAATCTACTCTGTAAATCAGTTGTACAATGGATGACATTTCTTCATCCATGGTACCAACCCAGTGTTTGTTACCGGGTAGGCTCGATGTTTACAGATATCTGCTCTGGAAGGGCGGGGAGTCGTGGGTTCGAATCCTATCCGAGTAGTGTACCTGTGGATTTTGTTTTCCGCAGAATTTGGGAAAGCACTGGGTATACAGTGCTTATCATACATCGGTGTAGGACAAGCAACCAAAATAACACCCAAAGAAGAAGCTGTTTTAGGAATAATTATAGTCTGGTTCCCGTATGGGATAATCAGTACGAACGATCGCAGTGCACGCAGGTAACATGACCAACATGGCGGCAGCAATGTCTACATTATCATCTCATAAGCCAAACAACCCCACTTGCAACCAGTGGACTGAACAAACTAAAACCTTGTACATTTCTTCCACCAAAAAAGAAAATCATCAAAAATATCTCCATAACTCCCTTCTTTACTTTAGTTTCGCTATAATCCCAACGCTTTTCGTCAAGAATGATTTTAACACTGAGCAGCCTGACTAAAAAAAGCTCAGAGTTCGGAAAGTGGTGCGGACCGATACGCTAATGCAATCCACCACCGCTGTGCATTTCTATCACATTGTACCATCGGCGATTTATTTCGCATCAGTGAGATATGCTGATGCCAATCAGTGGCAAAGTACGCTAATCTAATGACAGTTTTTTTTCTTTTCTTCTACTTTCTTTTACAATAATTACACACAACAATGATGTAATGGTCATAAGGACGTACGTGCGTTCGCTACTGTGTCCTTATATGGTTTGGTAACTAAGCGTTCTGGTTTCTTGCATAAGTTCATCTCTATGTTGTCTTATGCCTTGATAATCAGCGTTGTTTGATTCATGACTGACTCGGTCCTGGTTGATATTTTGATGACTCGCAACATCCCCCCTTTCCTGTCTCAGTCTCGAACTCGGATCCGACTACCTGGACTCGGATCCGACTACCTGGACTCGGACCCGACTACCTGGACTCGGATCCGACTATCCTGACTCAAGCTTGGACTCGAATCCGACTATCTGGACTCGGATCCGACTACCTGGACTCGGACCCGACTACCTGGACTCGGACCCGACTACCTGGACTCGGATCCGACTACCTGGACTCGGATCCGACTATCCTGACTCAAGCTTGGACTCGAATCCGACTATCTGGACTCGGATCCGACTACCTGGACTCGGACCCGACTACCTGGACTCGGATCCGACTATCCTGACTCAAGCTTGGACTCGAATCCGACTATCTGGACTCGGATCCGACTACCTGGACTCGGATCCGACTACCTGGACTCGGATCCGACTACCTGGACTCGGATCCGACTATCCTGACTCAAGCTTGGACTCGAATCCGACTATCTGGACTCGGATCCGACTACCTGGACTCGGACTCGACTACCTGGACTCGGATCCGACTACCTGGACTCGGATCCGACTACCTGGACTCGGATCCGACTATCCTGACTCAAGCTTGGACTCGAATCCGACTATCTGGACTCGGATCCGACTACCTGGACTCAGATCCGACTACCTGGACTCGGATCCGACTATCCTGACTCGAACTTGGACTCGGACCCGACTGTCTGGACTCAGATCCGACTATCTGAGCTCGAATCGGACTATCCTGACTCGCACTTGGACTGAGACCTGACTATTTGGACTCGGATCTGACTATCTGGACTCGGATCCGACTATCTGGACTCGGATCCGACTATCTGGACTCGGATCTAACTATCTGGACTCGGACTCGATGATTGTGATTAGAGAATCTAATAACCGATCATTATTTGTAACTAATACTTGTAATCTTAGGACTCGGATCTGACTATCTGGACTCGGATCCGACTATCTGGACTCGGATCCGACTATCTGGACCCGGATCTAACTATCTGGACTCGGACTCGATGATTGTGATTAGAGAATCTAATAACCGATCATTATTTGTAACTAATACTTGTAATCTTATGATATTATCACTTCTTCACTTCGCCGTTCATTCTGGACTTGTTTCCTTCAATTTGTTTTCTTCTGTGTCATTTAACGAAATATTGTTTATTAATGCATTGTCATTCTCTTATAGATTGTATCTTTCTAATTGTTCAAAATGTAATGGTTTCAAGTCACTTACCGTGATGACAATATCAATTTTTAAATTTTAATTTGTATTTTGGTGATACCATCAATTGTGCACATGCACAATTTTTAATTGTTACGTGTATAACAATACGAAGTGGTAGGTATCTTTGCTTTTTCGAAATAAGAAATAATATACAATTATATTAAATAACAAAATAAATAAGTAACAAATAACATTTTGGGCATATTACCAACCGTTCGCCTACAACACATGTCTCTTGTTATAGTTATTGTATGTCTATACAAATTATGAAATAATAATTTATTTTGTTTTCTCCCAGTGTTATAAAAACTAAAATATAAATAAACATGAAATAATAAATAATAAATACAATTTTAAACTTTACTTTCATTTTGGGCATTGCATAAAATGTACACTTTTCCTCATCGTCACAAGTTGTAGCAAGTTTGAAAAAAAAAACAGGAATCAATTAAAAACAATTAATAAATAAAAAGCATACATATAGTATATATTTTTTAATTATTATTTTTTTATTTTGGGTATATACCAAAACTGTCCATTGGGACTGCTTTTCTCGCATTCTCATTATTACGATTGTGACATCAATGGCATAATAGTCTTGTTTGATGTTTGCAGAATAAGACAAATAAATAAATAAGTATATAAAACAAATTTGTCTTATTTTACAATAAAAATGTTAACAACTCCCCGCGCATCCGTTCAATGTATTTCGCATTATTTTAGCACCATGCAAACGGGATACACGATTCGATAAAAACCTCAAATTCATGTGTCTTTTTAAACAGCATCATCTGTCAAAATTCGTTCGAAGAAAATTTTTAAAATATTTTTTGGACGAAAAAATGCGTCATGCAACTTTAACACTTGTTCAAATCTTTCCATGGATTTTTTTTATGTTGTATGTTGTTTGACACCGTCATATTTAATAATTATTTTGATTTATTCATTTATTCATTCATTTTACACTTACTTCAATATCATCTTTCGGTATATGGTTCTGTAAAGTGTATTTATACACATAGAACCAATGAGACGAGGAGAAAGAAATGAGAATGATATTAATGCAATTATTGATATAATATGTAAGACATTTGTTTTACTCAAGGAACTTTTACCCTGAATTGTTGACTTTTTCTTGCATTGAAGTGCATTAGAAGACACACACCATGCAGACGTCTTTATAATATGATTTATTTGTTTCATTACATTATTTAAATAAATCTTGTATGGACAAATTTCATGACGACCGGATGGTTGAAAACGTAAACGACAGTGTCATCCAGAAAGAAACACTGTATCTAGTGCAACAGATCAACCAATTAAAACAAGAATCAATCATCAACAAACCTTTTGGCGGGAACATCACTGGCACTCCTCCATAGCAACGTGATCCACGCTGAGTTTACGCGGGAAAAACAGTTGTACCCCATAGTCGCGTCAACGGCTATTGCAGGCTTGAAATCATGGTTCGACTGACGTCTTCAAAACCGTCAACCAACAACGCCACTATTTTCTTTTATAGTACACTATTATTTGCCGGTATCAAAAAGTCAGGGAGAATATGCGCCGTCAAAAACAAAACAAAACTGAAGGGAAAAAACTGACAGACGGAAGCCCCGGCCGGAATAGCTCTCATGTAAAATTTAAACAACGATGCGGATTACTTGGATGTATCTCCGATTCATATTCATTAATGCTGAAGCGGGACTCCACCGTCAGAGAATGCGATACTCGCACGATATGCTCGTGGGGGAATTCTGCCAAAACAACGGATAGAGACTCGGGCTTTATTCCCCCTCTTTCCTTTTTCCGGTCTTGATATATACAGTCGGAAACTTGTGCATGGACAGTCGCTGATAAATTATAGTGGGTTTACCTCACGAATTAAAAGCAATGCTCTGCTATTGGTTGGACAGCCGCTGTCATGTATGAATGATGGATTTTTATTGGTTCGTTCGCGGCGCTGGAGCTTGGCAGTGCTTTCTTGGCGGTAGTGTACGACCCCGCGATGCAACGGTGAAATGCGCACGAGTGTCTCGTGAGACCAACGTTGCCATCTGCCAGTTTGTCCGAGGGGCCTGCGGTGTCATAGATAGACTACGGATCGCAGAAACCCCAGACCAACAAGTCTCTTTGTGGTAGAGTAAAAACCTAGGAATAGTTCTACATTTCTAATTACAGTTTCACAAATAATTGTGACAGTTTTTAAAGGTAGCGATCTTGCCAATCTAACTACAGCTTTAAGACAAAACACGGCGGCATCATTGAAAAGAAACAAAATACCACAGGAGACTGAAAATAACCGTGTCTAAGTTCACACACATTTTATGCCACAGGCCCGGAAAGGGGATGGGGGGGGGGGACACACGAAAAAAGCCCCGTAAAATTCCGGAACCCATTAGCTAATTGGGAAAAGCATTTTGAACTGCTGTTATGGAGTTGAAATGACATCATATATGAACCTGTTGTCGCTTCACCGGAGTATTCAAAATTTAATCAAAGGATTTCGTGGGGGTGGGAAACAGAAGTGGGCTAAGTCGTTATAAATGGTAAATCTGGACGACCACACAAATAAGCAATCTTTTCTTGGGCTGTAACGGACGGGGAGTGCAATACGGTCTGTATAGAGATTGATCCAAGCAGCTCGTTCATAGGCGTTTACGAGACCGCTGCAATGGCCGCCGCCGCACGCGCGTGTCGACGCACACGTACAAGGAATCCTCCATGCTGATTGGTACAAATGCGCTGCGGTGGTGTTAACCACTTTTGGGATGCTTGACAAACTCTAAAGAAATAGTATCCATTCAATATTCAAGCAGAGCTTGGTATTCAGGCTTTTAAGTCACTGCAGACAAGTTGCTAGTTTAATAGTTTTCAAGAAAATGCAGTGCTTGCCTCTACAGTGGCGTAGCCAGTATCTTTTTTGAAAGGGGGGGGGGGGGAAAGGGGCATAGATATTTGGTTGAAACCGGAATTTTTTGTGACATGTTGTAGACTTGTCCATGTGTTACTGCATGTGACACAACGTGGTTTGCATTTTTTTTTTTTTCGTTTTCACGAAGTGACGTTTTTGTTTTTTAAGTTTGTAAGTCGTCGATAATTGTTCCCCTAAAAAAAATAATATACATTTACGTATCCTTTGAGATTTCAGCTTTCTAACAATGTAAACAATTTGATGCCCAATGGAACAAAATCGAAACTGCGATTTTAAAACTTGACCAACGTAAATTCGCAATATCTCGAAAGATGGTTTTACCACTGTGTGGTCTAATGTGTCACTTGGTGAAAAACTGCGACGATTTTTTTTTCTTTCTTTTCGATTAATGTTGGTTGTATTCTATATTTACCGAAATTATAGACGATGGTAATAAATTCGCTACCGGTATCCCAAAATCATCCTTTACAAAAGTGCAGCCCACCTACCCCCCCCCCCCCTCCCCCACTTCACCACCACCACCCCCACCCAAAGCTAGCCTGGACTTCTCCAGCACCAGCATTTTGCGGAACAGATGGGAGATTAGTAAAAAAATAAAAAAAGACCCCAAATCAAAAACTGACAACTGTTCTATGTTGATGTAAGTGCGTACTCGCTCTCGATGGTAATTGTGTGCTACTCGTGTACAGGAAACGGCTTTCCAGATCCTAAGTGCGCCAAAGTGGCTTGTAGGTTAGGCTAGTTCTTGTCTACCTCCCGGACGGCCGTTTCATGTCATGAACAAATAAATCCAATGCTGAGTGAAGTCAACTGAAACTCGATTTTGTTGGGTGGAGTGCGGAGCGGATCAGGAAAAATAATGGCCAACCCTTTTCTCCATTCCTTTGCAACCATTTTCTTCTCCATTTCTATAAGTTTTTCCCGTTATTCTTGATCTATTTACGTTAATTTTTGTTTTGTTATTTACTATTTTTAGTTGACACTATTTTGACTCTCTTTTTAATTAACTAATATATTATTCCTCATTAATCAGTTACTTATCTATTTATTTATTGAATAATTTATTAATAATCAAATTACTTAGTTTATTTGTTTGTTTATTAATTATTTTTTTATATTTTAATGTTATGTAACTTTTTAAAAATTTTGTGAATTTGGGCTAATTGTTGTTTTCATTTTTATTATATTATTATTTACTTTTATTTTTACTTTTATTATTTGTACAGTTCATTTTTCTAACTACAATTATTTTTTTTTAATTTTCACTTATTTTTTGTAATCTATAACAAATTTTTTTGAAGTTGGTTTTAAAATGTTAACATTATGCTGTTTTTCTCCATAGAGTATTGCTGCGAGAATTTGATATTATATTTAGATTTTCTCTACTATTTTATTTTATTTACTTTTTAAACAGTGATTAAGCGAGCAGAGATTCATGAAACAGCCGCTTGTCCAGATTGGCGCTAACGGGCAGCTCACAATGTTACGCTCCGTCGCTCAGTCTCTACTATAGACACACGCAACCACATGAAATAGTGACAGACTGTGTATTTATCTTCAAACAGTTTAGATACGGAAACTGCACGGTAACCTGTGCGCATTTTTTTCATACACACGTACAAAAATGGATTAAAATGACTTGAAACTGTTGCTTGGCTTGTACAAGTTTATGAGGTGAATGGGTAGCGAACTAACAGCTCATTTTGAGTGCCGGTGATTCCTACTCCTTAGGAGTTGAGATAGTTTTATCAGAACTGATTCACAAGTTTGAATTTAATTTGGGGCAAACAAAGAAAAATTGACTGGAGCGGGGTTTGAACCAGTGATCCCGGATTAACGTACCGGTACGTTAATCAAGGGTCGCTGGTTCAAATCCCGCTCCAGTATTTTTCTTTGTTCACCCAAAATTGAGCTAATTACCCAGCCAGTTTCCCATGTGGTTTATTGCTTAAATTCGAATTTAAAGGTAAAGTATAGGCTTGGTAAATCTGATTCTTACTTTGTGTGGTTCAATATATACATGAAAAAACAAATCTGTGAAAATTTGGACTCAACCCAACATCTGAGTCAGAGAAAATAGTAAAAGACTGTGCCCACTTTGCAGCATATAAACACACTGTCCTTAATTTCGATTGTTACAACTGAAATTTTCTCGACTTTGACAGTATTTCAGACAGAATATTTCTATGGAAGATCGGTTGGCATATATAATCAGTAAGCTTTCAGACTGATACTAATAAACATTGTTTTTGATGAATACCAGTCCTGTATTCTACCTTGAAATACGAATAAAAATATGTGCCATGGTCACGTTATAAACCTGATATAAGCCAAAGACTTCTTTTAAAAACAAAGAAAAAGGTATATTATATGGAGAATAAATCAATAGACTGTGTAAGTCTCGCGCGTATTCGAACATTAGGGTCCGTTAAAGCGCGTGATCTTGTTTCCTTCACATGTTACAGCAATGTGTGTGGGACCAAAATGGTCCCAAAAAATGTTCGAATACGCGCAAGAGTCGCACAGTCTATTGTAAACAATCACTGTGAATCAGGAATATAAAGCTTGTAATGGTCAAAATATGTGCTAATTAAGTGTGACAATTTTTTGATTTATCAAAGTTAGTATTTCTTTACTAAATTCTTTACTATTTTGTGGCTATTTAGCAAGAGAAATATGTCATCCTGCTGGCCCGGGAGAAGACATATGAACACCATTGGAAATTTGTTTTTTTGAATCGTTGAATTATTTTAATAGGAACACAGATTTATCAATATGTAAATGAACAATTACAGAAAGAAAGGACAACTGTCAATACTTTGTTTTGATTGCTGTAATTGAAACAATCAAAAGAGTAATTTCAGAAAGAAAATATTTCCCGGTTGGAAATGTTGTAATTTTTTCTCCATTTTTGCAATTTTATTATTATCTGTTGACATTTTTATTTATTTACATATCCGGGAAAGATCCCGAATCTGACCGCCTGATTTTTACCCATTCTGACCGAAAAAGACACTCAGGGGCCTACCTGGGTAGATCAAGAAAGTGTTTTGGGTCACAACAAAGGAAAAGTGGACGTCGAAAGAGACTTGGGAAAAAAACTACATGGGTAGATAAGGTCTTGTTTAATCAGCTTATTAATTCTATAATTAATCCCCTGAAAGCCCCATAGCTAATTATCTTACACCATTAATTTGAGATTAGGCTAATTATCATTGCTCGATGAAACTCACTGGTAATTTAACTGCAGGGTATACCTTTGGTATTTTGAAACGTCCGTTTGTTTCAGTCCTATATAATTGTAGATACATACCATAAAACTAACCTGTGACAATTCATTTCAAAAGGTGGTAGCGTTTTTGAGATATCGGCGAAACTTTTGAGCGGCTATTTCCACGCAGAAGGACCCGCAAAGGCTGAAACCGCACCTTTTTCATTACGTGAGAAACAATTCACGCATGAATCATTTCTCAGATTCAAATTTTCGGGGAGAAAATTACCCCTTTCTCTAAAACCAAATTACTTCCTATGGATTTGTTTCTCAGAGTGTTTGATACTATTAACAGCTCTCCAGTGCTTCTTACCAAGTAAGCTTTTATGGTCATTAATTTGTGGAGTAATTACCAAAGGTATACCCTGCCTTAACAGTTACAGAAATGGGATCAAGTAGAGAGGCGGGAATAAAAGATATTAGCTGTGTTAATTATTTGACACTGTTTGAGTTAATGGTGCATATTATCGAAATGAATTCCCCATTGGGTTTTATTTTTAAAACCTCAGCTCAGCATTGGTAATAAAGAAAACATAAATGTTTACATTAATTTAAATATACTTTAGTTTTATGGTTTAATGGAGCAAACATTTTTTATTGCACTGAAAATATTACTCGGTCTCTTCATGTTGCGAACCTGGAGAGACCAATGTAGGCCTATACTTTAAAACAAGTTTCCTTGAACGGCAAGATTCCCCTCTTCAAACTAATTACCCACTAACAATATCCAGAACCCCCAGCATTAACAAATCCTTGTGTAGGTCGATTGGACCACCACCTGCGCTGCCACAATTGGTAGACAACTTTCCTGTTATGGTTTTTGAATAATAAATGAATAAGATCCACAAATTAATTTTTGTTCCATGAGACAAAAACAACAACAGCAACAACAGCAGCAGCAGCTGCTGCAGCAGCAACAACAACAACAACAACAACAACAACAACAACAACAACAACAACAACAACAACAACAACAACAACAACAACAACAACAACAACAACAACAACAACAGTGGCAGCAGCAGCAGCAGCAGCAATAGCAACATCAACAACAGCAGCAGCAAAGAGCAACAACAACAGCAATAGCAACAGCAACAGCAGCAACAACAACCAACGCACAAACGATTTCGTGTTATGGGTCTTTATAGTTCACCATTCATTATCGGTTGATTTCAAGTTCGTGGGTACGCATTAAAACTAAGGATTTTGCAAAATGACAATGGGCTTCGGGTGGCTTGACATACCGTGGACGTACCAACAAAGAGAAGTCCTTTGTCTAAAGTCATTTACAGACTTGTGTGAGTGGATGCTTCTGTGGGGGGGGGGGGCAGTGCCTCCCCCTCCCGACGCCCCTAGCTCATTCATTGCCACGTGACAATATGTGTTTTTATCCTTTTCCCGAAAAGAAAAAAGTCCAACTTGCTTTTATTTTTTATTTTTATTATCACTTGCTAATCAGCCAGACTAAATATAAAGCCACTTTATTACTTCACAACGGCAAACGACTCCAAGTTAAAAGACAACAAGAAGACCTAACACCCTCCGAGGCCCATCACGCTCAGCGGCGTGCGGGGTCGAGGTGTCATGCACCGTGGATCGACACGTGCCGCCCGTCATGTTCAATTACTGACACACCTCGGACTTGGGCCGTCCGACGGCGCTAATGTACGGCATAGCGATACCGAGCAAGTTACGCCTGACTGTATGATCGTCCGTGTTTATGTTGTAATAAATATAGATTGGATCACTGTACAGGGGTGCTGTTAACTGACTACTTTTGTTTTGGTTCTATATTTCTGCGTGAGTTGTGATATGTTTTCTGCTGCCGGATTCTCACTTCGTAAAGAAACCTTATATACCCCGATCTCTTTCGCTCATCGAGTTAATTTGATGCAATAAACGATAACCATCATCTCATGGTCTTTCGGTCTGTCGAGAGATACAGAAATTTATTTCAGTTTTGTTTTAACGTCAAGCTACTGCGTCATCACGGGACATCGGAACATTGGCTGGATTGCCCCCATCCACATTCTGCTTCAAGCTCGTGATTTGTGTTTCAAATTAAGATTTTTTTTTTTCAAACCGAAAAGGGGTAAACACTTAACTGTAAAAATTAAATAACTTTATTTATTGTCCATTTAAACAAACTTTTAGCTAATTTCAATTGTTTAAATAATTTAATTTGTTTAATTTTTATTGCCTTATTGATTTTTTATAGTTTACTTGTTACATTTGTTTTTCACAGGATTTGATAAAGTACTGAGTATACAATGCTGAACAGACATCGGTGTATTGGTAAAACACCAATAACATTCTTAATCACCGATGCAAATTTAACAACTATTGAATAGTTGCCATACTCGCTGCTAAAACTAGGATTTGAACCGCCTCTAGCTGCCGGGCAATCTCGGTGGATAGTTGGTATAAAAGACTTCTGCTGTAGAATGAAAAAGGTCGTGGGTTCGAATCCCACTCAAGTGACCTGCCTGTGGACTTAGGAAAGTACTGAGTGCTTGACATACATCGGTGTATGGATAGAACACAAATAATATTCATTTTCCCCTTTTAAATATCCCCAACACTCTAGTAATTTTAACCCTTGGCACCGACACTTGCAAAAATAACAAGATGCATTTTTTAGACCCCCCCCCCACCACCTCTTCCCCTAGACACACAATATTTGTCGGCCCGGTAACCCGAGGACTTCGCTTTGTTCTTGTATTGTTTGGACTTAAGTTTTCTTGTGGCGTCTCCATTGGTTTTGTGCACAAAAGCGAAGCGAGAACGCCCTCACACTTTCAAAACACACGGATCCCTTTTGTAAAAAGTCCTAAGTCTCAACTTTCTTTTCTGCGTGATAACAAACATTTTTTATTGCACTGAAAATATTACTCGGTCTCTTCATGTTGCGAACCTGGAGAGACCAACGTAGGCCTATACTTTAAAACAAGTTTCCTTGAACGGCAAGATTCCCCTCTTCAAACTAATTACCCACTAACAATATCCAGAACCCCCAGCATTAACAAATCCTTGTGTAGGTCGATTGAACCACCACCTGCGCTGCCACAATTACAAAACAAAACGCAGACACGGAAGATAAGAAGAAACAGAAAAAAAACCCCGCCAAATCTCAGAAACTGCACGTCCGTGTTCTCCGGTCTGTACCACCGCACGAGGCCGTCTGAGATTGGAAGCTAATTACTGTTTCCCGGTATCGACTCATGATCTCTCTCATTTGCCCCCTTAACAGATCTCTCAATTCTCTTCATCAATTTGACGATTTTTATGTCCTCCATGTTTCAGATGGTGGTTTATTATTTTTTATAGATGTCATCCTTAAGATGTTTAGGGAGCAGATGTGAAGTAGCCGTAAGCGAGTTTTCAGTAATGATGCCGTAGCTATTTTCCAGTGTGTGTGTTTGCGTGTCTTCAAATTGTCACTTAAACAACTTCAATGCACTCTACTTCGGCGAGAGGTTTATTCGCTCGTTTGCGACGGGTGAGACACAAGGGCCAACCTTGGGTTCAATTGCTGTTCTTTTACCAGTGGGGAAAATGGTCTTCTCGAAACCAATGATAAAATATACAGGTTTCTCCCCGTTCATTTTCGGCAACAAACGGCCAATTGAAACTTCGCTTTATTCTAGTTCGCGTGAAATTAAGTTCCTTAAAACAGTCGTTTCATTTCACTTCATGAGCAAGGGATTGTTCTTTTGCGTCATGCAATTAAAACATAACCATTCAACATTTAACAATCCACTCGAACATGACTCAAACTTGCTTTTCGCAGACATCTCTTGTTTTGCGCCTACTCTGCTAAATTGAGTGCAGATTTCGCATGGCAAAAAGGAACGCCTTATAAGTTTAATTGAACATAATGCTGTATAAATTTGCATGCCTCAAAACTCAAAATGAAAAACGGTGTCAACTGAAGAGGTAAATCGCTTTAATACGAATGCATGAAAGTGAAATAGGCTGCTTTTTACCAAAAAATGAAAACCCGAAAATGACCCTTTGTTTGATTACACGAGCTTTGAGTTGCATCTAAGTCTAATTATTTACCGTGTTCAAAAATGAAGTCTGCTTTTGCCTGCCAACGAGCAAGGTCTTTTTGACAGACTTTGAATGAATGAAATTACCCTTACTGGAAAAGAAACAGCCGAACACTGCCTCGCGTGGCACCTTGTGAGCAGCGCGTGCCCCATATGGCTGTAGCTTGATCAAATTACCATGATCTACGGTAGATGATGACGGTGATGATGGTTATGTTGCATTGTGTTCATCAGCAATAGATTATCTACGGAGGCCTGCAGAGACCACTTTACCTTGTAAAAATGTTGTGACTCGCGACATTCTTCTTCTTCAGGTACCATTGCTCTCCAGGGTTTTCAGCAACTCCTCATCCTTTACAAGTTAGTGTACTATTTCACGATCTGGTACCCTGTCCGCCATCCATTACGACATTACGTTTTACAAAAAAAGACACAGCGAGTTGAATTTTAACAGGCAAAAAGTGTGCACAGCTCAATGTAAAGAAGTAAATATTTTACGAAGACAAACCATTAATAAGTGAACGATTGTGTGCGATTATTGGAACTACTTTCATAAAAGCTTACGATATTAAAACTATAATGAAATATTTTGCTGAAATGCTATATTATTTGAAAATTAGTTTTGATCTCGCGAGATCAAACATACATGTATAGTTTTTTTTTTTGTTTTTTTTTTTTACTGCTTTCTCGTGTGTCAGATGACCGATTGAGCTTAAACTTGCCCAGGCTTGTTATCGTCGTTTGCCCGGAAGAAGAAGTTCGAAAGGCTGCACGACCTTTCTGGGCACCTTCCGGGCACAAAAAGAAACAACTCAGTTTTTGGCCTCAACAGAAAGTCACAAACAATAAAATTGCTCCTTTGAAAAAAAAAAAGTATGGCATGAGTGTTGGATGTCTAATGGAATTATACTTATGACATGTTGTTTCCATTCCCATGCGGAATTCAACTTATCTGCAATGACTTAAAATGACTTCCACACTCATTTTACTTCAAACATAATTTTGGACAGTAATTGCTATGCGAACTTTTGCCGGTCACACTTTTGTTACTTCCTTCTTGCGGGCACACGACGGTATACAGCGGGTCATATAAAGATTGGATATTGGTCTTTGTCAATAGTTGTGCCTGTGATGATAGAATGCATTTGATTTTTAAATTGGAAACTCCGATATTTTTAAACAATATTTTATACACTACCACCCAATGAAGTCCCCTCGATCCACTAAAAGCAAAAGTAGTAGTAGTCCCGGTCGATGTCCTACCTCCCCGGGTAGAACTTAATAAGCAGGACAGTTCTTTTCAGAACTAAAGTTGTCTCCCGAATTCCGAGATCTACTCCGCGGTAGTAGAATAATAACTCACATGAACAATCTACTGTATATAGCAAAGTAGATACAATCACATTTAATAATTATATACATCACCCAATGATTTAGGTTTTAGAGCCAAGATTTACCGCGAACGGTACTGTTCAACCGTTCAAATGTTTAGATCAAGGGAAAGGTACGTTTCGGGACACCGTACATACAGCTAATGATCGGACACACGTGGTCGATGGGACGCTGTCACAATGCCGGTATTGTAAAGCGAGGCGGGGCCGCGACTCTATAATTGAGGTAAATCTGGACCGGTGACCATAATCAGATGACGTCTGCCGTAATTAGATAAAACTCGAGTGCTACACGACAAGCAAAGAACAACATGTTTGTTTTATGCTGTATAAATGCACTGATTCAATTTACCCCACTTAATGGCGCGTGCCTTGAATTCTACTTATTGGGTCTCGTTGTAAACTCGCTGTTTCTTCTTTTTTTTTGTTCACCATTTTGGACGTGTGATTTTACGTAAGAGCAATGTTTGTTTCCTTGTAGCTTGGAAGATCACAACCCAAAGGTAGCTTGAAAAGACGATGCTATTGTTACTTGTTATTGTTTCAATATTAATGCAATATTGATCTTTGTTTATGTAGGGAATGGATATATGTCCTCGCTCCTTTGCGTTGAAGCCACACGGGTGACATATTGCTACTCAAAATAAGTCGGGTGCATTTTGGCAAGCCTAACATATGAGCTTATATGTTAAGGGTTTTAGCGAGTTTGGTTGTTGCTACCAAACTTGTAACAAGCATAATATATTCTGTCCCTTGGGAAAAAGTAGGAAACGTTATTGAGTACGTGGGCTGATCTGGTACAGGGTATTTTTAAAATAAAGACTTTTTAATTTATTTATTCATAATGGTTTATTTTTATAAATTATCATGCTTCGTAGCCAAAAGCTTAACTGTACATGATTTACAGAGAAAAACAAAACCAAACAGTAACACGATTACAAAGACATTAAAATAAACCGCTGAAACTGCGGAAATACAATGTACAGAGATATAAAACCCCATTAAAAATGGCATCACAAAGTCAAGAAAATACAAAATGCGGACATGAGATTAAAGAAGAAAAAAAACTATAGAATGAACAGAACATAGATTGAACGAATGAAGAGAGAACAAATGAGACCATTGGGCACAAATTGTAAAAGAACATTGAAATTACTACATAAAAGCTATATCTCAAAAGTCTACATTTCAAATGGGGGGATGACAGCACGGACATATGGTGCTGGAAATACATGGAGCAGCTCTAAACAGCAAAGTTAAGAGATTTGAAGGCATTGTTTCCCTTTAAAGATTTGAATTTCTTGTGGTTACTATTAAAAAACAAAAATAACAAAACAATGCGCTCCGTAATTGGTGTGTTCCAGTTTCAGTCATAGATTCCTTAACCGCAATGTAAAGAAAATGTGACTTTTTAAAGTTATGGCGAACAGTGACCCTTTATTTCATAACATTCTTTATTTTACTGCGCAACAAATCACGGAAAAGATTCCCTCGATGTTGATATTGTGCGGAGGGGGGGGGGGGGTGATCGAATGAGATAAGCCCACGGCATTCTTTTCCTCTCTCTAGGAAATCAACCTGTCGTAGGGCAGACAGTGCGTGCGAATCGTGCAACTTCACCAATTTTACGCTCCCGTTGCCTGCCGCCGGCTCTGTACACGACACGGCGCAGGTATCGCTACCGGGGGAGACGTCTGCTCAGTGGGCCCCTCTCCATCTTGATCTCTACTCCTGCCCGTGTACCTGTGGGCTGCTGTGTCGACCACCACACGGGAGAGCTGCCGCTGGTGGCTCCTCAGGCCTTAACTGCCCGTTCATGACAGTGGCGGTTTGTTGTTTCATCATCATATAATGTGCCATTTTTCTTTAAAACCCGTGGAAAGTAAAATTGACTCCGTTCGAGTTAAGACTCCGGGGAGCCCTCGGCTGTTTTTGTTTTTTAAACCTATGGACCGAGTCATCGAGCGAAAGGACACCGGGCAGAAATTAAAAGTGAACGGGTTGATGGGACCTGGATGGGCGCATCGTCTATGAACTACCTCAGACATTATCATTTAACATCCAATGTCCAAAGTGATTTCTATAACTTCATTTTATTTTAACCAGGTCTGATTGAAAGTATGACCCCAGACTGAATGTCAAAGGTAGCACCTAGGGTCAAGGGTCATCTACCACAGCAGGTCAAGGTCACAGCTGTTTTCAAAACTCCTCAAGTTTATTGACTGACCAACATGGCTTTTTTTAAGGATTTAATGCTGTGTTTTCTTGCAAAAGAACTACTATAAGAACAATCATTCATGCGATTTTCAGTTTAAAAGCAGACGCATAACTAATATTCATATGTATTAAAAGACAGCGAAGAGATAAACAGCAAAACAAAACAAATAACACAAAACACAAACAACAAAAAAAAAAAAAAAAAAAAAAAAAAACACCAACAAACAAACAACCCAACAAACAAACAAAAGAACAGAATTACAGCTAAAACAGAAAACTAACCATTCATCCACAAATGCAACAATGAACACAAATCTCGAGGCGGGAGAAATACCATCAAGTTTTGGTTTTAAAGGTGAAAAATCCTTTTTGCAAGTCACTGTTTACTCTACATGAGTATGTACATAATACATGTGCCGCTGCACAATGCATTCCCGACCCCTCACTACTGTTGTTAATAAATGATTTTAGCAGTATGGATTCAACCTCCAGAATGGATCAGAAATTAATTATTTCATAGTTGCATTTTCCCTATCAAGCTCAGTGCAACTTGCATGTATACAAGCATGCCGCCTGATTTACCCCCCTCAATCATTCACGTATAATCCCCCACCCCTTTTTCTCTCCGGAGAATGCACCGCATCCACACAGACAACGCTACGCGGTCCCGGGTCGTGCATCACACGGCACAACCTCATCAAGAATTTACCGCTGCCGTTGCGCGGTCTCTTGGACCCGTTGGCGCCGTCTAATTAATACGTTGGTTCCACCACAGCGAGCACGGCTCTCCCCAGGGAAGTCGCCCTACTGCAATGGATAGTAGTTAATGGGTGAACGGACGATAACGTACACGGACAATAGCTTGGATGTAAACATGGATTTGTTTTGACAGTAATTGGAAGATGGGAGCTGTGAGCAGAATTGCAAAGAGTACGAACTTAAAAGAGTTACGGGGAAGCTGTCTTCTCCACCATGTGGTCGATGAGATGCCCGGGCGAGAAAACGAGAGAAGATGAGCAGGGGTGACTTGGGTAGAATTAGACAAGCAAGTGAGAACGAACTGTGAGGAGGAATCAGACGGGAGACGATGCAGAAACGGTTAGGGACAAGAGTAGTAAGATGGGAATTGACGAGGGATGAATAAGGCGGTGAGGTATGAGGCTTCAACTAATATTTGCTCTCTGCGGTTTAAAGGGGAAGTTGCTCAACCCGCTGGTAATTATTTGTTGTCTAATGTCATGAAAGTCATAAGGCCAGTAGAAAATGACTATTGGTTTCTCGTCCACTGCACTCCGAAAATTGATGAATTCTTCCTTTTTTTTAACTCGAGTAAAAATGCATGCCTGTTTCACATGGCTATTGTTCATGCTTGATTAATTTGGGGCTGCTATAAAGACAATTGATGACAACATAGTTGTCCAAGAATCACATTAATATGCTGGAAAATACGGACATAACTGAAGAAAGATAAGTGTCAAAATTGTATATGCCGTTTTTTAACATGATGAAAAAAGGAGCATTTTAATAAATTAAATAAATAATAAAATAGATAAATGAAGAACATGGTGGGGGGGGGGGGTAGTTTTGTATGATGGTAGCGATACTTTAGGGACATTTTCGCAAAAGCCGTTAACCAGTAAGCAATGTTTTTGTGCTTATTATAGCCAAAAATGAAAAAATAAGTACATAAATAAATACACATACAAAAATAAACAAATTAATAGATACATATTTAAACAAACGAATAAATACACGAACAAAAATTAACAAGCAAGCAACCCAAGCACAACACCCTCAACAATTTGTTAATAATCATTAGATATAATTTTTAACCGTCCTAGAACGACTAATTTTATTCAAGTGGCAATATGCCACTTTGTTTTGATGGTGGTTTAACGGTTGAAAGTTTTTCTTGTTTAACGACATAGCCGATCTCTAAGAAGTCATTTTGTTATCTTCTATTTGTATCAGTGCTGATTACATTTCACTTACATTTTGCAATTTCTAGAGTCGACTAACTCCACTCAAAAGACGGAAAAGAAAGGGAAAAAATAAAATAAAGAAACATTGTTAATGAAATATCCAATCTTAAAACGTCCTTGAACAACCAAATAGCAACGAGAGACTAGGAAAAAAGAAACCCATTTTCAACGTAACAAGTAATCACAATTTTGCTTTATTTCCACAAACGTTTTACATCGAATTCACCAAACAAGTGTTAAAATAAAATATAATTCAGAAGAAAATACACAGGTGGGAAGACGAAGCTTGACATTCGCTTTCCATACTCTAAAACCCGAATAAGGCATCTTACAACTCTTCAAAAATGTCTGTAGTTAATAAAAGTAATCTCAAACAGAACCTATGGATAAAGGAGGCCGGGGCATCCGCCCTCCAAAAAGCAGATGCTAGAAAAATCGTCACTTCAAATTATTACTCACTTGAGTAATTTAGTAGGATCCTTCCTAGCTCTTACCAAATCCAACACCCTAAGGTAACTCAACACCCAAACTGTTTCACTATTATGGTAGTATGCCTGATCCCACGTAAAGCATGATCAGTTTACTAGTGCAGTCCCCAGTTCAGAATCAAACAAAACGTGCACTTGGATTTTGAAGGATTCTTAGGATTTGGGATGGTTTGGGTTAAGCTAACTTGTTTAATGGTTAGAAAGTTAATGATTGAACTTTCCGGAGGACCTCCTCAAAATATCCAATTTCAATTTTTTTTTATCTTTTCACATCGAAAACATATTTACATCTATGTTAAAAACCATTAAGCCAAGAAATATTAAATTCTTTATTACTTACTTTTTACAAAATTAAATCTTGAAGTTTCAACACATCTTGTAGAAAACGAGCGTGGTGTAATCACATATAAATGTACAAATCTTGCGTTATTAAAATTACAGTATCACAAAATAAAGTTTGCTTCAGTTTGTTTTGGCAGATTAGAAATTGTTTTGGACGGAATGTTGAATAATCTTTTAACGAAAGTTGTGTGTGATCATCTGATAAGAAAGTAACTTTTAATACGAAATAATGGAAGCCAATCAACCTGAATACGTTTATTAATAAACAGCGATGCAATATTTTTCATAGACTGTTTTCTGAGACTTAAAACTCCTGGGTAGAAGCTTGTGGAATCACACTTTCACGTGACCCAAAGTGTTAAACCACACAATCTTGTAAGAGCGATATATAAAAGCCAGTGTATTAGTTTATTAATATGGCAAACAAGTACAAGTCGTTGACGACTTGAACGGTAAAGTCATGCCAACACGCCTGGACCTCAACTAATTTTGGAAGCTAATCGTCTTCACTCCCAGCTGAGGCTGGATTGCGAAGGACGCGGCTGCACGTGCTCAAGCTGCAGGCATGCAAGGGCGCCTTTGACTGACAGCCAGCCCCGTCAAACCATATGACCACGGAGCATGCACAGCCAGAGATCGAACGTGTTTGGTTTTTCCAGAGGAGAGAAAACCGGAGGGCCCGGAGATGAAAACCCTCGTGGTACAGGAGAGAAGCAACGCACAACTCTACTACGTGTGTCAGGCCTGGAAGTTAATCTTGGAGAGGGCAAGGCCATTGTCATTTGGCAAAGGGTACTTCCATTGGAAAATCTTAAAGTCTGTGGGAAACTTTTGAAAGGGGCACCAAGTCCAAGACCAGGGCAACATCCATGTATTGCTATGTTTTACTCAGTGTATACCACACTGTTATTCAACATTACTCCGTATATCCTCCACCCAACAGGACCAGACTCCGCAGTGATGAGGATGGCTCCAAAATGTGACAAAGTCAATGAACATCAAGGTTCTTGGTCATTCTTGGTTCTTGATCATATTTTCGAGAATAATGGAACAGTCAGATTTAGAGTAACAATCCAGAGCTTGAACTGTTCACAAGTTTACAAGAGTGTCCTCTCGAGGAACATGCAACGTCACTGGTAATATGCTATGTACCCGGTAAGTCTTTAAACCCAGACATACTTTAAAGGAATAACTTATTTGTGGTCTAAACCCTTGAACAAGACAGAAGAATCAATCAACAAATTCTGAAGTAAAACATCTCCCCTTAATAAATATTCCCCAGCACATTCCCCATCCTCTCCCACCATCAATCCAACCGTCGTAGGTCTGCTGTGATGGACTTTAAAACTGTGGTTCATCTTTCTTGGTGATGCCTGTATCAAAGAAGTCATCGTCATCTTCATCTACTTGTTTAGTCTCTGGATTGTCTTTAACCATTTCCTTTTCTGTTGCCTCATGATCATCATCACTTGTGTTTTCATTCGACACCTCGTTGCCATCTTCTACATTCGTATCCCCCATCTCCTGCTTCTCTGAAAAACCATTCTCCTCTTGGTTTTCAGGTACTGATGGCGACTCAGTAGATCTGATGGAGGTTCTACTCTGGGGACGGTTGGTAGGGAGGTCTTCTGGGTTATCCTCCTGAGGGAGAGGGTCGCTCTGAGATTGCCGAGGGGAAGCTGGCTGAGGTTCTTCCACATCATCAGATTGATGATCAGTCTCAAAATGATGGGACTTTCTGGAAGTTGGTCGACTGCTAGCTCTTGAGCCTGCAGGAGAGGGTTGGGTATCCTTGAGTGATTTCTTAGAGCTGGCTGAGGAAGTCCTGAGAGGTTGAGCTGTCTCCTCTTTGGCATCTGGACTCGGTGACTTCCTTTCAGATTTAAGCGATCCAACAGGTGAGCCTTGCTCTCTCAGTGAAGGTGAACGCCTGGAGGATCTTGAATTAGCTGGGGATGGTGGTTTCTCCAAATTGTCCTCCTGGGAATCTGCTGGACTCGGTATTGTCCTTACAGACTTTAGAGATCCAACAGGTGAGGCTTGATCTCTCACAGGAGGTGAAGCTCTTGATGACTTTGAATTTGCAGGGGATGATGGTTTTTCCACCTGTTGATTAGGCTGTGACGAACGAGTAGAGCTGGCAGATGGTTTCCGACTTCCTTCTTTCTCGCCTGACCCAGCTGACTTGACAGATATCTGAGACCTGTTCAGAGAAGTACGATCACCTGACTTTGTGCTGCTATACAAAGACTGAGCAGATTTAATGCTTCCCTGTGAGTTTCGATTGCTTCCGTTTCTGGTTGCTGTAGACTTCTTGGATTGGCTGGACTGCAAGCTTGTCCGGGACTGTCCAGTTGGAGCCTTCTTGTTTTCATTATTCAGGCTTTGATGTAAAGATCCAAAGCTGGATGCCCTGTATGCAGTTCCTTGATTTGCAGAAGCAGTTGACTTCTTTGAGGTAGCTGAGGCAGTGCGACTGGACTTTGCCGATGCCTGACTTTGTCTTGAGTGACTGGAGGCAACTGACAATCTGCTCTTAGCTGACATCTGAGATTGCTGAGAAGTAGAGCTTTTTCTGGAAGTGTTTTGGACAACTTGTTCCTCACCCTTCTCTTCCTCCTCATGATCAGAGGGGCTGTCGGACTGATATGAATGATGTGACTTGGAGGAATGACCGAGAACAGAATTCTGATCGCTGTCCCTCTTTATCCCATCGCTGTCACCATTTTCCTCCTCCTTTGCATTACTGAAAGCATCATCATCATAATTACCGGCATCACTGTCATCGTTACTGAGCTCTCCTTGAAGAGCAACAGGTGCTCTCTGCAATGGTGAAGAAGGTGGCAAAGAATCATCGTCTTCCTCTTTTGTCGACGAATGACGACTTGATGGTAACGACTCCTCATCCTCTCCTAAATCTGATGACCGATGACTCAGAGAAGATGTCAAAGATTCCCTCTCATTGTCATGGATACTTCCTAAATCTGTTTCTGCCTGCTCTGCAGGATCATTCTGTTCTCCAATCGATGGATCTGCATTTTGATTTGTGTTGACACTATCTCCTTTGTTTTCAGTATCACGATAGTCAAATGCAGAGTGTTGATGCCTCTCACGCTCAAGCTGGGCAGAGCGAGCCGTCATCATAGAGTCTAAATCGTCTGTCGCTTTGTTCTCACTACCTTCTTCTTTTGCATTTTCGTCCTCTTTGTGTTCTGAGTCAACATCATTCTCCTGTTCAGGTAGCTCAAGAAGCTGCTCTGAAGCTGGCAAAAGGGTCATTGGCTGCTCCGTCCGTAATGACTGTCTGGAACGTAGTGATCGTTGGGAATGTGATGAATGACGTGATGCAGGATCAGCATGAACTCTGGGGTCTTGAGGATCATGTCCGTAGGCTGCTGCAGAGAGCTTGGAGATAACAGAAGCTGAGCGATCACTCTGTGTATCATCTTTTATCTGGATGGGAGGCTCCTCATGTTTACGATGTGAGGGTTTCGGCCATTTTCTTCCACAATCTTCAGGAATACCTACATAAGGATGAGAGAAAAGAAAAAACCCTTTAGCAACAGCGTAAAGTTGCAAAGATAATAAACAACTTTTTTTTCTGTCAACAACCTCACACTTGTTTTTTATGGGGTCTGAACTAAAACATGACATTTATCTACAAAGGATACAGTTGGGGGTTTTGTTAACATAGTCAACCATTACACAAGTGTTCCATGCCAGGGATGTAGATGATTGAGGGAAAACAATTTCTCCAAAACAATTGTAATCCTGCATTTGTTTTAATTCTAGAAACATTCACACTAGTTTAATAATATCAATGATATCAAAATAATGACATCATTATTATTCCTAACATGCAAAACTCTACAAACATATACAAGCTATAACATTAGAAGTTATCACACAAAGTTTAGTGGATTACAGCGCTTCTGCATCCCATGTCCAACAATGCCACAGGCCGCTTTTTGGGACGCAGTGCACCATTTTTTTCCACATTCCACGAGCGCGTTTGTGAACAAAATCATAATCCAGGGCGCAGGGGTATTTAAAACTTGTGTAGGTATATGCATGCACACAAACATATAACATGATCGTGCAAACAACATTCAACACGCAACAGGATATATTCTCAGTGGATTATTAACTAATCAGAATCAAGGATTCACAGTAGCTGGATGATGACATTTTAAATGTGGAGTTTTTTTGACAATCAAAAGGAAAATCACATGCGAATTAAACCTACCACGATCAATGAGTTTATTATTTAGTCTTGTTAGTCCAGTGATGTGTTCATTATAAACAGACAAGCAAATACACATGAATGAGTTGCCTTTGGACTTTTAAGTTATAGTTTGGGCCCTTCGTTGACGGAATCATTAATCCCCGTCAATCATGTCAACTGCCAAGTAATAGCGTTCACAAAAGATGCAAGTCCCTGCATCTCAACCATCAAGCCTGCCACAGTACCGTACACAAAATCCACAACTCAGCTTTGATAATGGCAACAGCTTGTGTTGTAATAAGATTTTATTTTTGCAAAAAGTTTTAATGGCCTGACATTTTGACCCTAGCAGAGTCTGTCTCAAAGGTTAAAAATGACTCATGGACATAGCCTATGAGAAAGGCTAAATCTTTATTTTTGTATTTTTTTTTAAATAAGTCGCCCATCACAAGGCCCAAAGGCTACTCAAGGTGTGGGCTACAGAAGGGATAGAAGATCTGCCCACAACGCAGGGGGAGGGGTAAATGAATCTGTTCCGAGACAACATAACTGCCTCTTCCCCTATTCGAAGCAATTATAGCCAAATGTCTTGCTCAAGGACACAAGTGCCGGGACCGAGACTCGAACCCACATCCTGATGACTTAGCAACCAGAACTTGAGTCCAATGCACTAAACCCCTCGGCCACGACACGCCCAAATGTTTGCATATAGATCCCAGGTCAATTTGATTGGGGAGCAATTTGCATCAGCTAATTACAAGATTTTATTCTTTTAGCCTGTGAGAAAGACTCTGCTAGGGTTGAAATGTAAAGCCATTAACAAGGTTTCGCAAGAGGTTATTGTGGCAGCCTTTTGGGCAGCCAAGCACAGAGAAGCAGCGCTTAATGGTTCAGTCTGTTAGGTGTGAAAAGTAGCTTTCAACAAAGAATATTGGAGGAATACAATCTATGATTGGTTCATTTGCCAAATTACACCATAAAAAAAGTATTTATCATTGTTGAAATCATTAATCTTTGAAACTGTTGAACTGACAAGTCAGTAAGTATAGGAACAATACACACAAGCATACAAGATACTATTTATAGAAAAACACTAAACAAAATATTTAAGCTTTTGGACCATGTCACACCAGGCAATTGACAGGCAACCAGTTCCAGGCAATCTCCAAGAAGAAAAGGCATTCACATTTCAGTTTTCACATAATTTTCTTGAGGGTTGTAAGACATCACCAGAAAAATAACGCCTGTGCTACCAAAGTGTTCCTTTTGCAAGGAATGCAGTTAGTTGCCGCTAAGTTGCCGGTAAAAGTTACCACGTGTGACAAGTCCCTCAGACAGCTTTTTTGAGCAATTTTTCAATCACATTATGTTATAAAAGCTAAGACAAACCTGGATCGAGTATTAACGCAGCTCCAGCCAGGATCCAATCCTCCACTGGGGCAGGACATGACAGCTCCAGGGTGAAGGCACAGATCTGTCGAGACCTATTCATGAACACAGGGCAGGTGTATCTAGCCAACTCTGGCACGTCCGTCTGCTCCTTGGGTAGGTTTTCATCCTCATGATGGGAGGCTGGGTTAGCTGAGCCGACACCCCTCTGAGTATCCAGGGCGGGGTCGCCCAGGCGGACAGGGCGTATGTAGATACTGGGCATCTTAACTAGGGTAGACCTATTGGGAGGCGCAAAGAAAGTGAACGCAAATTAGGGGATGTCTCAAAACTCCAAATAGTAGGAAAGTTCGAATTGGAATAGCCAAGTATTTCAGTGGGGAGTGCATGGGACCGGTTCGTTGGACGGCAAGAACGTTCAAAATATCAACGTGCATACTCTCTCGTGTCGCGGTTCAGCGGAATGGTCTTATGGTCCAATGGATAGCGGGTGTAAGCCTATGGGAACATTTCATTTCATTTATTAATTCTTGTTGTGAAGCCAAGGATTCTCAAAATGCATTCTTTCGCCGCTAGAACACGCCCACCAAGGATTCTCAGAATCCATTCTTTCGCCCCTAGAATGTGCCTAACTTTTGAGTTGCTCCCTTCCCACAAAGACTAAAATAAATAAATTAAAGAATCTCCAAATGGTCTTATGTAACATTTCTTGATAGCTTACTATATGGTGCTATGAGCAGCCACCACTGGATTGGACCCCTATAAAATTGAACGTTTGATTGATTGATTGATTGATTGATTGACTGATTGTTTTTCAATCACACTGTCTGTTAAGAACTCACCCAGCAATGCCGAGGCAGCCGTGTTCCAGGTCCCAGCAGGCTCCTTCTAGCCAGACATCTCGTAGGTACATTCCTCCTTCGTGGATGATCTCAAAGGAGTCTGTGTCTACAGTGGTGGACACCTCACACAAGATACCAATCTGTATGGGGCACAATGATTGGTGACTGGTTTAAAATAGCATGTCAGAAATCAGTTCAAAATGATCTCATTTAAGGCAATGTCTTAAATATCAATAATAACAATTGATATTAATAACAATAATAACCCTCCTACTGCAAGGTATGCAGAATTACGTTTTGAGGCATGAGACCTGTTCCTTTACACAACACCATGTAACTGTTTACACGGTGCTGTGGCGCAATCTGCTGCCGATCAAACCAGGAACACCTGGGTGCACCGCTTCTCTTTGCAATAAGTGCACTGGGTTCTTTTATGTGCATTACACAACACATGGGACCTACGGCTTTACGTCCCATCCGAAGGATGCAGCAATAATGGTTAAGTGTCTTGCTTAAGGACACGAGTGTCACGACCGGGACTCGAACCCACACTCTGCTGATCAGAAACACCAGAGCTTGAGTCCGGTGTTCTTATCCTCTCAGTCACGACACACCAGGAAGAATGACATACCAGCAAAATATATATAAAAACAAAAATTTATAAAACAAAACAAAAAATTAAAAATAATTTGGAAGTCATACCTCTGACATCATACATCCTTCCAGTGCCGACTTCTCATGCCTCAAGGCAGTGAAGACGGCTGTGGGGTTAGCCAACCCACCCATCCACACAGACATTAGACTTCCTTTGGGTGGGGACGGTCGCTCTGGATCTTGGGATGAGTTGGGCACCTTGCCCTCCTTAACCCAAGCTTTCAGCTGGCTGTAACGTTTGAGAAGATCTAACGAAAGTCCGAGGAAAGAGAATTGAAATCCAAGAAGTTTTTACAATACAGTTAAAAAGGGAGATGGCATAATAAGTTATAATTACATTAGTTAATGAGATAATAATAATAATAAAATACTTATATAGCGCCTTATACAAGAGCCTCTAGGCGCTTTACAAATATAGACCAATAATAAGCATAATGTAAACTTAAAAACAAGCTAGGGAAAAATTAATAACAAAAATTACAATTCCAAAAGAACAAACCAAAACAACACAAACAAGGTGTTTCAGGCATTGCCCAAACACCCCATTCAGTATTAATGATAAAGAATGTGAATACAATTACAGTTAAAACAATTACAAGCATGTGGGAAGAGGTTAACAGCAAATACATACATTACACGCCACTCTCACATGCCTTAGTCAAAAGTGGCTAAGTAAAAAATAACAACAAAAATAGCAGTTACAATAGCATACAAAAACAAAAAGATATGAAAGATCACAGCTCATTGAGTTTCTGTGAGGCATTTTCTTCTTGATAAAGGGCACCTCTGTGAGGAAATTGTAAATTTCTACTGGAGGCATTTCAAGGGCACCAAGACAATGACCAGGGGCAACTGGGGCAGTTGCCGCCGCTGCCTCCGTGAAGTATCCAGTCTGCTAATTGATCAGCTGCGCTGGATGGGTTATCCTCTGGTTGTAAACAAACAAACAAACAAACATTCTAACACAACAAATAAATAAATATTAAATGAACAAATAAATAAAAAATTGCACAAGTCATCGATAATAAATTCTTACCCGTCACCCAGGAATGAAGAGTATGTCCCAGTGGTTGTCTATTAGGATGAGCCCATGAGACAGGTACCAGCTCCTTCTGCAATGCCCGAGCACACTCAGTCAGGCTGGGTGCCATACCTCTCTCACCGCCCAGGAGGTGAATCATGAGCTCATGCAGCGTCTGACGGACGTTACAGAGGAGGGAGTTGAACCAGTGACACTCCTGTGGGATGTGAAGCAGTTTATAATTATATCAAACAGTGACAAGGAAGAACAACAAGCAGATAATTTACGAAATTGAATAACAACTTTATAGAGTACTAAATATATAGTCTAACATCATGTACAATTTCTCTCTCTCTCAAATGAAAAAGATAATTAAAAGAAATCTGGAGGGAGTTGAACAAGTGACATTTCTGTCGAAAGTCCAAGCAGTTTATGTATAATATACAAGAACGAAATGCAGATATACAACAATTACAGGAGTTTTACAATTACAATAGGCCTATCTATTCTGAGTACATGAACAATCTTCCCCTCTCTCCTTTTACAACATAGGAGGGAATTGAACCAGTAACACTCCTGCCAAAAGTTTAAGCAGGTTTTGTATTAAACAGTGATACAGACAAAATGCAGATGTAAACGATTTTAAACAGCTTTACAGATTGATAAATACATAGTCTCTATATTTGTCTCCCTCTATACAAAAGAAAAACAACAACAGGAGGGAGTTGAACCAGTGACACTCCTCCTGAAAGTTCAAGCAGTTTATGCACAAAATACAAGAATGAAATGCAGATTTACAGGAGTTTTACAATCACAACAGGCCTATCTATTCTGAATACATCAATGCACAAAACAGTGGTATGGAATAATTATATGGAAAAATAGATTTACAAAAGCTCAATGAAAAATCAAACAAATGCAGGTTGGTGTTGAACTAAATACACTTTTGTGGAAAGTTCAAGCATTTTATGCAAAAAACAGTAATAAGAAAGAACAAAATGCAGATGTACAAAGTTTTAAAGAAGTTTTGGAGTTATAAATACAAGTAAAATTGTCCTCTCTCAAAAAAAAAGAAGACAAAAAGAGACAAAGGAAAAACAAAAAAAGACAAAAACAGGCTGAAACATAAATACAAAGCACAGAACAGAGTTGAACCAGTGACTCTTCGGTCGACAGTTCAAGCAGTTTATGCCTAAAAAAGTAATATGGAAGAACCAGATTAAGATTTACAAAAGTTGAAGGGTTAAAGTATGGTATCCATTCTGAGATCATGCACCATCTTCTTTTGTCTCAGACAACCCCACAAAAACACAGGAGGGGGTTGAACCAGTGACACTTCTGTAGAAAGTTCAAGCAGTTTATGCCTGAAACACTGATATGAAAAAAACGAAACACAGATTGACAACATTTTTGAGTTATAAACACATATTCTGCAGGCCTCGATCTTAGGAAAAATGGGGGCAGGCCTTTGCTGGCCAAATCAGAGAAATTGTGGAAGGGCATGCTGGCTAAGTTGGTAGTGACAGTGCAATTTTTCTGAAGGGCATGCTGGCCAACTTGACAGGGCATGAGGCCAATGGCCTCGGTGGCCTCGGTTAAGATCAACAAGTTTAGCAGAATATTTTCCCTTAGAACTGAAAGAAAAGAAACTTGTTTGATTTTGTCGTTACCTGAAGGAGCACGTAGCCAATGGACTGCGGCATCTCCGTACTTGTAACACTCAACAGGCTCATCAGTGACGGTGCATGGTACGGGAACGTGTAACGCTCCTTTTCATTCACCACCTGTAGAGGGAGCTCTCCAAGGTCCAGCATCGGCGGCAGCTGCTCGATCACGCCATCCATCGCTGACTGCACTTTGGTCATGTTGAGGGCGCCCTTCGTGGGATCGTGTATCGCAGAGGAACCGGTGTGTTGTAACTCGTACAGAGTGTCAAGGTGTTGTAAAAAGTCATCACCACTGTGGAATTAAAAATTAATAACATATTTTTTATTAAACTGGATAACAGTAAAATGTCAAAATTAATTATACTAATTACTGCTTTGAAAGAGTTTACCTTTAAAATTTTTGACAATAACAAACAATAAATCAATTAATAATGATAATAACAATAGGGTGTTCTTGTATAATCATGGGCATTTATAAGACGCTTTTAACCATTAAACCAACGCTTCAGTGCACTTCATTTCTAGCTGCTAAGTCGTGGCGGAGCAGTCAAGCGCACCAGACTCAAGCTCTGGTGTTTCTGATCAGCAGAGTATGGGTTCCAGTCCCGGTCGTGACACTTGTGTCCTTAAGCAAGACATTTCACCATTATTGCTTCGTCCTTCGGATGGGATGTAAAGCCTTAGGTCTGTGTGTTGTGAAATGCATGTAAAAGAAGCCAGTGCACTTGTATTGACCAGGTGTTTTTTGGTATGGCTGGCTGCAGATTGCACCACAGCACCTTGTAAACCGTTTCGTTGTTCTACGTAAATAATTGGCTCTTATAATTTGAACATAGCTCTGCATAAACCTTGTAGAAAAAATAATGAAACGCCCTCGCGTAACATAAAGTGCTAAATAAAAAATGGGTATTGTTGATAGAAGTTTACACCATCTTACCTGATTTTGTTGACTACTTTGTGAATACCCTCATCCAGGCTCAGTGCCTTCACCGTCTCATGCCCCTCCACCCATTTATCCTCAAACCAGCGAGCGTAATCTGGTGGGTCTACGTTGGCAGGAGGGGTAGGCAGGGGTACTCCCCCTAGGTTCAGGGATTCTGATTGGCTGGTGGTGGTCCACAGGACTTCATGTACGACGGTGTTGAGATAGAGTCGGTCCCAGTCACTGGTGAGAGTGTTTCCATAAACAACCTGCCAGAAAAAGCAAAATGAATAAATAGACCAAACCAAGTGTTTTTTTTAAGTATATCCAGGAGCAAGTTCGATTAAGGACCAATGGTTAGCTAGTGGTTGGTTAGTGACAGACGTAGTGCAAACGACTCTAGTCATGTCACATCCATGCGACCATGAGAAAACGGCAAAATCAACGTTATCATTTTTCTGATAACTGGTACCCTCTGCACTGTGCTTATGAAACGGCTATTGGTAACCAGCGATGTGACCAACCTCGATAGGCTGGTCGTGAATAGCCGACCAGACTAGTCCAACCATCGTCAACTAGCATGGTTTGATCAGAGTTAGTCGAACTATGGTCCTTGATCAAACTTGCTCCAGGATATCCAATAACGATGTAGTTAAAAAGTGTGTGTGATGTAAAGGCTAATTTTGTTTGCAGTAACACTTCAATATAAAGAATCTAATATTAAAAATCAAAACCAAGAAATTTCAACCGTCTCCTTTACCTCTGCTAGGAGCGTACACAGCTCATCCACAGCCACCACCTTGCTACCTTGACCTTCGACATTTGACCCAAGTATGACATCCATGGCGTGGTTGGGCTGGATTGGGCTGAAGGCGTACCAGCGGGTCAACCCACGAGTACCAAACATCTGTCGAGCGGCTAGCAGGCCATGGATGACGCAGGCTCCAAAGGCAGCTCCCCGTATGTACATAGTGGACTGGTCCTGGACTCTTTTCCAGTTCATTGGGGTGACAGTGTTAAGAGCTGATACAATGGCTAGTGAACAAGAAACAATACGGCTACGGTAATTTGAGTTTGAAAAGAGTATACTTTACATGTAATGCATATTTAACAGAAAATAGTGACGTATGGTTACAGGAACGAATGCAGTAAAAGTTTAGAGCGGGGATGTTCTAATCATACTTGTTACATCAGAGTTGAAGCTTTGCATGGTGAAGGAAGTAAGGACCGAATAGGTTTTAACCAGTTGGCGCCGGCAGACGTGTATCCATGAAAATATTTTAGGAGAAACCAGATTGAACATATCGGTGGCAATTTTACCATGAAAACATGTGCAGAGAAGACAGAGGCTGGCTACAGACCTACGGTGAGAAAGAGGTTGTAAGGATGGTCACAACTCTTCACCAACAAGACTAACAACACTTTATCTAGCACCTGGACTGGCACCTTTGAATTTTTCTCAAATAAAGAGCACCTTACAAGTGCATTTTTTTTAATAACCATAATTGTCTTCCCCTCACCTGTTTTTAAGAGATCATCCAGTGAGGTGTCAGCCATGGGTACCTCAGGTCCTGCTGCTGAAGGCTCCTCCGAGCCAAGGAGCTGCTCCGTTAGGTTATCCCAAGAGATGATGCGTAGAGCTTGGAGTAGAGCATCAGAGAGCTTCCCGCTGGGCTCGGACGTCAGCCAGATGCAGAACCTGGACTGGGAGTCTGTGTTGATCGGGTTGAGTCCCAAAGGACCTGCACAATCACATAGATGCATTTCAAAATTGGAATCCATATGAAAGATAAATTAAATTTTGGGGTGAACGAAGAAAAAATGACTACAGCTGGATTTGAACCCATGGATTAATGTGCCAACGCTCTACCAAATGAGCTATCTAGTCCTAATAGGGGTATTCCTAGTAAAGTTTTCTTTGTTCACCCCAAAATTTAATAACAAATTTACCCAGTCAGTTTCCCTTGTGGTTTATTGCTTGATATTTTAAATAAAAAGTCACAACTCCTTAATGTGATCTCTGTCCTGCCGCTTCCCAGGTTGTATTGTAAACTTGGGTGCGATCCCTTGTTATACAGCAGTTTCAGGTTGAATGGCTTCTGACCGGCCTCACCGAATAAAGATATTAACAAAATAGGGAGACCACCAACATTCAAGATGGGACGGAAAGCCTTAATGGGGAAACCTACATAACCAGGTAGGGACTGAAAACCCAATCCACATGCAAGGCTCCAATCCAAAGTGGGATTAGAACTGCAGTCCACAGAGGTGAAAGAAGGGCAAGATATCACTAAGCCAACCTACACTGTAAACGAGAAGGAATATATGGGAGAGGGCTACCCTCGGCTCCCCAACCTCTTGACAATAAGCCAATTAAACCACACTCACCTCCAGTATTACCAACTCTGATCAGTTGGTGACGGAGACCAGCAAGCAGGTTAGCCGAGGCTAAGTGGAGGTCTTCAATAACAAGCCATCCATCATTATCAGCTGCCGTATCGATGGCCATGTCGATACGAGACTCCGCCCCCTCACCGAGGGTAATGCAGTTAAAGCTGATGTTCTTTTTCTGGGGTTGATAAGGAATCAAGAAAAGTAGTAAAAAGAATAATAATAAACGAGGTTCTTATAGAGCACAGTCACTGTTCAAACCTTATCCCAAGTAGCGCTTATTGCTGCCTGACCATAAACAGTTTTTAAAGAACATTTTGACAGACAATGCTGTTTCAAAACGAAAAACATACAAATACTTTCACGTATGCCACGGACAATGCCCAACTTAAAAAGTTCAATCTAAATTTTCGGTCAAATCGGCCAAAAATCGAACCCAGCATCCTCAATGTGATATATGCTGTGCCATGTTTCCTATTTTATATCACTAGTAACAAGAGTATAAAGACAGACACTAACATATTGTTCATCGATGTTTTTTTTCGGTAGGTTAAGCTTACAGCGTTTGTACCTTTTACGAGAAAATCTGTAGTTAGGCAGATATGAGTTAATGGCTTAGTGGTTTTACAGTTATCCCTGCAATTCAAATCTCACCTGTGCAATTCCTCGCAGCACGTCGACTGGTCTCATCTTCATCTTCAGACTACCAGGAAGCTGTTGGTTCCCAAAGGCCGGGGTCGGCGGCAGCAGCACCAGCACCCCAAGAAGCCTCTCCTTGCTACCCAGAATGCTCCCGATAGAGCTTGGGTGGCTGGTGACCGAGGTCAGGTGGCGGGCCACGTAGCGTCTGGCGGCCGTCGGGAACCGGTCAGGGCGTAGGAGACGCAAAAGTATCAGCTGGTGGAACTCGGTCAAGCTGCCCAGATCTGGGGTGGACTGTGCTGAAGTTTGCCCCTCGTTATCAACGGGTCTGTTTTCCTCTAAAAATTACACAAAACAAAATAGCTTGCTTCAAATTCCGTCTTTCTCTTACAATTCTGTGAGCACGAGTTGAAACTTTGCACTGAGTTTATAATTTTTTTGGGGAAAAATAGATTTACAGCTACTTTACCAACATGGGAAATATTGGAAAAACGTAAATTTAGCACCTGTGCTACTGTAAAACCCTTTGGTTAAGGTCAAATCTTGATGCCGTTTGTGGCTGCTGTGGGCGTTTTGGTACAATCTGTAGTCTCTAAAGCAGCTGCTACTGTGGGTGCATTTGATTAGCTTTCCTAGGTTGGCCGAAGTCTGACCGCAGCTCGTGATGTCACTGTCACGGCTCTCCCGGGTTAGACCCAAGTAACCTGCTACCAGGAGCAGGTAAAGCAGGTTACTAGGGTCTGACCCTGATCTATGACGTCACAACGAAAAACTTTCTCAATGGCCGCCACTTTTTTTCCAGCAAGACACTTTCAGGCATATTGACACACATATCTCCCTAAAACAGCAACTTTGTGAGCATTATTTATTTTTTTAACGGAAGACATGTACCTGAGCTTGTAAAATAATTCAACGTTGTAATTTTACCATGAAAGTAACTATTTTATGATCTTTTCGTTCATCAAGGAAGAGTTTCAGATGTACCGTTTATGCACACAATGAAAGTAGTTCCAGTTGCCTGTCCTGCAATGAATGCCAGGGGAAGTTAACAATGATAACAAGTTCTTATATATACCCCTTGGTGAAGAGAAACATTTATAGTAAAGCATTCTGCTCAAGGACACAAGTGTCATGACCAGGATTCGAACCCACACCCCGATGACTTATAACCACCAGAACTTGAGTCCGGTGCACTAAACCGCTCAGCCATGACACGCTACAAGTTGACATTCAAATAATCTTGTTTGGGGCTCATCCTGATGGGCACAATCAGGTCGACCCGGAGAAGTGAATCGAACGCACTCAGAATATGATCTCCTGCGGTTGACAAGACTTGAATCGATAAGAAATGACATTCTTTACCTTCCTCTGTTGTCATTGGTCGATATGGCAAAGGCTCATTCTCCGGTTCAGCGCACTTGTACCACCCCTCCCACTCGCTGGTCCTCTGTGCAAACTGAACACACAGCCCATCGAGGGGACCGGGCAAGACAGATATGGCCATCAGGTCTTCCCATTTGTCTTGCGTGAGAAAGCTGGGGACCGGTGACTCACAATCAAAATCTTCAAGGGACAGCTCCATGTTGCCGAGCCCTGGGTTACCTTTGGGGGAAAAAAAGCAAGGAAAAAAACCAAAACAAAACGAATTGTGTTATCATAAGCATCCATTCGACCGAATTATTTGACCACTCAAGCGCGAAGCACACATTCTTACACACATATTGTAAAATATGCATCTCTGTGGAGACCTCTGACAAAATTCCTTTTTTCCCCTTTTTTTTTAATGCAATTCGCCCATCACAAGGCCAAGAGGCCACTCAAGGTGTGGGCTAACTTTGAAGCGATAGAAACCTGCTCCAATGCGCAGAAACAAGACATGGAGAGATATAAATGCAGGTCTCTTCACAGCACAGCTAAGAACAAGTAAGGAAGTGGGGGTATGAGTGCACTTGACTAGAGTTGCCGATGATAAGGAAGAGGGGGTATGAGTGCAGTCCGCTATAACCTATGGTAAGGAAGAGGGGGTATGAGTGCAGTCGACTAAAGTCACCTATGGTAAGAAAGAGGGGGTATGAGTGCAGTCCACTATTAAAAGTCACCTATGGTAAAGGAAGAGGGGGTATGAGTGCAGTCGACTAAAGTCACATATGGTAAGGAAGAGGGGGTATGAGTGCAGTCCACTATTAAAAGTCACCTATGGTAAGGAAGTGGGGGTATGAGTGCAGTCGACTAAAGTCACCTATGGTAAGGAAGAGGGGTATGAGTGCAGTCGACTAAAGTCACCTATGGTAAGGAAGAGGGGTTATGAGAGCAGTCCACTTAAGTCACCTATGGTAACAAAGAGGGGTATGAAAGCTCTCTGGAGGAAGCTAGGTGCTCCTTACTTCTCCCATGGTTTCTTTAATAACGCAATTGCTAACAAGGTCAATTAACATTGGGTGATAAAACTTGTCCTAGACCGTTCTTAACTGCTGGACTAATTTTGACAAGGTCTCTAAGGAATAGGGGATATGAGTTCAGTCGACTTAGGTCGCCTATCTGATAAGGTAAGAGTTTAAGGGTTGAAAATGACAAATTTCTAGGCTTTGTCCATCATACCTTGTAATAGAAGGGCTAATTCTTCCTCTGAGAAGAGCTCAGTTGTTTCGTATTGGATGTTCAGGCAGAGCATTGTAGAGAACAGCAGACGGTGTTCCTCATACAACGACCTTCACAAAATAAAAACAAATTTGATGAAATTCCATTTAGAGTTTGAAACAAGATTGCCAATTCGAATTTGAGATCATGTTCGACCACCAGTCACGGTTACCAGTCAAGTGTTTAGGATAATTGCTGTAGAGTGCAGGGAGAGGTAAGGTTAAATTCTAAAAAGAAACTTCTGGATATGTCTCTCAAAAAGACTTGGGAAAATGCTTTGCGAAAAAAGACAATTGCAAAATAATAAAGATAGATACTTAGTGTTTGTTTTAGGGAAAATGTAAACAAAGTTCTATGGTTCCCGCACTTTCCATTCCGCTGTAGTTCAGATATGGAACAACTTATATTGTTATATACAATATTGTGTTTACCAGTTTTACAAGGTTAATCAGTTGTATACTGGTAAACAGCAAAAATAGCATGTGATGGCGAATGGACCAGTGAGGATTTGGCTCTCGTTCATGAATATGTATGAGGCATAGTAATACTCACTGTCTTGTGTTTTGATAGATGGTCTGAGTGAGGCAATCAACGAGCTGTTTAACTTGATTGGCTGAGAGGC
The DNA here is from genome assembly GCA_911728455.2 of Marthasterias glacialis. Lineage (NCBI taxonomy): Eukaryota > Metazoa > Echinodermata > Asteroidea > Forcipulatida > Asteriidae > Marthasterias > Marthasterias glacialis. The sequence continues at coordinate 1,041,251 of OU452239.1, read as the reverse complement.
TGTTGTATTCTACCCCCTGCGTAGGTAGATCCGGCAGATCGGCTGCGGCTATCTGAGCCATGATCTGATGCTGAAGGGAGTCCTCTTGGCTCTGGCTGTCATCTGGCTTACCTACAGTGGCTGCATCATCTAGAGAAAGTAGTGTAAAAATAATACGCAGTTCTTATATAGCGCTTTATCACACCTGGCAAAGTGCTCGTTAATTTTACACAGGCACGCAAAATTATGAGACCCATTTGTATAGCACTTTGTAAAGGATTTACAAGATGCTGTGGCGCAATCTGCAGCCGACCATGCCAGAAACACTGCAGAAAACCCCTTCTCTTAACGATAAGTGTACTAGGTTCTTTTACGTGCATTACACAAGACACAGGACCTATGGTTGGTAAGTGGAGCTTCCTGGTCGAGCGGTCTAGTCTGCCGAACTTAAGTTCCGGAGTTAATAGAATGTGGATTTGAATCCCGGCCTGGCCAGTCGTGGCACTTGTGTCCTTGAGCAAGGCACTTTACCATAATTGCTTTGTCCTTCGGATGGGACATTAAGCCAGAGGTCCCGTGTACTAGGATGGGTAAAGCATGTTAAAGAACCAAGAACACTTATTGTGAAAGACTAGGGTTTAACCCCCGGCGTTTTTTGTTCAGATAGCAAACATCCTTATCTACAGGTTTCCTCACGCTTCCAAGCTACAGTGATTAAGCTTGCTTTTGAGGCATCCTTAGTTTCATTACCAGAAATTGATAATAATAATAGTAATAGTAGTAACAACTGTCTACATGTACCTTAGCAAGATTTGTCTGTCCTTGGTTTAACCGTGTCATGAAATTGGGCCAGAACTTAAAGAAATCTGTGAAAAGTATAAGAGGTACCTGTTGAGCCCGGAGCTTCACTCCCGTCCTGGGTGATCCCACTCTCCTGGGTGTCTGGATCAGCCTGAGGGGGTGCATTCTCTGTGAAGCGGGTGCTGGCACTTACCCCTAACGGGCGTAAGGGGGAAATGTGATTTCCGACTTCCGTGGCGCTTTCCCCTTCCTTTATAATGCAATCACAAAAAGTAAACTAAACTGCAAGTGAAAAGTTGAGATTGGAAATGGGCTCTTATCACCAGGCACAGTGGTCAAGACATTTTTATTATTATTAATGGACCTTATACAATGAGATCATCACATTGCCATGTTACAGGTAAAACAATAATACTAATAATAGTAATATTATTATTTGGGAGGCTAATCATCTTTACTGGCAGCTGAGAAGCTGAATTGTGAAGGACGCGGCTACACGTGTTCGAGCTGCAGGCATTCAAGGGCACCTTTGGCAGCCAGCCACATCAACCCATATATGACCACGGAGCACAGCCTGAGATCCAAAGTGTTTGGTTTTTCCGGGGGGAGGAAAACCTGATGGCCTGGAGAAAAACCCTTCGAGCACAGGAGAGAACCAACGCATAACTCTACTCACATATGGCCCTAGCCGGGAATCGAACCAGGGACACATTGGTAAGAGGCAAGCGCTTTACGCACACACCACCCAAGCCACCCAATGATTAATCAATGGAAAAGACACATCTATTTTGAAGAAAATAACCAGGCAGACATGAACAAGTCTAAATTCAGATAAAAAAATGGTTAATGGGCTCATGTTTCGACCCTAGCAGAGTCCTTCTAAAGGAAAGAAAGCCTTTGAGAAAGACTCTGCTAGGGTCGAAACGAGAGGCCATTAAAAAAAATGTTGCATTTATACTACAGGTCCTTTTGGTTGGTAAGCAGTTTGCAACAGCTAATTTTATCTTTTCATATAAAAGTCTGAAATTGTTACATCCCTGTTTAGTTAAGATATAAACAGTTTCTCAAGAAATGTCTGGTTTTACTTTGTAAAGTGACAATTGATTTTATAACCTCTCCATCGTCGCTGGCAAGTTCCTCCTGATCTTCCCCGACTGCCTGATCAAACATCCAGAGGAAGAACGGCAGAGAAAACTGGTACTCATGCTGCACACCCATCAGACTAGCCGTGATGGAGAAGAGCATGGCACCTCTCTTGGCTACGGGAACCAGCTCATCCCGGATGTTGTCGAGAGTCTCCAAGATGCGCTCTGCTTCAACAAGCTTTACGTAGACCTAAAGATGAACACAGAATTTAAAGACAATGTTAGAGACCACTGTTTACCTGTCGAAAATGGACGACCTGAATACACGCAAATGTTAGATTGGCGCCTTATAAATTTAACGATTGATTGATCGATTGATTGATTGATTGACACATACCTGATCTTTATTATCCACAATAGCCGAGACGTAGTCAGTGTGAGCAGTGATGTCACCGGAGCCCACCTCACCCTCTAGCGTTTGAAGTAACTGTTCCTCCAGGACCTGATAGAATCAAAGACACAGAGTGACGACACAAACACGGGATAAATCATGAGCTACAGTGATTAAGTTCGCTTTTGAGGCATCCTTGGTTCCATTACCAGAAATTAATAATAATAATAATAATAATAATAGTACCTGCAGTGTTGTTCGATGCTGCCGTATTGCCTTCAATACTTTTCGACGCTCGTTGTACAGCTCAGGGGAGACCCTCTGGAACGCCCTCGCAAGCAAGGATTCCTTTAGGGCCTCAGGAGACGGGCTGTAGTTAATCAGCGTGGTGGTGGAGGCAATGCGTGGTGAGAACTGCGGGTTTGGTAAGGACGTTGTCATGGAAACGCAGAAGTTCTGGTGACCAAGGAGACGGCGTCCACAGTACTTGATGAGCCTTGCATCTGTGTGTTATTGAGGGAGGGAGGAGGTATCAAAGTTTTGAATAAATTTTTGTACAATGAAACATAAAAAATAGAAGTTGAGGAGGAGAGTTTAAAAAGAAAGCACAATTGAATGTAAATAAAACTTGAATTTTAAATTTTGTATTCTGTTTGCATAATTTACCATATTAATACTAATAATAATGTACATTGATAATGCGCCATGTCTGTCATGAATGACACTCCTGGCGCCGTATAACAAAGCTGGTGGAGTGGAGATTGTTACGAATGATTTTATGAGATGAAGCAACCATAATACACCACCTTGAAAGGAATACAAGGTGAGGTGGCGCATATTGCTGCCAGACCATGCCAGAAACGCCGGGGCAAACCCCTTCTCTTTACGATAAGTGTACTGGTATTTTTACGTGCATTACACAACACACAGGACCTACGACTTTACGTCCCATCCGGAGGATGAAGTAATGATGGTTAAGTGTCTTGCTTAAGGCCACAAGTATCAAGACCGGGACTCGAACCCACACTCTGCTGATAAGAAACACCAGCACTTGAGTGCAGTGCGCTTGACCGCTCAACCAAGACACGCTACGCTTGTGACTGGTACATACCTTCAGCTGTACTGAACTCATTGCCATGGTTAGCGTGGTGGATCAGAGGCATGACCATGCTGTCCAGTCGCTCATCACAGTTCACCAGGACCAGAGGAAGGCCTGACAGGATCGCCTTCTCTATCTGGACAACGATGGACGGATCGAACCTGTAAAATAATAATACAATAATATCAAATAACTTTCCATTGTTACAACTTATGATCACTGGGATGAATAAATCCCTGAAATCAGCTCAACTCCTTAGGAGTATGCAGCCCCAGTATTTGCCCCTTCAAAGGTAAAATAGCCTCAATGAATGGATTTAAAACAGTTGAAGTAACGGCGATGGTGTTGCATGTTGTTACATATACATGTAAACTGCTAACTGAAATCTACTATGAGTACACACTATGTAATGAAACAATCATAAACACATGATACAATATCCTGGAAAGAAATGGTCAAACACATGCCTCCTACAAATTCAGGTCTGATACTTCACGGAGGCAATTGCCTCAGTCCCTTTAAATGTTCCAATACAAATGTACACTTTCTTCCTATAGGTGACCTTCACCAAGGAGAAACTGCCAGGCCCTTTCAGAAATGAAATATCAGGCCTGCAAAATAATGCTTCCGATCAAGTTGGTTGTAATGGTCACTTCAAAATGGCAAATGGTAGACAAAAAAACCACTCAGACAATCTACAGAGTCAACACTGCTCAATTTTAAAAAACGAACAAACGGTGGCCTAATTGTTACGTAACAAATTTGTTTACTGAGCAAGATATAAGCAGGGTACCAGTTGCAATAATGTGGATACTAGTGATTCATAATACAGTACGCCCTCTATAGTTTGCCCAAGAGAGGTCGACATGAGATCCTTTTTATAGCACCTTGTAATGGTTTACAAGATGCTGTGATGCAATCTGCAGCCACTGCCAGAAACACCGGGGCAAACCCCTTCTCTTAATGATCAATGCACTGGGTTCTTTTAAGTGCATTACACAACACGGCTTGATGTCCCATCTGAAGGATGAAGCAATAATGGTTAAGTGTCTTGCTTAAGGACACAAGTGTCAAGACCGGGACTCGAACCCACACTCTGCTGATCAGAAACACCAGAGCTTGAGCCTGGTGCACGAGCCCACCCAGCCATGACACTCAGTTAAAGGCAAAGCTAAACATTTGAGGAAACCCTGCAATTAGGAAAAACCAGTACCGGTCACTGGCTGACATAATCACAAATCCCTGTTTGTTCATTATGAAAAGCTGTAAGGAAGACAGTTTATTACATGAAATAGCAAAGAGACTTGTATGGATTACTAAACTACCTACCCAAGTTTATCCTCCATGCGACTGTTTTATGTACATGTAAGCATGCAGGGAAAACAAAAATATGAGCTCAAAATGAATGACCAATTTGGAAAACTAATGCTCCTATAGACCATGTAATCTTTGACATCACAATGTTTACAAAAGAGCCACCTGGACTTCCTGCAGGCACGATTTGTACAAAGCTCAAAAGAAGAAAACATCAAATCTTACATCTTAATGGAGATTACACTGTCTGATTTTGATCAACTTCTGATATGAAGGGGGCACATCTCAAAACTTGTTCAGCTGTTATTTTTATAACTCTTGAATTTATGTGGAAATTATGACACAAAATGGACAATTTCCCCATATGACCAGTGCAGTATCTTGCCTGCCAGAAAGGCCCTGGAATGTATAAGGTCACTCTTTTTGTAAACAAAGGTTACATAGTCTATAGCTGGCAAACCATACAGCTATAAAATAAAGAAAACAATTGAGGTTCTGCACAGTTGTTGGTAAATGAGGAATGGGTTTAACCGTCACACCATAATTCTAAGGCCTCATGAAGTAGTATTTTTTCACATTACACTTTGGGGGGCTTAATGTATGGTTTGATATTAATCAAATATTATATTTACTATTTTTATGAGTTAGTTATGAGTTATTACCTTTTAATTCATCCCTCAAAATTTGTATTATCTAGTGATGTCGCCTGTGGTGCGCTTTCATGGCATAGATCGAGGCACTGAATGACAGTACACATTTCTTATGTGCTGTATGCATGGCCCGGATGTGTGTGACCCTTATTTGCATATTTAATTAGGTTGGACCATGAACTTTGGGTAGTTTCTCATTTTTCAGACGTAAGTTCATCAAAGTATTCAGACAAATGCCAAGATTGAGAGTACATCGTTTGTTTTGCTTTCAAAATAATTGACTTTCTGGACCTTTTTTAGTGGTGGATTTTGATCGTCAATATTGGTTACAAAACGAAACAAAACCAACATATTTAGACCACCACATTTCTCTTTTGTATGATCGGGCGCTGTTTGATCTTGTAAAATCACACCATTGTGTCACAGCAAAGAGTTATATCACAAAATATAGCCTTCATAGACAATACTATCCTTCACATTTTGTATTGCATTGTTAAGTATGAATTGTATATACCGCATCATACGGAATGTTAATTTAATTAAACATGTCAGTCCAAAGTGCGTGAACAAACCTCAACCCTCCTACTGTCTGACCATTCAATAAATACCAAAATTTGGTTTGAATAAAAAGTATCAAGTAGTCCAGCTTGCAATATGAAATCAGGTGGTAAATGCTTCTACACAACACCCCTCACCCCTTGTGATTAGTTTAGAGTGCGTCACATAATATGTTAACTAGAACGCCGCGCGAATGCAATGCACTGTACCCATAGCAACAAATGTTCTATACCCGTAGCAACCAATGTACTATACCCATAGCAACCAGTGTACTAGACCCATAGCAATGGCAACTTCTTGGTACACAGATGTCCAGGCACAAGGGGTGTTATAAAACAAATAAGGGCCTACTGACTGTTTTTACTCATGCTATGGTTAAAACTATGACTCCCTTGGTAATCACTGGAGCATTCTACTTTCCCTCAGCTTCACCTTGGGGAAAATAGAACACCTCCGAGGATCACCTCTAGTGTTAACCATTGCACTCAAAGCAGTCAATATTTGTATACTGGGCACAGTTGTGCCACCATACACAACCCTTCTACTTCTACTTGGTTACTCAGCAGGATCCTCAAGTTAGGATATAAACGCCAAGAAGCAATCATAGTTAAGTGTCTTGCTTAAGGACACAAGTGCCGGGACCGAGACTCAAACCCACATTGTGATGACTCAGCCACCAGAACTTGAATTCGGTGGGCTAGACCGCTCGGCCACGACACTGCGGTTGAGTGGTTTCAAATGGTCAACTCGCTGGAAATGTTACCAATAGTAGGAGGGTTGTTAAACGGTCAACAAGAAATTGACCTTCTTCAATCGTAGAGGTCACAATGAAAGGTCATCTGTCAAATGCGGCACGCATGACATGCTTTCTCTAAAATGAAATGCGCAATATCATAAACTCAACACAGTGCGGTAAACTAAGTGCAAAACACAGCCATCTTGTGACATGGGTGGAAGATGGCATCATTTCTTGTGTTTTTTTAAGGAAATTCACACAACAAAGCACACACTTCACACGTCTTACAATTCAAAAGTCTCTTTGGAATAAATAGTTATTTGCTGGTGACGCCTGCACAAGAAGAAAACGTAGCGTTATTAATAACATTTTAGAGGCCAGTGGCCACAAGTGGCTTGTACCAAAATGCCAATGGTGGCCACAAACAGTCGCAAGATTTGACCTACTTCTACTCAAACAAACGGTCAAAGTAAAGTTATGCCCTAAATTGACATTTTTCATGTTAACTTAATGTCTACATTTCTAAAACAAAACAACATTTCTGTTTGGTATTAATTTCCCAGAGATTTTTCCTGGTAAAATTGAGCAAAAAAAAAAACAGCAACAATATTTTTTCGAGGTAACATCTGTGTAAAAAAAAACATTCACCAGGTCAAAAATTAACGAAGTAGCATTTTGAAAGTTTGGCTAGTAGAATTAAAAACTAGAGAGGTTTCAAGCAACTCCGATTTGGTTTGGATAAGAGTTTTATAAATATTAAGTCATAAAAACCCTTCAGGAAGTCCTATTTTTGATACCAGTTGTAAATGTAAAAAGTAACCGGGATTTAGCCTTATTGTTTATGGATGTAGTATGTAAACTAAAATACTTCAAGACTTGTGATTTTAAAGTTTTCCTAAGGAACTATTTATCGAGTTTACCCACACAAACACACACACACAACATACCATCTGTTGAATTAAGTCAACGTGGTCCCAGTGAGGTAGCGTGTTAGGATGGAGAGGGATAAAACAAGTAGAAGCAAGTTAGTAATAATTATGTGTCGGAGAAATAAAGATCGTCATAGCATGCCACTCAAAGGGAAGGAGGTTCGAATCCCTTCCGAGACCGTTTGTCTTTCAGAAATAACTTCATGGGTTTGCATAGTGAAAATACAATAAGATGGTGGTTTGTACAAATGTAGTTTGTACCAATGCTATTTACTTTTGTTGTTCCTGACCCGCATGATATTGTGCTGTCCTCTTTTTTAGCAGTTCTTTGTGCACCTCCCATATTGAGTTCATTCACTGCGTGCTCCCCCAATACACTTGCTTTCTGCAGACTTGGTTTATTCTTTTTCTTGTCTAGTTACCCTTCCTATGAGTTATTGCCTGTTTTGGTTGTTTACACTTTAGTCTATTCTTAGTGTTTCATTTCATTATTATTTTCTTGTCTTTTGTATTTTTTGTGTTTGTTTTTGCAATGTTGAGGTCAAATAAATAACAACAACAATAATAATATGCATAGATATTTTGGATATGCATAGTTCTGAAAAGAACCAGAAGTTTACTTGATGTTTTGTAGACTACGTTTCGTTTACCCTTAATAAATGCAGTGGGGATAAAGAATATTACTTTAGGTTGTACCCTGTGATAAGTACTGTGTACTGGATGCTTCCCCAGCTCCTGTGGGAAAAGAACCCCCAGGCATAGTATTCAGGTGGGATTCGAACCCGTGACCCTGCATTCTAGGGCAGATGTCTTAACTACTAGAACCCTATAGACCTTTATCACTGTGTAACAATCTTGATTTTCTTCCATTCAAACCAATTTAACCAAACCGAGGCTGGAAGGGCAAATAGTCTGCTTCATTTTTGTACAATGAATATTAGCATATATTACTGTTATTAGATACAGGGAACATGACCAAGATGGTTGCAGCATGATAAAGGTCTATTGCGTGCCTGTTGATGAGAGGTGGTTCAAATCCTGTACTTAGCTGGGGGTACCGCAACAAATTAAAATATGTCATAAATGCACCTGGAGTCAACTGGTAAAGAATATAATTTTGATTTTAGCCATACACCAATACTTGATAAGCACCGTATATGGAATCCTACAGAGTAACACTCAGGTGGGATTCGAACTGGCCTTTTGTCACCAAGTACGCTTGGTGGTCTAGGTGCTTAAGACATCTGCTCTGGAATGTAAGGGGCATGGGTTCGAATCCCATCTTGTGCGTTATCAGTGGACATGATGAACATAACCTATTTTTTTGTGGTGGCATACTTAGCCCTATGATAAGAATAATCAGATTGACAGTGCTGTCCTTTTTGTTCTTGGCACATCTACGAAACGCAACCATTTAAAAATAATTATTCTTCAAACTGTCTTGACGTACCTGGTGTGCATGTCGATATTGGTCAGTTTTCTCCGGTGGATGACCTTGCGTAGCCAGCGTACCCCCTCCATGTGGGGGTCAATCAGGAATGGAGGTCGTTGCCATGACGATTTCTGGATAGCTAGATTCTCCATGTCTTGTAGACCGAGACCTACAAGGTAAAGAACAATACATTCATTGTTTCTTATTGTTGTTGTATTTTGTGTTTGGATTGTATGAGGGTGTAAGATTTATGACTGTAATAGCCAAGTATTTCATAAGTCTAACGCTAACTTCAAAAGCCTCAAAACATGACGTCAGTTGGTACCTAGCGATAAATTGCAATGGTTTCCCAGAAAAGAATGTTTCAAATGAGGCAGGAACGTCCGAGTAAGGAGACACTCCTACAACACCTACCTTTGGTGATCCATTCTTGAAGGGCGCCCTCACCCACCAGCAGTTTAATTAACGCCTGGACGTAGCGTGTGAAGTCATTGCTGCTAATCTGAGGGAAGTTATCCACTGTGTAGTTATACTGACTCTCGGTTACCGTTTGAATATCTGGTGACCGGTAACCACCCGTGATATCCCCTGGTACCTCGTTTCTTGGTACATCTTGAGCAGCTGTTCTCGAAAAAACATTACAAACATGAAGCCATAGCATTAAGACGCTTTCCCTGACTAACATTGTTAAAGGGTGCGAGTGCAAACTCCTAAGCCAGTTCAAACCGGATGACGTGAATACATGCAAATGTTTCCCCTGTCTGGAAACGGAAGCCGTGTAAAGATGCCATTATGTAATTTTGGACCACCGAAGGAAAGGTCACCCGGTCATTCAACTACGGAGCGTGCACAGACCACACACACGCCGTATAACGCTTTGATTCACCCACACAAGGACAAAAAAGGTCTTGAATATATTTTGTGTAGCATCTTCTAGATCAGCAAAAACTGGTAACATTGTGCAATGCATTTCATTTAAAATTGTGTGTGGGTGTTTGTCGTCCCTATGTAACTATGCAAAAGCTTGTGTCCACCCCTTACTTTTTGACATAGCAACACTGGTTTTAGTCTGAATAAATCCATTTGAGAGCACACTTGTGACTGAGCAAGTCATGGTACCAGACATCATTCAAATCAAACTAACATATGACTTCTTCCTTAATCACAAGGAATGTCCAATAGATTCACATTTCACATTGAATAATTAAAAGCAAAAGGAAAAAGTACAAAACTGAAATACCATTTTCATTTTTGGTTTTAGTCTCTGCAGTCATGTCTCCTTCCTCCAGGATCGTTTCATTTCCTTCTTCTATTCCCCCTTCTCTCGCCTCCTCTTGCATCTCGACTCCGCCCATTTTCCCATCATCGGACTCCTTTTGAATCTCTTGGGGCTGGTCTTGGGCTTCCCTGGGCGTGTTCACACCCCCGTCGTTGCTGTGGACTGAGCTGGTCACAGTGTTGGAGCGAGTGCGGTTGGTGTGGATTGCCCACTCCACTATCCAGCCTGAGGGTTGGACATGGTTATAAATTGACACTATCTCACAACCAGAATGTCAGCTACATGTACAATGTCATACCAATCAAAGATGTTTTAATGACTAGGTTCCAGGCACAAGGACATACACCCTTTAAGCCAAACAACGTTGGTGAGTGCAAATGGTTTAGCATGTCACAATACCATTACTGCCCTCCCTGGTCCCCTTTTATACACCCGGATTACAGGAAGCAAATTATGGTTAAATGTTTTACTCAAGGGCACAATCATCATGGTCAGCAAGGCTGGGCTTTGAAAAAACATACGGGCGATCCTACAGCCAGTAATGAGTACATCATGCTGGACCACCCAGCCACGGAATGGATTCGAACCCACAATTTGATGACTCTGCTATAAGAGCTAAGCCCAGTGCTCTAGACTGCTCAGCTTTGGCTGGGATTCGAACCACATTCTGAACAGAGTCCAGTGTGCCAGACCGCTCAGCCACAGCCTGGATTCGAACCCACACTTTGATGACTCTGCTATAAGAGCAGAGCCTGGTGCTCTAGACTGCTCAGCTTTTGCTGGGATTCGAACCACATTCTGAACAGAGTCCAGTGTGCCAGACTGCTCAGCCATAGACTGGATTCGAACCCATATTCTGATGACTGTACCACCAGAATCGAGTCCAGGGCCCCAGACTGCTCAAACATAACACCATCCCAATTTTACCTTTCATGGGGTCGACAGCATCTATCAGCAACGGAACTCCTCTCTCTTGAAGACACATCGGCCATTGGATGGTCAGCATGACTCGCCGGAACTTGGTATCATAAGCTCCGAGGTAGGTAGCAAACGCGGCCGCCATGGCAACAGCGCCTGGGATGGCAAACTGCCGCTGCGGGAGCGACTGACAAATCTGGATGCAGTGTTTGTGTTCCATCTCGAGAATCTAATGAGGAAAATGATGAACGGATTTCCACTTTTAAAATCAAGGAAACGAAAACTGTTAAATCCACTTTTGGTAAACCTCATTGACTGCAGCAGTCAGGAAGAATGGGAGGTTTTAGGAAGAATTGTGGAAACAACACGGAAAAACAACACATTAAAAGGACCAAGAAAATCTGCTAGAAAATCCTGAAAAAACAGAGGTCCGAGATTGAACCACCATGTCAGTGCAACATCGTCGTATATCGATTTGGTATTTTCGTTGTATTTCACACAAAAAAAGCTCTGTGTAAAAACATTGTATCTCGGCGCCAATTGGTTTCATCTGTACATCCTCGATATTTCAAGTGAGATACAATTTTGTTGACATTTTCAAATTCGCATGTATCGTTGACACTATTTTAGGATATACAATGTTACTGCACTGACAAGATGAAATGATCACGGAATCTGCTCTAACCTCTTTGAATTTGTTAGCCGTTTGTAGCTCTCTACTCATCTTCTTAGACAGGTCCTCCTGATCGTTCTTGTCAACTGTAGCTTCTTCAAAGCTCTGAGACAAATCTGCAAGCCGCATCTCAAGGGCCTTGAAGATGATGAAGGGGGAAAAAAAGACACATTAGTCAAGTGGGTACCAAAAGTCAAACCCCAAAAACAAAATACTTGAAAAAAAAAAATGCTGATTGAAACTTTATCTCCCCTGTGGATCTGGAGGATGAAGCCCCATGAATACTTTATGGGATTTACAGACTCTCTATAACAACAAAGGTAGTTTGTCTTGGGGTCTCCTCTTAGTCCTTAGTCCTGCGGATGAAGCCTCCTGAACCTCAGTTCTGGGTAATACGTTGCAGAAGATTTACACATCACCACAAATATAAAAACTAGGGTAGTGGGCCTGAGTCTCCCCTTGGTCTAGAGGATGAAGCCCCCTGAACGTCCTGGGTGTTACATTGCAGAGTACTTACAGATTCACTACATCACTACAAACATTTTTCGAGGATTGTGTACATCAAACAAATAGACAAGAGTATTGGCTTCTTTGGCAAATTCAATTTTTCACAAGAAAACTACTCCAAATGAGGTGTCTTCAAAATGACAATGCATCAGACTCAAGTTCTAGAGGCCAAGTCATCAGGATGTGGGTTCGAATCCCGGTCATGACACTTGTGTCCTTGAGCAAGACACTTAACTATAATCGCTTTAAATAAGGGCAGAGGCAGTTATGTTTGTCATGCAATGGATTAATTTCCCCTTCCCTGTTCTTCGCTGCGCTGTGCAGAAACTTGTGTTTACATCTCGCCATGTTCCCTTCACAAAAAGTAGCCCACACCTCGAGTGGCCTTTGGACCTTGTGATGGGCAAAGTGCATAAAAAACAAAAATAAATAAAACAAATCTAACCTTCTTCTTATTCTCTAGCGTCATCAGTCGGTGCTCAGCTTCCTCGACCGCTGCGGTCGTCTCCTCTACCTTGGAATGAAGAGGCTTCACTTTGGAGATCATCAGACGATGGTATCTGTAAGACCAAAACAATAGGTTAGCCAGATGTAAAGCTTTGCATGGTGTAGAATTTAGAAAAAGAAGTTCTTGGAAGATGTTCCTCTGAGAAGAACTGGCAGATGGTGTGATATAACTCATTGTTGAACGCAATACACAGCTCAAATCGTCAAGCCTTTTTTTGACATATGTTCGTCTCAAAGCCAACAGTTCTTTTAAGGTCATTAGATGGTAGTCACGACATAAACCAAATTTCTGATTAATAAGCTAGCCACTCTGTATAACACTGTTTCCCTGCTCCAAGAAAATGAACATTTTCGCTAAGTTACCAGCGTAGCGCAACCTAGAACAACCTGCAGACAGACAGTGGAGAAGGAGAGATGAGAACTTGGAAATTTGAGACAATCTCTTACCTGACCACTCCTCGGACCCATTTACAGAGTGAAGCTGCGGCCAGGTTGTTGGTCTTCCTCTGCATGTTCTGTGGCTGAAACGAAGCCTTCTTCAGGTAGGGCTCCACGAGGTTCAATGTGCTCTCAGGAAGTTCACTGTCGTCAAACAGCATCAGCTCCTCCAGGAATCTATTCGCAATGGAATGAAAGAGAAGGAACTCAGTTTTAAGGCACATTTCCAATATTGACACCGCGGACAGTGCACAAACTTCAGGCGGACTGTCCGTGTTGTTGCGGGCTGTCCAGTCTGCTTACAGAAGGACCAAAGCTTAGCTGAGTTTATTGAGGTATGCGTGAGACTTAAACAGTGTATACCACATGTGGCAAGTGGGACTTTGATAAATCTTTGCATAATTGGTCGGTGAACCCCCTTGGTACAAAGTGCAGTCCGATAAGGAACATTTAACAGGAAACTATAACTAGTAAACAAGTAAACTTGCAGGTACAGTCCTGTGTAGATCTCTCTCAGGAGGAGTGTTGACTCTGAAAGGAGCCAGTGTGGTCTGGACGTTTGGAACAGTATACTCTGCCCATCTTAAGGAGAGTAGCATTCTCCTGAAGATGAGGAGAGTATACTGTTCGAAATGTCAAGACCACATCGATTTATACATGGCTGTACCCGCCAGTTTACTAAGATACTAAGTTTACTTCACACCATGCAAAGCTTCAAACATTACCTAAAGAATATTTAATTGAAACCTGAGGATAGATTTACCTCTCAATATTAGCCATCTGACGTTTCGCACCTTTGCTCCAAGTCAGGTCCGATGAAGGACTTTTCACTAAAGTTAAAAGAGAAGAAAAGGCAAACATAGTACATTACTTAAATAAAATTAATAGAGGGCCTTTAATGTCAAATTCATTTTGGGATGCTGCAATGCTAAAGGTTCAAGGCTGGTCTTGAGTCCTTTTTTTTGTGGATTCAGACTTAGACTTGGCCTCGCAGCACTGTGATTTGGACTTGGAGTTGGACTCGGACTCGAATCTGGGACTCTGCATGAGTTGGCTTGAGACTGGAAAAAATGGGAAGTCACAACATTACGGGCTCTCCTCATTCAAGGCCACAGGTTTAGGCCAACTCGGGTTGGAATTTATCCTTTCGTGACCTTAGTAATAGAACCCTGGCACATCAGTGGAAGACCCTAATCAGTGATAAGCCAATTAAAGTGTAATGAAGCTTGCCTGCAACCTAAAAATTCTTTTGCCTGGTAGTATGAGCTGAGATCGACTTTTCTGAACGTTTCTGTTACTGCATTTGTACGTCTTCAAATTTAACACGACTTTGCAACTACTTGCTTGTGGCATTGTATGGGATTAACTCAGCTGGGGGCTGTTTACTTTGGCACACAGGCTACTGGCTTTATGATAGCAGCTAAAACCAAAAGGATAAATACATCAGCGATTTTCGTCTAATGGGAATTCACGTAATGAATCCACAACACATGACATCACGTCTACAAACTTCCTACTTACAGATCATAATAATGGAAGCCATAAGATCTTCAATGTCGACGTCAGGTTTCTGCATCCCTCTCAGCTCTCCTAGCGAGTTGATATCCAGTTCTTGTACCACTTTCTTGGTATCCTGCACTACAGCAACCGTCTTATACACCGCCCTCGCATGGGCAAGAGAGTACTGTGGCAAAGCCTGATAAGAGATGAAATTAACATAGTCATCAGTCTTAATGATAAACCGTTCATTGAAAAACAAAGTATAGATTTGGTAATTAGGTCCTTGTCAAAATTAGTCTAGGACAACCAGAGGGTAAAAATATTCCAGGGGTGGATTTCACAAAACTAGTCCTAACTTAGGACTAGTCCTATAAGTTAGGACTAGTTATGCGTCCTAACTCGAGATAAGACTAGTCCTAGCACTTTGTGAAATCTACCCCAGGACAAGTTTTATCACTCATTGTTGATTGACCTTGTTTGCAATTGCGTTATTGAAGAAACCATGGGAGAAGTTAGAAATTAGGAATTGTAAGGAGTCAAAAAAAAATTTTTGGCGATAAAAGAAGCCATATTGGCTTATTTTGAATGCTGAAATCAAAATAAGCTTGACACGAAGTGTACCCCAAAATATCAAAATCCTGAAACACCTTCTAAAGTCAAAACACAACCTCTAAACTACCCCTCCCCCCAACACTGTTCTACACTTTGTATGACCGTAAAATGTTGAAAATTTTACAGAGGCCCCCTAAGTTTGTTGTTATTAGCCGTTAGAGGCCAACATACCTTTTTCAGTTTCTGTATCTTGTCCATCTGTTTGTGGACAATCTTAATCTGCTGTTCAGCGATGGCTTTGTCCTGACCGATTTGAGAGAGAAGCTTGACAGTGCCCTGCAAAAAAAAAACAACAACCCACAGTCACTTGTTGGAACAAAGATGATCCTAACCGTTGAATGGGAAATACTGTTCCCCATGGGCGAATAGGACTTTCTGATCGCTGATGCAGATGGGAGTAATAGTGAATGTCACATGATGTAAGTTCCACCAATCAAATGACAAGGATCTGTATGTCAGTTAACTTTTTTTTAGTTTACACTATACCTCTTTCCTTTCTTCTAGTACCACCAGCTCATGTTCAAGTTGTCTTTGTAGTTTGGTTGCGAGTTTGTTCTCTTTGTTGATGTGTTCAAGAGCTCGGGTCACAGTTACGTGCTCAGTCTGAATCTTCTGCTGGCGATGATGGTACATGGACAAGAACCTGTCACAGAACAAATTTGTGCAAACTTTAAAACGATTTATTTTGTTACACATTCGGCGAGGCATTGAATGGTGGAGCATCCGTATGAATCTTGGTGTGCGATGGTATTACCTACATTCTACAAGTATGATATAGTTCTGATAAGACAGTTAGCTCAACGGGAGAGCCACTGGTAGTACTGCCAAGTTAAGCACCATTTACTGTGGTTAGTAAATGGATGGGAGACCACTCCATTTTCTGTCATGGTTGGTGGCTTGTCTGAGACATGATAGGGCTTTGTAACATCGAGCCCACGTCTTTCGGATGAGACGTAAAACTGTAGGTCCTGTGTAATGCACATAAAACACCCAGAACACTTATCGTAAAAAGAGAAGGGGCTTGCCCCGGTGTTTCTGGTTTTGCTGCTTAATGCCCCACCTCTGAGCATGTTTGGAGCATAGATTATATACACATTGTAATGCGCATTTGATCATATTAATATGGACTTTGTGCAATATAAATGGAAAATTATTATTATAATTATAAGAATTTGTATTGTATCTATTGCCATGGGCAGTGGATCGAGGTGACTTCTCCTAAATATATTTCACTATCCCTGAGTAAGACAGTAGTTCCTTTTCAGGGATCGAACAGGCAGGGTTGGTTGTGCGCACGGAATTGGCAACCATGCCAGAAACATCAGGGCAAACCCCTTCACTGGAAATTCTTACCAACAGTAGGAGAGTCAAACAAATCTACAGCTGAAGACTTTAACTTCATACTCAAATTTGAACACTAACCTCTCGACAAACTTCTCGTAGGTGGTGTTGGTGAGGTGGCGGTACTGGCCAGGCCCTCGTTCCTCCCCATCCAGCTGCCTGATGGCCAGGTGCATAGTGGCTAAGAGATGGGCAAGGTTCTCTCGCTGGATGTGGTTTAACGTCTCTACATCTGGGGAAATAGGGGGGATAAAAGGGGTGGAGTTTAAAGGGTGTAGACCTGGGCCCAATTTCATAGAGCTGCTTAAGCACAAAAAGTTTCTAAGCATAGCAAAATTATGCTTACCAGAATAAGGTTACCAGCCACAATAGCATGTCACATGTACCATTTTGACTGGTGTCCTACTCATTTCTGCTAAGCAGAAAATTGTTAAGCAATATCTTCTGCTTAAGCAACTCTATGAAATTGGACCCTGTATTCAACCTCAGAGGTAAAGGGGGGGGGGGGGGAGTTTCAAGTGTGTATACCTGTATTCAACTTCGGAGGTAAAGGGGTGCAGTTTCAAGTGTGTAGACCTATATCACCACTTATATAACTTATAAACTCCATTTATCAGGCACTTCCAAATATGACAAACCGATTCTACGACATTCATGCAAACTGTATTAAGGACTTCAGCACTGAATCAAATGATTAATGACTTACTGTTTAGATGGAACAGTGCATGATCTACCAGGTTCTCCCTGGACCAGTGTTGATACCAGTGACAGCTCAGGTGAGCTGTTAGGGCTGGATACTGACGACACCGATCCTGGAATGACGCCCCACTAGAAGACGACACCAGAATCACCCGGAAGTTGCTGCACACGGTTCTGCACAAAGGTGAAAATGGCAAGGTTTAGGAAGCCGTCTGGTGCCATAATAAGTGAAATAAGGTTAAATCTATCTGACCAATTAATAAATTATGGACTGCTCGAAACCCAAGTTTATGGTGCAGCTAACCACATTAAGTGTTTATGACATTCCCTGTAAAGCGTAGCCTTTCGCTCAGGCCTTCGTGGCTTAGACATCTGTGTAACCGCGAAGCAACTGCAGCAAAGACCAAGTCAGCGCGCACGAGTGGCGAAGCCACGAGGGCCTTTTCCAACTTGTCAGGAAATTCTAAAGTTTTTCTTTATTTCTCGATTTTTGGTACCCTAACAGGGTAGCAAAATTCCCAGCCAATCAGAAGCGATGGGGTCAGCGCGCATTAACCTCATCCGCATTGTGATTGGTTAATGTTTCAGCGCTGTTCGGTTTGAACCTTCATGAATAATTCAACATCAAAAACCGCAAAATCAAGCTGGAAAAGGCCCTCGTGGCTTCGCCACTCGATCGTCTGCGCTGACTTGTATTGGTCTTCGCAGCTACACAGCTGTCTAAGCCACGGAGGCCTTGATGAAAGGCTATGTAAAACGTAGAATTCTGTCATTCGCAACTGCAGAGTTCAGAGGCAAGCTTTGCTCTGGTTGGTTGATTGATTGATCGATTGATTGATTGATTGATCGATTGATTGATTGATTGATCGATTGATTGATTGATCGATCGATTGATTGATCGATCGATTGATTGATCGATTGATTGACTGATTGTGGTTGAAGGCTAGGAAGGACCTTAATGGTGGGTACAAGTGGATGGTGTGAGGGAGATTCCAATTGAGGGTACAGGCGAGTGAGATTAGAGAGGTCCTTCCCCCGACTTACTTGAGAAAGAATTCCCAAGCTGTCTCCCGTGTGTACGTCAGTCCAGCGGCCGTTACCTCAGTACGAATTGAGTTGATAATGGACGTCTGCTCCTCAGCTGAGAAGAGATGAGTGATGGCACCGGTTACGACAAACTCACCCACGTAGACAAGAAAGTCCTCATTAAGAAGCTCTTCGTCGGTCAGAAGGAGGAGTATCTTCTCTCCCTGGATAAGACGGAGAAAGAAGAAGAATAATAGGTGATTTTTTACCCATGTCCGCCTGAATGGTCACAGTACATAAACACTGCTAATCATTGAAATCAACAATCTCTACCCTGGCAGGTAACCATTTACTCCTGGGTGATGAGAAGCAATTATAAATAAGTGTCTTGCTCAAGGAAGCCAGTGTCACGACCGGGATTCGAACCCACACTCTGATGATTCAACCTGAGTCCAGTGTAACAGACCACATCATTACAGAAATATTGGTAAATTACCTTGACGCCAGCCTTTGTATATGCTGCCACCAGATCAGCTTTGAATTGGTCAAGTTTGTAAGTGACCGAGGCGGACATCGGCGACGGGTTGACCTCAAAGACGCTAAACCCGCACAGGTGTGCTGCCAAACGAGCAAAGAGGTTGCTAAGGCCTGGGTTGCCCTCGGCAACTAAGGTGGCATGGCCGACATCATGGGGGGACATAACGGTGCGGGCGACGTGACATACACGTTGAATTGTTTCCTGAAATAAAATCAATTTTTTTTCTTCAGATTAATCTTTTTGTTTTTTCAAAATGTTATAAAAACTTATACAGTGGTCGCAGGTTAAAATCCTGTACCAGTCAATTTTGTTCACACCAAAATTGATTTAAACAGTTTACCCAGTCAGTTTTCCTTGTGGTTTATTGCTTGATAACAAATTATTAGTAAACTTTTTTGACCCTTTTCACCTGACATTATCAATTTGGAGTCAATGTCGCTGTGTGTTATCCAGTATACCGCATTTTAGGCGATGTGGTGTTCACACGTGCAATGTGACTTTCAAAATAGCAAGCGTAGCAGACAGCAGCCAAATGTGACATTGGTGGAAGGTGTTAATCAAAGGTGGTGCTTTCCTATTACCTTAAATAAACTTTGCACAAAATTTGATATAATATGAGAGAAGAATGCTTTATTAACCACTTGATGTCGTATAATGTCGCAAAAGTTTTCCAAACTGAATATTAACTGGAGACAAAACTAGTTCCCAGACTCACTCTGTATAATGCCAGCTTGATCTTGGCATGCGATTTGTTGTACTCCTCAACAGCATCCTGCAAGAGCGCCCTCACGCTGTCTACATCTTCACAGGGTCGGTACTGGTCAGTGGGGTCATCCTCCCCGATGCTGCTTCCGGTGGAGGTGGTGCGGTAACCCCCGGCAGTGACGATACCGGAGTCTTGCTGAACGAGGTTGCTGAAGAGAGGCTGCGACGGGTTGATGACCAGTTGAAGCTGTTTGAGAGAGTGAAGGGAAAAAGTAAGTTGGGAGGGATTCTTAAAAAAGGAGGTGACTGACGGGAAGGTTCCTCCTAACTGAAAATTACTTTCCTCATTTTCCACAATTCTGGGGTTAGGAAACATAGTTCTTGAAAATCTCCAGAAGATCACAGGTTTCGTAGCTTAGCAATTTCACTGAACAAAAAATTTGTTTTACAAAACGTATTAAAACCCCAGCTCAACATTGGTAAACTGACTGTAAATTCTTGCATTCTTTGCATAAATCAAGATATTTGCAATAAAACCAACCTGTGAAATTGTCAGCTCATTTCGTTGTTTCATTTGTGAGAAAACGTTAAAATGCATTCAGCATTTTTGTACGCATTCTTATGGGTCGAGTTTTCATCTCACCGAGACAAAAACTATCTTTGGAACTTATTTCATTTTATCAAAAATGCTAACACTTTAGGCAGAACTATTTGAAGGAAACTTTTCTACCATCATTATCTTTATACCATGTAAGGTATATGTAAATCTGTGAACATTCATGTTTTTCCTCTTTACCAATGTTGAGCTGGGGCTTTAAAATACGTCTTTCTTAAGTTCCAACTGCAGTTTGTCAAAACAAGAAAGGAACATTTCCAGGCACAGTAAGACTTTGTACTGTGTTTTCCCAATTTTTATTGTTTTAAATTTGTTTCACAAGACCTATTAAAATATTTCTTTCTTTTTTCAGGCATCCAACCGCAGTTTGGCCACGACACTCCACAATCAATTACAGACTCCAGATTCAATTATAGTGAGATAAAATTGGTCAATCCAGCAGACCTTCTAATAATGAGAGAAGAGTGCATTTCTAACCATGGTGCACAGATCAATAGATGGTTATTGTTAAACAATGATATCAGATGTTGATGATGATGAGATTGATGATAATGAAGTTAAAATGATATGACATGTGGACAAATCATAACCTGTTTAATGTTTTTAATAGATATCTGCTCTAGACTGGCAAAGGTTGTGGGTTCGAATCCCACCGCAGTAATGGCGGTCTAGTGGTAAGACACCTGCTCTAGAATGGCAGAGGCCGTGGGTTCGAATCCCACCGCAGTAATGGTGGTCTAGTGGTAAGACACCTGCTCTAGAATGGCAAAGGTCGTGGGTACGAATCTCGCCGGAGTAATGGCGGTCTAGTGGTAAGCCACCTGCTCTAGAATGGCAAAGGTCGTGGGTTTGAATCACCCAAGTATTATGCATGTGGTTGAGTACACAGTGCTTAACACACATGGTGTATGGGTAAACCAAAAATAAGAGTGTTTAATGTTATTGCATGGAACACGCTTGTGACAGGAAACACAACAAGAGGTACCACTTTGCGATTGTTATGTTAGCAATTTTTTAGTTGTATTTTTTTGTTGTTGTACCAAATCAACTTAATTTTTTATTCAGTATAAACACTTTTGGGTGGTTTCAGGTACTTAGAACAAAGTTTAACACAACCATTGGAAAAACTGCTAGCGTGATGGTAGAAATGTGGTCCACATTATTGTGTTTCCTGCATTGTGCTAAGGCTGGTTTATAGTTGGTCGCGTGATAATCCTCAGACGCTGTGAACGTTGAGCCTTTTCATTGCAGTATATGGTCGCTGGTGCATCAATGTCGTCTATAAACCGCGTTGCATGTCAATCTTACTGCCATATAAACCAGCCTTAAGACAATAATTAGAAACAACCGTTGGCAGCACACAACATTTTACCAAGAATGCTGTTTGCCACTCAGAGTTGGGTCCGTCGAGTTTCTTCAAGTGAAGATTGAGGTGTGGAAAGGAGCAAAAACAAGAATATATATTGGCAAGAAAATACTCCACATAAATAAACTTGTGAGTTACATTTGAATGTTGTCTAGTACAATACCTTGCTGCTGGACTTTCATCTTGAAGAGGGCAAGGCCATTTTTGTTTTGCAAAAGGCACTTCCAGTGAAATTCATAAAAGTTTATGGGAAACTCTTGATGGGGCATCGAGGCCAAGATAATTTCGTTCGTCCCATTCAGGTTTGTTTCAGTCATTTTATTACATGTATAGAAATTCAAGACAGGGATGCCAGTCAGGTTGGTGTCCAGAGCCTGAAAACTATGTATAGACACACTCTTTGTACATAAACAAGCCTGAACGCAGTATATTATTTTCTTAAAGAAAAAGCCTGAATTCAGGCTATTGCCTGAAAACTGGCATCCCTGTCAAGACTACATTTTTATCATTCTTCAGTTCAATTTCTATGTACAGTTGATCAAATTGAATGGTTGACCAGCCTCTTGCTGTTTTTTTTTTTTATGAAATTGAATGATCTTTGCGACCCAGTAAATTTAAAGGATCTTATGTGACCAGTAAATGCTAAACTGTTGAAATTCAATTGCTCCTTTTGACTATTGAATGCTGATGCGACAGAGCATTCATTCATTTTCAAACGAAATTGAATGAGCCAGGTGTTCAAATGAACGACTTTTTGTTCACATTGGCCGGGAAAACCTACATTAACATTTTGTATTCTCTCTTTATCTCATCTTGTGTGATTTTCTAAGGTTGAGTATTTGGGAGAAAAATTATAAGCGTACAAGAAAAAGAAAATAAAAAAAAAAAGCTACACACCAGGTCTTCACTGGAGAATTCTTTCCTAGCCGCCGTGACAAAGGCCTGCTGGTAACGGTCAAAATCAACCGGACTGACTAAACGCTGTCCGTAGATGAATTCACACTCATGGCGCCACAGCATCAGTAGTTTCTCACGTGTTGTGTTGGGACGAAGAGACAGGCAAATATTTCTGTGTACATAAAAAGAAAAATTAGTAAGAGAAAATTTATTAGAGATGATAAAGTTGTGACTTTGTATCGGCAAGTTAATGACCCCTTAAAAATATTTTTGCCAATTGTGATTTGTAATTTCCATTTCCAAAGACAAGGGGACCTAAAACTGTTCCCTGCAGAACCTCCATACTCCAAGTTAAATACATGGCCCTACAGGTGATCCCTGCGGAACCCTGTCAAAAATACCAAGCGCAGTTATGTGATTTGTAATTTCCACTTCCAAAGACAAGGGGCCCTAAAACTGTTCCCTGCAGAACCACCATATTCCAAGTTCTATAAATGGCCCTACAGGTGATCCCTGAGGAACCCTGTCAAAAATGCCAAGCGCTGTCTATAAGACAAAAGAAAACCATAACTAATCTCTATGAAATCTTCCAAACCAGGCTGTACACATTATATTATTGGAAGGACCCAAAACAGATCCCTGAGGAGCCTTTAAATGGCTGTATCTAATACCTGAACATCTTCCTCATGTCTCTGAGGGTAAATATGTAGTGGCATCGTTCGGCTGTTGGAAGGAACATGGTTCTCATGCGGTCTTGGATCTCAATGGTGACGTTGACGATCATGGACATGAGCGCCCTCAACTGTTCCTCTTCCTTGTCCATGATGTGATGCCGCTGCAAAGAGAAGCAGAGATTTGTTTAAAAGTCAGGCAGCAAATACATGGCAAAAGAAAAGGATGACATGTGACGTGTGTTCCACCAATCAAGTGACAAGGATCCGTTTGTGTGTTATATAATACATATTGTGCATCATTGTAAGCAATTGTCTTGCCCACGATATTCTGCTGGAATAAATAATGTACAAAGCATGTCAAGCAGGAGGGCACGGAAATCTTGCGCCCTGCTCGGCACCAGACTACTTCTTACCCTGTCTCTGGCTGATGTGGACGACGTCGTTGCTGGTGTCAGGAAATGCGTATTTAGCAATGTTGTAAAGATGCTATGTACTTCACATGGCCTAGAGAACAAACAAGAAACATTTGGAGTGCCAGCTATGTTTCAAACTTTCCTTTAAATCCTACCCTTTTTTTCAAGAAATAATAAATAATAAATAAGGAGGCTATTCATCCTTACTCGCAGCTGAGAAGCTGAGTTGTGATGGAAGCGGCTACGTGGTTGAGCTGCAGGCATGTAAAGGTGCCCTTAGTGGCCAGCCAATCAACCCGTATAACCCGCCAGAAATCGAAAAGTGTTTGATTTTTCTGGAGGGAGGTGACCGGACAGCCCAAAGAAGAACTCTCGTTGCACTGGCACATCGATATAATATAGACCTTTCTATTGTTGATAAACAAACCGAGCTGGTTGGCATGAACGGCCGAATGTAGCAAAACATTCAAATCTTGTTGACAGACGTTGTGACCAAATTCAACATTTTTGCAAACTTTCTATTTAAAGAAAGTACATCCCATTATCGGTTGGTTTGTTTCCAACAAATTTCGAACATTTGTGTAACATTTTTGCAAACTGTGATTATCTGTTTTTGCTTTGCATTGATGGCTTCCCGTAGTTTCTCCATCTTGGTTGGCAAAAACTTGGGCTGTGACGTTGCTAAAGACAGGTCTATAACGAAATTGTTTTAGTCTTACTTAGGGTATGGGACTCCGAAGACAGAGAAGTGTCTGATGAGACGTTGGTTGGGCCTGGGCACGTTGGCTGGCGAGTTTGGATTGATGGTTGTGACATACGAGACGTTCTTGACTTCTCGTAGGCGGTGGGTGTCTGGCTCATACATGCCACCTGAATCCAGATGCTGACGGACCATTTCACAGGCCGATTGTCGGCCGTAGTTATCAACCTAGAGACAGAGAGTGGAAAATGCCGTTTATCAAGTGGTTTTGTCTGCAATTTAAATATGTTTGAAAGTCAGGATTTTACAACTGTATAAAAATCAAAACAGAAGCTGCCGCTTCCCAGGTTATACCCATAGAGCTAGCTCTATGGTTGTATTGTATATTATGGGGTGTGATCCCTGGCTACACGGCAGTAACCGGTTGAATGGCTTCTGACTGGCACCCCCCCCCCCCCCCCCCCCCCCGAACAAAGATATTGACAAAATAGGGAGACTGCCAACATTAGGGCTGGATAGCTCAGTTGGTAGAGTGTCGGTATGCTAAACCGTTGGTCGCCGGTTCAAATCAGTCAATTTTTCTTTGTTCACCAAAAAATTGATTAAAAATTTACCCAGTCATTTTTCCTAGTGGTTTATTGCTTGATATAAAAAAAAAAATCAAAACAGTTTGAAAACCAAGCTTATAAATTGTGAAGGACCAACCACTAAAAGAGAAAAAAAATAGACACAAAAGATACAAAATAAACAAAATCAGACTTACATATGCAAGGTTGAGGTCATCCACATGACACATGAGCTTCTTGCTTCCTTTTGGGACGTAGGTGCGGCCATGTTTCCACTCCAATCTTTCCTCCAGCCTCTGCCATAAAACTCGACTTGTAGTGAATCTGGCGAGGGTAAAAAAAGTTATCAATTATGTATTCATTCCAACAGTATACAGTCTGTTGGAATTTTTTTTGATTTGCAAGGCAGTAAATAATAAATGTTTATTGTTATGCAGAAATAAGTGCTACATGGGCCCCCGGCAGGAACATTGTTTAGGGATGAATGCGAAATAAAACAAACGGTACTCCAGGTAAGTGTCTTGGTTTTAAGGGGTTTTTCGATGTAAAAAGGTAGTGGGTCTATAATGAGCTGATTATCTACGGGTCAATGGATTCAGAATTGATTCCTGGAGCAGTGTTTATAAACGCTCAGTGTGGAATGATTGCTAAACCTTTAATCCTATATTTACACAACTCCAATGTGAGGACAGTCTTTTGTTAGGACCAAGTTGGTCCATTCAAGCTGAATGTTTTTTTATGACCCGCCTGTGCCAAGTTGACCTTAAGGTCTGGAAGACTATTCATAGCTTCATTGTTCGTATGCAAGTTTGTTTTACCTCGGGAAAACCCTGTAAATCCTAGACACTTACCCTGAGTTACCGCTTGTTTAATTTCGCATTCGTCCCTTATGTACTGTGACCAATCAGGCGGATTTATGTTACTTACCTGTTTGTGGTGACAGAGAGGGACAACACTTCAGCCACCTCTCCAGAGCAGACGGTTCGAATCCTGTCATTGACAATGGCTGTCTTTCCACAACCGCCTTCCCCGGTAAGCAAGATGGGTCTCCCAGCATCGGACAGCAAACCCAGTAGGTAGGAAGTTTGCTGTAATGAAAAAGAAAAAAAATTCAAAAATCAACTGGAATTGGAACTCACTACCACTCAGCATTCACACTTGCAACTCTGTTCATCTATTCAAATGTAAACTCAAGTCCTACCTATTTTTATCTTAAGTTTCTAGCTCAATGCACTGCTCCTCGCTCCTCTCTGCAATTATTATTCTCAGCGCATTGCAACCAATGGAAAAATGTTCTTTATAAATGCTTGTATTATTATTATTATTATTAGCCGACCACACTGTTCACCTTGATTCTCCAACCTCAAAGTGATGATGCCAAGCTTTCACACTAGAACACGCCAAACATAATGAATTCTTCTTTGACCTCAACGAGGGCGCTGTTTGAGATCGTGCCATTTTGTCAGAGACAATTTCGCAAATACTTTTTACACGCGTGTTAGCCGTGGATTGAGGTGCACGCTGGTCTAGATAGGTACGAAATTTACAAACAGACCGGCATGCACCCCATTCCACAACTAACGCTATGTGTGAAAAGTATTTGCGAAGTTGTCTACGTCAGTGCAACAATGTCGTGTCTCGATTTTGTAATAATGGTGTATCTCTCACAAAAATGTTGCATCTATTGGTTTCGTCTATACAACTGGGATATTTTAGGCGAGATACAATTTGACACTTCGAAACTCGCTTGCAACAAAAATGTTGTTTTAGGAGATACGATGTTGTTGACACAGCGCTATGCAAGGGGGTTAAATTTAAATCTGTCTAATGCTCACCTCTACGCTGATTGTGTGAACGAACGCGTCTGGTGGGATGCCCTCGTGTGGTGGCATACTGTAAGGTGGAACTGCCTCGTTCCAGTGGACAAACTCCTGAGATTCACCATCGACAAAATAGTCAAAGACCTGAAAAGAAACACATTGAGTCACGTTTAATCCTTTTTATATATTTCATTGCACGTCCAACAATAACAGGAAGAATAGGAGATGGTGAAGAAATGTTCAGTTTTTGACGGAAAAAATTGACTGGAGCAGGATTTGAACCTGCGACCACCGGCTAAACGTACTGAATGTTACTATTGTCTACTTACATCGGCTCCTTGTGGATAGTCGGTGTACTGCCCCCACTCAGACAGCCACCATGCACTGAATGTTGACCGGTAACGCTCTTCAAGGGTACCGGCGAAGGCCCAGATGCAGGCAAAGTTGACGTATCGCTCGTAGTGTAACTCCTCAAGCTCCGAACCTTGTGTAATCAATGCCTGGCAAAATAACAATGATTAATTGTAGTATAAAGTTTAATTTTTTCTTATCGTAGGCAACATTAACTGTACTGATCAGGCACGCTGAGTGGTCTAAAAGCGCCAGCTTAACATTGGTAAACTGACTGTAAATGCTTCTATTCTTTGCACAAATCAAGATATTTGAAATAAAATTAAATTGTGAAAATGTCAGCTCATTTTGTTGTTTCATTTGCGAGAAAACGGTAAAAGTGCATTCAACATTTTTGTACGCATTCCTTTAGGCAGACTTTTCGTCTCATTGAGACGAAAACTAATTTTGGATCTTATTTCATTTATGATTTAAAAACGATAACACTTTTTTAAAAGTTTTTTACCTTCATTATCTTTATACCATGTAAGGTATATGTAATTCTGTGAACATTTATGTTTTTCTTCTTACCAATAGTAAGCTGGGGCTTTAAAAAAAAAAAAGTGAAAAAAATCTACTCGCCACTTTCATAAACCTCATGCGAATGCAAAGCCAACTTTCAGCACACAACTGTATATTGGCAGTGAATGCGAACTAATCTTTTTACTAATCTCTGCTAATCTCATCTAATCTAATCCAATCTTACCTCCAGTAGACTGCAGAAGGTCATCACCATACTCATGTCAGACACATCAATCATCCTCTTCATCCTCGCCTTGCCGACCAGCCCCTCTTTCTTGCCGACCATCATCGCCGGCTTGGTGCACCTATCCAGGTACTGCAGGGTAGGACCCACGTAGCGGTCGGTCAATTTCCTTAGGACCTCTTGGTCAGTCTCGGAGCAGCGGTCGAGCCAGCTGGCCAGGATGAGTTCCCAGGAGACGTCTGAGGTATCCATGGAGAGGAGTCCGGTCTGAGACAGGACGGAGGGGCTCAGACTAGCCAATGACTCCATCTGCATAAAAAAACAAGACAGAGTTAATATCTGTTTCTTATGCTAATAAAAAAAAAAAAAAAAAAAAAAAAATAGAAATTGTGTCTGTTGGTAAACAAACCACATGGCCTTTCAGATTTCCACTTTTCAGAAAAGAAATTAATTTCATAAAGTATAAATTGATTGTAAGAATCCATTGTGAACTTCAGGAGTATTGAATATGGATAATGATCAACAACCAAACACAGCGAGCTGACTGTTGGTTAGTTTGGACTTTGGATCCACTGTGGTGTGTTTGTGATGCATGGACGGGTGGGTGACTGTATTTGCGTGTACAATTGGCAATAAATGCGGCACCACATGGTTTTAAGTAAGCATGTTTGTAGTGAAGTTAAGTGGTCAAATCTTTAATTGATGGCGGCTCCATTTTTTTTTCAATTTCTTTGTTCAGGGGTGCCAGTCAGAAGCCATACAACCTGAAACTGCTGTGTAGCCAGGGATCACACCCACGTTTACAATACAACCTAAGAAGCGGCAGCACAGGGAAATGCGCCCATACATACCTCCCAGAAAACCCTCAGGTTGTCCGGAACGTGGATGCGCTCATTGTTTGCGAGGACGAGGGCGCCGTCACTGTGGAAGACAGAGCTGAAGATCTCCATCTGGGCGGGATCAATACCTCCATCTAGGTGAAGCGTCTTCATGATGGGCTTACTGTTGGTAAAGTCAGTATTGTGGACCAGGCAAAGCTTGCGAAGAAGGGATGTAAACAGACCGTCCCTCCATTCCCTTCAAAAGACAAAAAAAAAGGTTTCAAGCTACTTACCTAATGTATATTAAAAACACCAATCTAATGAATATTCAAATGATCAATCTAATAAATATACAAATATCTGTCTACTGAATAGTCAAATGTCACTCTAATAGCCACATTATCTGATTGGCATTGAGAAGGTTATTCAAATAATTAAATGCAAAGTCCATACTTACTTGCTCTTAGGATCAGCATAACCTAGCAGTTCTTGAGACTCCACAGCCTGAGTGAAGATTCTTTGTGCAGTGACGATATTTCCCATTTCTCTCTGTGCCCCAACCAGGGTCTTGATGCACTCACTCTTCCCGCAGCCAGCTGGCCCAGCAATAATCACCTACCAAACAAAAAAACAATAAATTATTGATGATAATAATTAACAATTCATACTAATGTACACTTATAAACTTTTTCAAGCCAAGCAGGAGTCTTTCAAAGTACCTTAGGCCACATTCCCATTGGATTAATATTTTCCAGGGCCGTTCGCACTGCACTTAAA
This sequence comes from Marthasterias glacialis, assembly GCA_911728455.2. Classification (NCBI taxonomy): domain Eukaryota; kingdom Metazoa; phylum Echinodermata; class Asteroidea; order Forcipulatida; family Asteriidae; genus Marthasterias; species Marthasterias glacialis. The sequence continues at coordinate 1,011,788 of OU452239.1, read as the reverse complement.
ATGGTCAAGTTACCCATTAGTTTGGTTAGCTTACCCCCAAAACAGTCCAAAGCGAACACAGTTTTACAGTATTACTACCCCTGTTCATCACTCCCTAAAGCATTCCTGAAACAATTTCAACTCCTCAGCACAGGCTGCCAAAAGGGCACGTACGTTGCTTATCATGCACATCAAAAACCTCTACCTTCGCAGGTACCCATTTACTCCTGGGTGATGAGAAGCAATTATGGTTAAGTTACTTGCTCAGGGACACAAGTGTCATGTGACACTGCTTGTGCTAATGTATTCAGGGCTGCAGCATAATGAATTGCTTTATAAATGACAAAAAGACCCCAGACCAACAAAAAATTGGAAAAGTTAAAAGTACCGTTTGATGCGAGTCAGTCAGCTGGGCCAGTTGAGCCACTCTGGCCTGGAACGCCGTCCCCGGTAAAAGACCCAACTCGCTCGTCGCCACGGCAATCGCAGCGTGGATATCGTCCAAGGGCTGTTTTTCTTGCCCCCCTGTGGGGCTCAGGATCTGTGTCACTGTAGAGGCAGGATGGGTGCTGACTACTGGAGTATTAAGGCTTATTTTACCTGCAAAAGTAACATTTGATGGAAAAATTTAGTTCACACTCACAAAACGTTCTTTAGTCATGCCAACTGTACAATAGTTTGAAGTTAGATGGCGTGTGCATGCTCTGTGCACACTCAGCATGGAATGTCCAGGCAACCTTTGTCCTGGTATTCTGTTTTTACACAATGGCGTGTTTAAACGTTGACCATTTGCTGGCTCAAAAAATATTTTCGTTGATACATGTCAGCCGGCGCCAACAGGTTAACTGATATTGTGTCTATTAATAATAATCCTGCACTCTGTCTGCTGCCAAAGGCGATCTTGTATGGTGAGCTTTCCTCTGGCTCTAGGCCAATTGGTTGCCTGTACCTACGCTTCCAAGATGTCTGTAGACGCGACATGAGGCAGGCTGGTATGGAAGCTGCACAGGATCGCAGTGCCTGGAGGCAGACACTTGCTGCAGGGGTCCACCGCACTGAAGAGAGGCGCACCTCCTTGCTGCCAGAGAAGAGGCAGAGGAGGAAATTGCGAGAAGCAGCCCCCAACCCTGTGTCAGCCCCCACGACGTTTGTCTGCGCTAACTGCGGCAGAGACTGTCATGCAAGAATTGGACTGCTCAGCCACAGCCGCTGCTGCAACGAAGTCGACAACCCCCCCGGGCGCAGTCCATTGTCAGTAGCTGACGGACGGATGCCTCCTACTACTCTGCTGAACTTTTCCTAACCTTCTCTGTTAACCATCTCTTCAAGACCAGCGAATCCCATCGGCACGTGGGCGTCCGGGAAGACGTCTTCTATCATACTAACGAACATCTCAGCATCGCTGCCATGAAGACGTGGCATGAAGTTATTGCGCAAGGCAGTCACGATGGCTTCACCCTCACACTTGGTCAAACTCTCTGGTAGTTCATTAGCACCTGTAACAATAGCGAATGAAATAAAAAAAGGAAAGAGGTTTTCTTTTATTTTTTTTTTAAGCAAGTCGCCAGACAAACAAGGCCAGTAAGCCACTTGAGGTGGGGGCTACAAATCAACTGTTTTCCCAGAGGCCATTGCCACCTACTCCTGGGGCTAAAACAGAGTTACCCTCTTTACAGTCCATAAGGATGTAGGCTTGGGTATCATCCATCAGAAGCCTGGCTGGTAGAGCAGAAAGCTCTACCTCCCTAACTTTTACGAAGCAATTATGCTTAAGTGCCTTGCTCAAGGACACAAGTGTCATGACCGGGACTCGAACCCACACTTTGATGACTAAGCCACCAGAGCTTGAGTCCGACGCACTAACCACCCGGCCACGACACGCTACACAGTAAGTGCGAAAGTCTTTATCACCTTCATGTTTGTTACCAAGTCTTTGATGTGTGTGTGATTGTTTCTATTCATTGACATCAAAGATTTTAACAAAGGAGATCAAGGTAGGTTGACAAACTTAGAATGTCGTCGGTTTGAATTTATCCTTACAAGACTAATAATAGGGTTGACGTTTGTCTGGAGAGAGAGTTGAATAAAGGAGGGTCCATGATTAGAGGTCATAACTCACTTACGTCAGTGTGTTTGGAGGGGGGAGGGGGTGGTGTTGTTCTGCTTTGGACTACCACAGAAGGGGTAGCCTGAACAAAATACAAATAACATTTTATTTAGTCTAAATCAAATGAATAAAACTAATTTTACAAGTACCTTTTTCTGGTATATCACTTGCAACTTCCGCAATGTTTTCCAACGATTCTGCATTAAGGGCTGAAACAGGAAGAAAAGATGATTCAACAATGACTTGATTTATTTTCTCAGTGACGTCAGTTATTTTACTGGTTCAAAAGAAAGTAAAAACAAATCAACAAATTAGGAGTCTTGTCAAAATGATTCCAGGACAGATCATCGGAAAACATTCTTCCGATGTGGAACTTTTGTTGGATCTCCATCAGATTCTTTTTTTGTAGTACACAAAAGAAGTAAGAGTAACCTCCAACCTGTTTCTTGCTCTTCTGCCAGCTGGAGGACAAGAAGCTGATCCAATATGGCTCCTCCTTCTAAGATGATGCTACGAATACTCTGAAGGCTCCAGCCTCGGGAATCCTCGTTCAAATCACTCCCTGGGAAAAATCAAAATGGACATAAAGAACGTTCATACCATTCAGACTTTGGGACGCCCCCTTAGAGTTATGGATTAAGCAAATTTCGTCGTGCAAAAAGAGTGCCTGCAAACTTTTAAGATTTTTAAATTTGAAAAATGCTTTCTATTTGTAAGTGATAGAAAAAATGGTCATCTTTCTACTCCATATTTTAATGATTTTTTAAATTAATGTATGAATACTTATTTCGACTCAATGGCTGGCATGTTTGCATTTTTCAATAAACCAATAACGAAAAGTGTATTGTTCTTTGGCTTCATGCTTGTGATAGGTGTGAATCCCGGCAGGCCTTGCCCTTAAGCTTTCTGATGCTAATGGTAGCGATCACAACCAGTTTTACCGTCAAATGAAGCTACACCCACACACTCAAAAATAAATAAACACATTTCTGAAACTGTAAAATGGATTATTCACATCTAAAAAAGGATGAAGTATGCGCATTGAAAACAAGTAAGTTGCACAGTTTTGAGTAGCCCACAGGGTAAGTTGAGAAGTGGTGTTTACTAGCCCATAGCACTTTTTACTAGACAATGTACGCCGGGCTAGTGTTAAGGGCAAGCCCTACGCGGACTATATTCTGCAGCTTGAGCTTAGCTTACCCAGTTTGGCATCCTGTGAGGCAAAGAAGGTGTTTGGAATCATCTTAGTGTAGAGCTCCCTGAGTGCTATCAACTTGTGAGACAGCTCAATGGCCTTTGTGAATCCTGCATAATTAAGAAAAAACAATCGCAGAATGATAGTAACAATAACTATGTTCAAACCGCGTTTCAACAAGCGCATGATCGCCAAGATAGAACATTCTCCCAGGTGCATATATTAACCCTGCTACTGTCTAACCATTCAATATCATCCACTGTGGATTTGAATGATAGATAAGCTATGCCAGTCTGCAATATGGTATCGTGCTGTGAATGCATCTACACAGTACATAGTCAACCCTCCTACCGTCTGACCATTCAATATCGTCCACTGTGGTTTTGAATGATAGATGCACTTTGCAGCCTGCCATATGATACCATGTGGTGAATGCATCTACACTACAGACAGGTCTGTGCAAAGTTGTACCATGCTTCGTCCAGCAATTTGTACAATTTAGCCCAGAGGTCTTCATAAAACCTACCTTGACTCCACAGCAATGCCTCCAGAGACAACCTGAAGTCAACCTGAGCTACAGACACCGTCCTCATCAGCTTACTAAGCTCGCTGGGCAAGAGAGCTGACGCCGAGTTCAGTAAAACCCGCCCATCCACTGATGCCAATGACACCCCCGGTACAGAAATGGAGCTGTCCAGCGTAGCGAAGCAGGCCCCGTTGGCGTTGACAGCAACCTCTTCAGTTTGGAAGGGGAACACGGTGGCAGATTTTCCCATGCGGAGGGCATCCAGGAAACTCTGCAGGAGCTGGGAGTAGATGCTGAGGACCGGGGCTGGGATGTGGCTTAGGTTATTGAAGCACACCCATGCACCTGTTTTCATCAAATTAAAAGAAATATTACATCACTGCAAAATTTACAAACTTTAAAAATGTTAGCTTAATTACTTATCAAAGAAGTTCAAAGAAGCACTATGGTGTGACTGTAAAATTAATTTTGACAATGTAGATCCAAATCCGACTCATTTGCACAAAACAGTTTTTATCGCTACCATTATTTTAGTCACAACTGAGTCACAAATTCTAATGTTGAGAGCCATGGCTGAGTAGTTGAGCTATGGTGGCAGAGTGGTGAGAATGTGGGTTTGAATCCCTGCCTTATTGGCCATGATGCTTGCTTCTCTGAGCAGGACCCTAAAACCATAACTTGCTTCTCTTCACCCAGGTGTACGAGTGGGGGCATGGAGAGGTCCGAGATGCTCTTTTTTCTTTCTTAACCACTCAAACACTCTACGAATAAGCGGCTTGAGGTTGTATACTCCCTGGAGTTCAAACATCTTGAGGAGTGGCTTGAGTATGACCAGGAATAGCGCATTAATTTATTTTTACTAGGAAATGTGCACTACATTAAGATCACTTTACTCATTAAAACATTTTTTGCCCCTTATTTTATAGTAGGTGAATATTTGGGAGTGTTTGATGGCCTGCAGTTTGGAGGAACATTTACTGATCTAACTTTTGAGAAAGTCTCTGCTAGGGTCGAAACATGAGGGAGGCCATTAAAATTTTTTTGAAAATTTATATCAAGATAAGTTTGAAAGTAATGTACCTGTGGATGCAAGCCCCCTGAAGATGTCCCCAAGCATCTGGGAGTCAGTAGCATGGGAGCAGTTGAAGAGGTACAGGGGTTGACCTAAGATCCTACCCATTTCCTGTACCAACTCAAGACGACCATTCCACTAAGAAAAAACAAAATGAAGACGTAAATCAAATTACATCATCTGAAAACATAGAAATAAATCACGGAAATTGTTGAGCTCATTTTTCTTGGTGTCTTTTGTCTGCTGTGCACGCCCTCTATGTGGACATTGAGTATCCATGCAATGTTACATGCCTGTATGGCAAAATTAACCAGATCAACCGATGGGAAAGCTGAAACTTGCCGTACAGCTAAAAAAATGGCAGCATAAAACTGCCTCAGAGCTGATGGGCATAGATAACTACACACGCTCCACTCTCCACGTTCTATTCCTAAGTGCCTCTAGCGCCCTCAATGGGCCTTGCACTGCGCGTATACTCACCGAAGGTCCAACACACAAGGCAGCCATGTGTGCCTTGATGGCTTGGCCCATGCTAAGAAACACTCTCTCCGTCATTGGGGTCAAGACGAGTCTGGTTCCTGAACCCATGTACTCAAAGCCATAATCAAACGTTGTGTCCAACATCTGAGAATAAAAGAAGAAAACAAAACAACGAAAACGGATTTAGAATGGGGCTCAATGGCTGTGCTTAGGTGAGGCAGTTTAGTTCATGGACTCCAGTTCTATAATAACAATGTTAATACATGTACATAGGCAAATTCTTAGTGCTTTACCACACCAACAGGCATCTCAAAGACCTCATCATGTTTTTTAAGACAGGTATACAGAGCTATGATTGAGTTGTGGGACCCATTTATATAACAACTTGTTAAAGGGTTTACAAGGTGCTGTGGTGTAATCTGCAGCCAACCATACCAGAAAACATCACGACAAACCCCATCTCTTACTGATAAGTGAACTGGGTTCTTTTCTATGCATTACACAACACACAGGACCTTCAGCTTGACATTCCATAGATTTTAAAAAGATCAAAGCGTTACGGTTAAGTGCCTTGATCAAGAACACAAGTTCCATGAACAGGCCGAACCCCACAGCTAATGTGGCTGAGCTATCAGAGTGTGGGTTCGAATCCCGGTCTCGACTACTGGCAACAATTGCTTCTCTTCGCCCAGGAGTACACGGTTACCTACAAAAGCAGAGCTTGTTGGTGTGAATGATAAGCAACCTGTGCAAACATTTGGTTGCCGGTGCTGCATACTCCTAAGGAGTTGGGTTAGTTTCAGGAATGCTGGAGGCCCAATGACCTGTGGTATTAATAGTGTAGGGGGCATCGATACCAGGTTTAAAAGGGCCTACAGTTGAGTCTTTATTGTTTATAATAGTACATTGGCATTACCACATCAAACACAGTGATTTGCAAACTTACTTTGACTGACAGCGCCATGTTGGATTCGTTCCAGATGTAACGAAGATGTGAACGCCACTCAAAGGAATCCTGAAGGGACCCTTTAATCTCATCTTGCTTGTCAATCAGTCTGTGATTAGAAATAAAACCACATCAATTAAATGATACAATGTTAGACAAAACAACCCAGGACCTAGAGCTGGAACTAATTTTATCGAGTATTATAACAAATCGAGTATGCATGTGATGTTTGGAACCCCAACACTATTACTGACATACATCACCTTGAGCAGGTCCAAAAGAATGCTGCCAGATTTGTCTTGTCTGACTATCGAGCAACAACTCACATGACATTGATCACTGACGTCTTGGGCCAAAGATTGGCGGAGGTTGCACCATTGATGAGCGAAAGGCATGAGAAAGGGTAAGAATGTTAGGTGGGTGAAAAGGAAATGATCTTGAATGAGTTTGGAGGTGGTAGCTAAGCTTGTACCTTTGTAGGAGGTCCCTCTGGTGGGCCAGGAGGGTGATCAGATTACTGATCTTCTGGATCTGCCCTGGGAACAACATCAGCTGCAGCTCGCTCTTGTCGATCTTCTCTTCAACTTTGACCTTGACCTTTGGCCTCTCCGGAGGTAGTACGACCTTCATAGTATCCATGGGCTTGTTGGTAACTGTTTGGTAGACAAATGAGATTCTGTTGAGTGCCTAAGTTTGTACCCGTGTTTTATGAGTACTAAATATTTACTCAATCTTGCAAAAGAGTCAATGGGATTTTGCCCGAACATCTGAACACAAAATAATCCTTGTGGATACTGCAAAATGATGGTCTGACATATTGAAGTGAACATGTGCAAAGCTTTTCAATACAGTGTGTTCTGGTCGGAACTGTTAGCATGACGCATAATTTATGAAGCGTACGCATACGGTCATTGGAGTTGAATGCACCACAGGTAAATACATTTTTCTGGAAATTGTGTAGATGCTCGGAGCTACGTAAAACAGTGAGATACTACACAGCAGGTCTGCTGCCACCTAGTGTCTCAGTCTGCCAGTCTGTCCAGAACTGTAGACTTCCCCTAGTCCTTACCTGTTTCCATCACTTCTCCATTATCACCCTGTTGTCCGGACAGCGTGCTTCCTTCCTCTGCGATTGTTGGTTGGTTACCGGCTGGAGGGCCACCGGGCATCTCGTTGTTCAGACTCCACTGGGAGTTTTTGTGGGACTGGGAGCTCTGCCGGCCGGTGTGGGAGACCACTGTACCAGTGTCCATTACACTGGTCTGGTCAGCTTCTTTCACAGCTGCGGCTGGAATTAAAGATTGGGACAGACGGGGAAAAATTGAATCATCGCAACTCTTCGTCGGTTTATCACCATAGACTGATCTATCAAGCCCCGCCTACTAACATATTGACCAATCACAGCCTTGACAATGCCACTGAAAGTCCGACAAAAGTCTGACACGTTAAAATCCCATTAGAAAAGTAAACAAACCGGAGCCACACACACCTATACTAACTTTTGTTTTTTTTTACAATTATGTTGTAAAATCCGGATTTCAGATGAAATCTTATCCCTGAAAAAATTCTGAAATTTCTCATTTGCGTGTTTTTTTTCAAGTACATTTTATTTGGAAAAGCCGATGAACCATGACCTACCTTCCTTTTTTCTTTTCTCCTTTTCTAGTCGAGCCCGTCTCTCGTTTTCATCTTCAACTCCTTTGAGCATCACCACAGCTGCCTGGATGCTTGCCTTGACTTTATCAACCGTTTCCTGCTCAGACACAACAGCAAAGATGAGAGTAAAAATAAAAAATAAAAATGAGGTTGATGAAGATTTCCATCCTTATCAAAATGTTCAAGCTCATATAAATCTTGTTACTAAACAGCAGACTACCTGCTTCTGATTTTTCCAATACTTGATTTTATTTGTGTATAAAAATGGCTTAGTGATACTTTTTGCATAGCAGCTAAATGAAATTGATAATTTATGTACAGTATTTGTTTAATTTATTTTTAACTTTGTTTGTGAGGTCAAGGATTCTCAGAAATCGAACTCAATCACTATACTAGCCAAGAACCCCATGGAGAGAAGACAAGGAAGGAAGTTTCAGTTTTAGATGTTGGAGGACAACCCCAGAGATTTATTCCAGGGGAAACCCAGGCAATCAGGTAGGGACTGAAAACCCAATCTACATAGTGCCCCCGGCGGGATTCGAACCGGGGTCCTAGAGGTCGAAGGTGAGGAAAGATACCACTACGCCAACCCCACCACCCCCCTTTAATGGTCATGTCGAAAAGAACATGCCGATCTATTTCTTCTGTTTTATTGCCTGGGCTCTATAAAACACTTCAGTACAATCAATTACCTTCATGGAATCCCTGTCACCTCCCTCCAGCATCTTGAGACATTTCTCAGTCTGCTCGGTGATCTGGATCTGTGTGGCCAGGTACACCACCTCAGTCACATGGTCAAGCATCCATGACTGCGGGCCGTGGCGACCGTCATACCCATGCCCCCGACTATCCTGCGAGTCGCGGGTGCTGGGACGATGATTACGGTTGCCTGTGCGGCTGCCAGCTCGACTCCTTGCTGTACCTACAACAGCAAAAATGCAAGCTAGAAACTAAAATACCCTAGAAACTGGAATAATAAATTGCAAGCTAGAAACATGGGCTAGCTTAAATGCAAACTAAAAACTGGAATTGGCTATTAATTGCAAGCTTCCAAAAGGGGCTACATAACAAGTTATAAAAGAGGCTTACATGAAATGCAATCTATAAACTGGGGTCTGCTACAGTGCGAGTTAGAAAATGGCATTACATAACATTCAAGCCAGAACTGAGGTTCTAGAAACTAAGGTTACGTAACGTGAAAGATTTGAACCGGGGTTAGCTATAATGTAAGCTTGAAACTGGGATTAGCTATAATGTAAGCTTGAAACTGGGATTAGCTATAATGTAAGCTTGAAATTGGGATTAGCTATAATGTAAACTTGAACTGGGATTAGCTATAATGTAAGCTTGAAACTTGGATAAGCTATAATGTAAGCTTGAAACTGGGATTAGCTATAATGTAAACTTGAACCGAGATTAGCTATAATGTAAGCTTGAAATTGGGGTTAGCTATAATGTAAGCTTGAAACTGGGATTAGCTATAATGTAAGCTTGAAACAGGGATTAGCTATAATGTAAGCTTGAAACTGGGATAAGCTAGAATATAAGCTAGAAACTGGTGTTACCTTTTCTCTCGTCTTTCCCAACGGTCACTCTCCTAGCCCCTGCGCTGTGGATCTCTCTCTCCCCTCTACGTGGAGTCCCTGGGGGTTCAAGGGACTCATTCCCGAGAGCCGAGGTGAGCTGGGTCTGGAGGGATAATCTCACCATGGGTAGGAGATTAGATAACCAGTTCTCGATCGGGCCGTCACATGAGATAATCTGTTAACAGAAGAGGGTGGGTACATGGATTAACATGGATTGTGGTTGGTAAGCAGGTTGCAACAGCTGATTTCATTTCTGCATTCGAAACTTAGTCATGTCAGATTTCTCTTGATTGTGTCTTTGAGGTGCGGGGCATGGGAGGTCCCGTCTTCCCAACCCTCATTCGAGACACTACTCTGTGGTTAAAGAGGTACTCTTACCTGTTTTAGAGAAATCTTCTCTCCCATGTTACTGATGAGTCCAGTTATGTTAAAGGTACACTCTGCTGCCTCTGATTGGTTCTCTTCGTAATCCAGGCGTCCGAGATTCTCAAAGAGTTTGGGTAGGTACAGGTTGACTTGGTTTAGATCATATCCTGGAATATTAATCCAAATATACAATGATCTACGACATAATTTCCAAATGAACGCTACTTCTTAAAAAAAAGCCATGGGAAGTTAAAGTCTCCGATTCTGTTCAATCGGAATTGCAGATGAAAAACCCAAGCTTCGTCCTTACAAATAGTGTGAGGATCCATGCCAAAACCAGGCACTTCCTTCCGAAACTCAAATATGGGTTTCTTTTCGCATCAAATAGATAAGAAGAGCTTTCAAATAACACCTAATTAGAGCCTATAAGGCAAGTATTTCTCAACATAGTTTCAGTAACAAGAACATCTCGCAACAAGCCTAGATTATGGCGTGAGGCATCACATTTCTGTGTTCACAAGTCACTATTTCGATTGTTTGTTATTTATATTAGCCAGTAACCATGGTAACTGACCGTTGCAGACGATATGAAGCACATCTTCCATGGACAGGAAGTAGAAGCGAGGGAACCGTTGTCTTCGCCTCTCCAGGTACTGGATTAGTGAACGACGGCACAGCTCTAGGTTGGTGTTCATCTTCTCCAGAATGTTCAGAATGCCTTAGGGTTGGAACGGGGGTAAAAATATGGAATATTGTAAAAGAACTGCATATGAAGCATTTAATCTTTCAAAGAAATGAGAAGGGTGTTTTCTAGTAGCTTCAGGTCAACTGCGTCCCCCCGTGCCGTTCAATTAGCAGACCTTGGCCCAATTTCATAGAGCTGCTTAAGCACAAAAAGTAGCTAAGCGCAACTAAAATATGCTTACCAGACTAGGGTTATTAGCCAAAATACCCTTTTACGTGTACAATTTGTGACTGGTATCCTGCTCATTTTCGCTAAGCATGAAATTGTTAAGCAATATTTTCTGCTTAAGTAGCTCTATGAAACTGGACCCTGAGCCTGTTTTTAGCACAAAAAGTAGCTAAGCGCAACAAAATTATGCTTACCAGGATAAGGTTACCTGCCAAAATACAACGTCACACGTACTATCTGCAACCGGTATCCTGCCTTTTTTTGCTTAGCAGAAACATTTTTAAGCACCATTTTCTGCTTAAGCAGCTTTATGAAATTAGGAGATATTTTTTTTGTCAGTAAACTCACAGGCAGTGCTCCATAATCTGGCTATTCACACCTCATTAACTACGATCAGATAAGAGAGATCGTGTTGAGAAACTGCTCTATCCCAAACCAGTGAGTACTAACCCGGGTTTGTCATCGGCAAAACTGGGTCTACTCCGAGTGGGAAAATTCACATAATGGTACACCAACTTCACTTAGACAAGATTCAGAGTTACAGGACCATCGATTTCAACGGGAGTGTCATGGCCAAGCGGTTAAGATCACCGGACTCAAGTTCTGGTGTTGTTGGCAGCAGAGTGTGGGTTCGAATCCCGATCTCAGCACTTGTGTCCTTGAGCAAGATACTTTACCATAATTGCTTTGTCCTTCGGATGGGACATAAAGCCGTAGGTCTCGTGTACTAGGATGGGTAGTGCATGTAAAAGAAACCCACAACACTTACCGTGGAAGAGTAGAGGTTTACCCCGGTGTTTCTGGTTCACATGGAAAGCACCCTTATCTACAGGTTTCCTCAGGCTTGAGAGCTACAGTGATTAAGTTCACTTATGAGGCATCCTTGGTTTCATTACCAGAAATATATAATAATAATAACAATAATAATAACACAAAGGTCATGACATTACTAATAAAACCAAGAGTAACACACACAACCACAGCCTTAATTCAGACTGGTTTTTATAAACTAGTATGTACCTCTTCTTTGGCAACACTGCAAGACGTTTGGATTCTTTTCAGATGCTCTCATCAGGAGACGGAAGTCACGGTTGGCAGAGCTAAATAATCCTGCTTCATGATTTAGTGACGTTTTCACGTCAGTGCCGCTGAAGATCTGTAAGAAACAGATAATAAAAAAGCTCAAATTCAAGTTCTGAACAGTGCTTGCTTTATCACCATTATTGAGTGATTATTGATCATTGCAAATAAAAAGAAAGAAAACAAAAATAATTGATTAAAAGTGCTGAATCATAGTGAAAGTAGTCTTGAATTGTGTGAACAAAACAAAGTCTCTTTTGTTCACATAAAATTGTATCAAATTTTTTTACCCAGTTTCCCTTGTGGTTTATTGCTTGATATTTGAAATAAAAAGTCACATCTCCTTAAGGTGATCCCTGTACTGCCACTTCTGAGGTTGTATCGTAAACTTGGGTATGATCCCTGGCTATACGGCAGTTTCAGGTTGAATGGCTTCTGACTGGCACCCCAGAACAAAGATATTGACAAAATAGGGAGACCACCAACATAGGAGCTAGATTGGTCAGTTGGTAGAGAGCCGCCACATTAATCCGAAGGTTACAGGTTCAAATCCCGTTCTGGTCAATGTTTTATTGTTCACAGAATGTATTACATTTACCCAGTCAGTTTTCCGTGTGGCTTATACTTAACATGTGAAAAATAGAGTCGTTACCGATATTTTTTTCACAGTTTGAAAAAAATTGTCATCAATAAAATTGAACATACCTCTTCAAGTTCTACCCACTTCTCTTGAACCTCCAGCCATGTGGATAGGACAGCCTCGATGGTCTGCAGCCTTTTCTGCCACTTGGTGACCTCGTCCAGGAAGGATCCAGCGGCACTGCTTCCCTGCATGCTCTGGAGGGCCACCTGGTGAGATTCCAGCTCTGTGAAGATCGGGTCTGTCTCGTGGAGGAGGAAGATTGTCCCTGAGTCCTGAAAGATGAAGGAGGTTAGGGTCATGTATGAGCCTAATTATTGTCCCTGACAATACTACTACTACTACTAATAATAATACCGGAGTCTTATATAGCTTACGTATCTCCCAGCAAATAGGTACTCAAGGCGCTTATTGTTGACATATTTACGACAGGATTTTGAAGTTTTTGAATTATGAGACCCATTTATGTAGCACCTTACAATGTACTGCTTAAGACCAAGAGAGCAGCCATCTTGGATTTCTGTTGTACACCAACGTCGCCTGCCAACCAAGATTTTTTGAGTTTTTTCAAGCACTTCTTTAATAATACTTGTGAAGAATATATCTAACAAATTTGTACTAGCTACAACTAACTATGTATACTACCACACCCCCTTTTGTCTAGCTACCTGTTTATGCATCAAAAATCCCACCATCAATCATAATACTACTACGCCGGGCCAGACTAATTTCCTTACAGCCTCAATCTGGTGACACATTCATGTATGCAGTTTGGCCTGAATTAGCGACTACAGCTGCAGCTTGATCACCACAAAAACATTGAAGATTATAGAGAAGTTGCGTGACCCCGGGAAAAGTTTATTTCACAGCCATGTACCGTCAGAGAAAAAAGATTCTGGCAATTCCGCCAAAAGAATCCCGCCAGGGGGATTGGACAACAACAACAACAAAAATCCCGGCAGCAACTGACTAATCAATCTAGATGTAACGATCTTATTAGCTGAACAAAGGGCGAAGAGCTTAATGATGTGGGCAGAGTGATAGTGTTCATACACCATGGTACACCAGTGCCAAACCGGAGTGCAACAATTACTACACCACAAAGGCATGGACCTTGCACCCATGTGCCCAATTTCATCGAGCTGCTTCAGCACAAAATTAAGCTAACCACAAAAAAATGTTGCTTACCACTAAAAGGTTACCAGCCAAAACACTAAGTCATACATACAATCTGTGACTGGTTTCCTGCTAAATTCTGCTCAGCAGGAAACATTTTTTGCTGAAGCAGCTCTATGAAATTTGGCCCTGTGCTAGCCCTGCTGCTTAAGCACAAAAGTAACTACAGCACAAAACAATTTTGCTTACCAGAGTAAGGTTACCAGCCTTAATACCATATAATATGTACCATTTGTAACTGGTATCCTGGAATTTGTTTTGCTTAGAAGAAAATTGTTAAGCAATACTGTCTTCTTAAGTAGCGATATGAACTTGGGCCCTGGTTAGTTCTGGCCATGGGGATATATTTATCTAAGGTCTACCATGCCCCAGTTATAGAAGTCATTGGGGGAGAAATGAGGGCCCCAATTCATAAAGCCAGTAAGCAGGAAAAAACTGCTTAGTACATACAAATCTTGCTTAGCAGAAATAGCTTAATGCCCTTAAGTTTACATTTTATGCAACTGATGTTCTGCTAACGTTGTTACTTTTATTATTTCTTTCTTTCTCGCTGGCTTTATGAAATTGTGCCCTGGGTGTGGAGGGTGTGGGGGAGGGGGCAGGGGGCAGGGGGGCAGGTGGGGAGGCAATCAAGAAAAACCCCAACATGGCCCAGATCGGCTAGTTTGATGAACTCTTCTTGCCCTTCCCTTCATTTTAGTATGTTTAGAAATCATGTACAGAAGAGTCAATAAGGGGGAGGTGGGCACCAGCATGCAGGATGGGATAAGGCAGATCTCTTGTCAGCAAGAAACCCTACATACATTCATACTAGCTTTGAAATGATGTCAGTTGCAATACTGGTGATTCACGAAAAAGTGAGCCCTCTACAGTTTGCCCAGGAAATAATAATAATTTGGGAGGCTAATCATTCTTACTGGCAGCTGAGAAGCTTAGTTGTGATGGACGTGGCTACACGTGTTTTGAGCTGCAGGCATTCAAGGGCCTCTCCTGGGTTAAATGTAGAGGGCGCTCTGTATTGCGAATCACTCGTATTAAATTCCTACGTAATGACATGAACAACAGAGGGGCCTGTGGAAGGCAGAGCGGGTACAAGGATGTAGGGATGGTAGAAGGAGGTACAAGCAGGGGTCAAAATTTAAACTGGACCGCAGGCCCGAGGCCAGTGATTTTAGTGTCGGGCCAGGAAACTCACAACCGAACAAGTCCAGGGGTCTTGTGTTTTTCAACTGAAAAACAACACCTCACTCTGTATTATCTTTAATAAAAATAATTTATATCTTAACCCTCGCAGCATCCAAGAGACAAAAAATAATCCAATTGTTACCAAATATGGTCATAATTTTTTTTTTCAATGGGCCAATAAGGCCAAGATTCCATGTAGTCCTCACCCCTGGTATACCCCGCAAGCCTGTGGACTCCCATTGGACAGACCCTAACCACTGCACATTAAGGAGTGTTGAAAGACAGCAGCCACCTGTCACAGTGTAGTAATTGATTGACCTTGTGCTAAGGATCCTTGGCTTAGGGCGGTATGCAATTTGTGTAAACAGCTTGTGCGGCACGTGGATCTTAAATAACACAAGTCTAAGTCTTCGCTGGCACTCCAATTCACCCCCACAGTGATTTATAATGGTTTTGGGCTTGCAGGGTGGGTTATTGACCTTAAATTGTCTGATTTGTGTTTTTATCTATACATCGATGTGTGTCAAGCACTGAATACTCAGTACTTCCCCCCCCCCCCCCCGAGTCCTGTGAAAAAAATCCACTGACATATAACTCGGGTGGGATTCATACCCACAACCTTTGCCATTCCCCAACTTCGAGTGCTGGTCTAATAGATTTGTTTTAATTTACCACACCGTGTTCCTAACTAAAAGAGTAAGAATGGTTCCACAAGCAAGTTTGTGTTGGTGTGTACTAGGAGAGCAAATCGGCCATCATTACAAACAAACAAATAAAAAAACAAACAACAGCAGCTAGTGCTAAGCGGTTGGTGAGATGCATGCAAAACATTCCCAAGGTGTAAACTCCATGTCATTTACAAACTTATTTCCTTTTTTTTCGAAAAATCATTTGTGATATGGCAAAACAAGAAACAGATTTTCATGGAATTTACATCTTAAAAAATAGCTGAGGTTTTTTTTTGCAGTCATACTTACATAGATCTCTCGAATCAGATCGGAGTCCTTTGGTTGTGAAAATGAAGGAGTAGATTTGCAAGTTGCAAAGTTACTTTAATTTGTTTTGAGAAAAAAACAAAACAAACAAACAAACACCCCAACAAACGGAAACTGAAAAGGCAGAAATTAGACACTGCGCCCTCTGAAGTCAAGGCTTGAAGTCTGAAGTGTATGGTTTCTGTGTACGCAACACACTTTGCATCAATTTAGTTTCGGAGCGATGTCACGGGTCAGATCACGTTTGAATACACCGATCCAGTAGGCCACGCCCCTTGACAAATTGACCAATCACAATGCGTGATTTAAGGTCCGACAAATTACCGCCATTTTGTCCGACATAACTTTTTATTTTATGTATTGTTTACTACACACTTTTCGTTGACTTTACTTTTGTTTCGTATGTACAGGGCAATTCTTTTACAAACCCGAGTTTTATCCTTAACCATGGTCAAGCGGTGTTTATATTTTAATTGTAACTCTGACTCTCGATACCCTGACAAGAGAGGAAATGTACATTTTTGGCCTTTTCCAAAACCAAAGTCCAACGGAGAGAAGTGCTTTGGTGAACATGCAACACACGGCGTGTGTATGTACCATGATGCCAGGCTTCGCACATACATGTACATTGTACATGTACATCCATCATGCGGCGATCGTGACACGTTGTGTGTGGTTGCTTGGTCGTTGATATGGTGGGCGTGGCCTACTGGATCGGTGTATTATGTAACCCTTGACGACCCTCCTAAACTAAATCTATGCAAAACATGAATTACGAGCACACCGCTGGTAAGATTTGAATAGAGGGCAGGGCCCAATTTCATGGCTCTGCTTACCGTAGAATTCTGCGCTTACGCTCTCCTGCGGCCCATAGAAATGCGTACGTTACAGGGCGCCGTAAGCGCAGAATTCTTTGGTAAGCAGCGCTTTGAAATTGGGCCCAGGTGAGATAGAAACAAAGCAAACATGGACACAGTTTTACACCTCAACTGCCCTCTATCCTGCTAACTTTTACGTAGCAGAAACTTGTCTTGCAAAACTTTCTGCTTAAGCAGCTTTATGAAATTGGGACCTACTTTCAGCAACTCTATTGAATTGTCAAGAAAACAAAGCGACTGCAAATGAAGGATGTTTTTGACAAATCTGCTTCAAACACATTTGTTTTTTAAGAGAAACCGTTGTCGAGAAGCAATGTTTTAAATGGCGTAATTTTTCGCCCCCTAAAAAACTGTAAACTGAGCTAAGTTGTGAAATTAAGAGAAAAATGCACAAACAAAATAAATCCTGAAAACATCTTCTTTGAGCATGAACATGGGGAAGACAGCAATTTCTCAAAACAAAAGCCATCATCATTCATGTCTTTTCCCACCTTCGTTTTCTTTCATAAAAGAAAATTGAAAAAAAAATCCATCACAATTAAATGACAAAAAATGTAAATCTATTGAAGATGGAGAACTAGAACAAAAAAAACTATGAAAGAAAAACAACACTTCTTTATTTATTGTTGTTGTTTTGGTTTTCTTTTTTAAAGCGGGTAAGTTGGTGGTGATGAAATAAAACTGACCTCTCCAAGATTGAGAAGTGAGGCGGGGAGAGATGACACACTAGCTCGTTTGGCTCTGCCTCCCGTCCCAATGGTAAATGACGACATCCTGCTCTGGGCGCGGCGTCCAGAGGGGGCCCCGCCCTTCACGGTGCCAGCATCACTCTGCGAATACTCGCTCTTTGTGTCCGTTTCCTGGAAAAACATGAAGCATGAAAAACACAAAGTTGAAATTGTACATCAAAAAAGGGAGCTAATTGTCTTTGATGTTGGGGTATGGTTGACAGCATTTCTGTCTCATCCCTGTACAGTGAATGGATGGTACTCTATACATCCTTGCATGTGATGTCACGAGCTCAAACAGCGCCCTCACTGAGGTCAAACGAAGACCTCTCAATGGCAAAGAGTTGTGTGCAAGGCCTACACGTTGAATATGAACGAGTGAAAACTCTAGTGGACTTGTGAAACAGCATGGTCAGTGGTCCGTTTCATTTGTTAACCACAAAAATAGGATAAACTCTTACCTCCTTATCTTGTTTCTCGCTGGCTGCTCCACCAATCACCCGGACGTGCGGCCTCAGCTCAAAGATCTTACTCAGCCAGATCTCCTCATAGGTCTTGAGGGCGCTCTCGATGGTCACGTCCTTGACGGCGCGCTGGACGATAGCTCGGACCTCATCAACATGATCTTGGAAATAGAAATGAAAACAAAAAAATCAAACAATTTAATAGATGTAAGAATTTGCATCGGAGATAAAGAAAAATAATTTTGGTTTTCTACTGTAATATAAGAATTACATCAGTTCATTATCAAAAACAAAACGTCACACCAGTGCAAAAGGTCGTATAACAAGCCATGGTTTCTTGAAGTGGCATCAAAGTTTACTCTTTAACAAAAATGGCCGTTTGTATTACTTAAAACCAATGGAGAGGGCATGATCTTTTTGCATGAAGCCAATTACCCATTTTCAATATTACAACATACAACCATTATCCAATCTGAGTGATGGATCTTGTTTATGCACTAATGTGACAAAATTGAAAACAATTGACCTGTTTTATTTTTGCTTTTGTTCTTGAATATATTTTTATTTCTATTTCTTTTTAAATGGGGGGAAGTTTAGTGTTTAAAAAGAACTCACTCTGAAGTCCAAGCTGGAGTAGCTGCCCCAGCGTCATTCTCTTCAGGTTCTCGTTGTCGATGAGAAGAGCGCCCCCAGTGACGCGTACAAGCTGCTTCCAGTGTCTGGTGCGCATTGCCGGATTGCTGAGATCTTCAATCAGCGGGAGACAAGCCTGAAGAGAGTTGGAATATCAATAAATCCATGGCAGTGTAAAATATTTGATTTAGAAATCTGCAATCCTTTGATGCCCAAGACTCGGTGCACGAATTCCAGTAGCTTTTTGCTCCAGAGCCAGAAAATATTTAGCGTATTGTGGCGTGTCGTGGCCGAGCGGATAAGATCACCGGACTCAAGCTCTGGTGTTTCTGGTCAGCAGAGTTTGAGTTCGAATCCCGGTCGTGACACTTGTGTCCTTGAGCAAGACACTTAACTACTATTGCTTCATCCTTCGGGACGTAAAGCCGTAGGTCCCGTGTGTTGTGTAATGCACGTAAAAGAACACAGTACACTTATCGCAAAGAGAAGGGGTTCGCCCCGGTGTTCCTGGTTTGGTACTGCAGATTGCGCCACAGCACCTTGTAAACCGTTACATGGTGCTATGTAAAGGAACAGGTCTCATACTTCAAAATGTAAGTCTGCATACCTTACAGAAAAAAATACTGAGTGCTTTGAGACGCCCATCTGATGTGATAAAGTGCTATATAAGAACTGCGTATTATTATTATTATCATAAATTGCAAATGCACAATCCTACCTGTATGATCAAGATGCTGTCCTCCAGCCCTAAATAGACGTCCCAGTAGTGAGCCTCTTCAGGTAACCCCTTGACCTGCTCCAGCTGGTTGCTGGAAACCTCTCTCAGATACTTGGTGTTCATCTTCTGCCAAGATTGCTGTTTCCACTCCTCCTGTTGACCGTGGATTGTGTCGACAGTCTCCCAGACCAGCTTCAGATTGCGAAGCTCATGGCGGCATCTTAAATAAAACAGTCATGAAAACACCTTTAAGATTACCCTTGCACCGATGCGTGACGAACTATTATAACGATAATAATGAATAGACGTACCACTGCTAATAGGATTCAAACCAAAGATTATAGAGCGCCGTAGGCGCAAGATGGGGAACTCTGGCTGAAATATGAAATCCCACTGGACGCCATTTCGGCAAGTGACTCTATCAGTCTATTGATACAACAATGATACGTGCAGACCAGTGTAAGCAATGACCATTGCTATCAATGGGAAACATAGGCAATCACTTGCCGAAATGGCGCCCATGCGTATTTCACTTTCCAACAGTAGATAAAGGCCCAGTTCCCCATCTTGCGCCTACGGCGCTCTATAATATTTTATTCAAACTGCCTCTAGCAGCCGGGCAATCGCGGTAGTCTAGTTGGTAAGACATCTGCTCTAGAATGGGAGGGGGGGGGGGGTGTGTCGTGGGTTCGAATCCCACCCAAGGAATATGCCTGTGAGTTGTTTTGTTTTGTTCACAGGACTCAGGAAAGTATTGAGTATACAGTGCTTAACACACATCAGTGTATGGGCAAAAAAAAACCACAAATAATATAATAATAATAAAAATGACAATAATAAGATGCATTTATTATGCGCTTGATCAAGCCAACTAGGCCTCTCAAAGAACCTTACAGTATTATTCCCCCTTTTCATTGGGCCCTAAGCATTCCTATAACCATTTTACACTCCTTTGGAGTATGCAGTACCAGCAGCCAAATCAGTGCACAGGTTGATAAACATTCACAACAATCCCTACCCTCGAACATACCCATTTACTCCTGGGTGATGAGAAGCAATTATAGTGTCTTGCTCAAGGACACTTGTGTGTCATGACCAGGAATCGAACCCACACTCCGGTGACCTAGCCACCGAAACCTGAGTTCAATGCGCTAAACCGCTTGGCCACTCAGTGCTTTCCTGCGAGCGCTGTGGAAAAAACTCCACAAGCATGCTACTTGGGTGGGATTCGAACCCACGACCCCAACATTCTAGAACAGATATCTTAACCACTAGACAACCGAGCATGATATCATATAGTTATTGAATGCATTTGAGTGCAATGTCGCTGAATATAATCACCAGGTGAAACCTGGACTATTCCATTTCCCTGAGGGGAAGCCGAGTGAAATGGGAAAGCCAGATTCACCGAATGGTTATATTCTGTGAAAATGGGATTGAATTTACTCTTGCCAAGACTAAGATCCTTCAGGTATTAAATAGACCGTTCCGGCCTGTCAATCAAACTTTGCGCATTGGCCAATTGGATCACGCCTTTTGGTCATATGACCTCGGTCAAACTCGGTCACACGAGCAGTGTAAACGTACACAAACGAAGGTGTTTGGGCGGGGCTTGTTGCCAAAGCCGGAACAGTCTATACTCACTCGGGGAGGACGGTGAAGTTCACCACAGCAGTCTCCAGTAACTCTTGAAGTTCAATCAGATCCTGTGAACCCAATGGAAAACACTTTAGTCTTTTTGGAAATCCGAGGCCAACACCACGACAAAGAGCTTGGGGGAGGGGGAAGAGTTAGGACTTCACAGCTTGAAACAAAAATCACAAGATGTGCAAAGAACAAAAGGTAAAGGTACGCCACTTTGTACCTTGAGTCTAACAAGTAACTGCATGACAAAAATCCAGATGCAAAAATGTCTAAGATGAACTGCAAGACATTCTCAGATATCCAGTCATGCACAGCTCTACAGTTTGGCAGTTCAGTTGTCAAAGACCTATGAGCCATGCAGCATGATTATGCATCATTATCTACCATGCAGCATACTACACTATTAAACCCCAAAGCTACAAGCAAGTTCGATCAAGGACCATAGTTGACCATAGTTCGACTAACTCTGATCGAACCCACGCTGGATTGACGATGGTTAGACTAGTCTAGTCGACTATCCCCGACCAGTCTAATGAGGTTGATCGCATGTCTGGTTACCAGTAGCCGTTTCATAAGCACAGTGCAGAGGGGGGACCAGTTATCAGGAAAGTGATAACTTTGATTTCGTCATTTTCTCATGGTCGCGTTGACATGACATGACTATTGTTGCTCCCACTTCAACTTCAGTGCGCATGCACTACGAACGTCACTAACCAACCACTAGTTAACCATTGGTCCTTGATCGAACTTGCTCTTCAATGTATACTGTCAAGTTGTAAGTCTTAATCATTTCCAAGCTCAACTATAGACCTTGTGCAACTTCGTCACAGATCACACACATGCTTTCAACAATAATGCCATTTTGGTGATCACCTCTCCATAAGAAAAGTACACAAGGTTCAGGTTTATTGTAAAAAATTTACAGATTCCAAATTTTGTAACCGTTTCTGAAAACTGAAAACTATTATGTCATTATTATGAATTTACATATTTTAAGATTACTTTCATAATGAAGATTTTTCTATTTTGAATTTTGAAAAAGATTTTATGTGGCAAAATTACACAAAACTTATCAACATGTGTGTCAGCCTGACGCACAGCAACATTACGCACAAAAATTAGCGCAACGCAGACAATTTCTTGCAGTGATTGGCTCTACTACATCTAGAGTCGCACGTCGGATAATTGTAACAGTTGAACGCGACTGAAACACACGCTGGTGATCATCAAAATGATTGCAAGCAATCGGTGACGTCACATGCACAAGGTCTATATTGTATATTGACTAGCCAGACTAGAGCAATAACTCTTGATTCCACATGCACAAAGTTTGTTGAGCCTCCTTGATGCAGACATGCTTGAGGCTTGAGGCTTGAGACTTGGAGCCAGGGTCCTAGAGGTGGAAGGCCAGGACACCAACCCAACCACCTACATTAAATGTAGTTCTGATTAGCGCTTGACAATAATAATAATAATAATAATACCGGAGTCTTATATAGTGCACGTATCTAACAGCAATGCTTTTTGAAGGTTTTTTAAAATTATGAGACCCATTTATGTTGCACCTTATAAGGGTTTACAAGGTGCTGCGGCGCATTTAACAGCCACTGCCAGAAACACCGGGGCAAACTCCCTTCTCTTAGTGATAAGTGTCACTGGGTTCTTTTACATGCATTACACAACACACGGGACCTATGGCTTTACGTCCCTACAAAAGGGCGAAGCACTAATGGTTAAGTGTCTTGCTTAAAGACACAAGTGTCACGACCGGGACTCGAACCCACACTCTGCTGATCAGAAACACCAGAGCTTGAATCCGGTGGGCTGGACCACTAGGCCACGGCATGCCACACGACAAAACCCGAAAGGCATCTCAAAGTGTTCATTACGTGAAACCCCTTCATCAGATGACAATCAAAATCAACATTCTCTGCGTTTGATTTCTATGGCATCAAAAGGTGAATACATGAAGCTTAGCCTATTGCATACATGCAATTTGAGACAAATGCAGGGATCTTGGTTGGGAAAAAAAGCAGGCAGGAAGCAAAATTTTGAAGAAAAAAAAAAGAATAAAATTTGACTACAAGCGGCTGTTGGTTCACTTTACACCCACTCCATGCAATTGCTCACCCGCCCTTCTAGAAAGCTATTCATAACCTGCATGGAGTTAACGGATTGGATGAATTAACAATGACATCATCAGTAAATAATGCATTATTCATGAGTCAGTCTGTGTTAAGCATTCCTACATAGACATTTTCAGTACGTCTATAAACTATGGATGAAATTAAGCCAATTTCAATTTGTGATTTTTGTTGATGTTATGCATATTATACGTTCTTCTGTTTTGCATTTCACATTTAAAATATCAATGGAAATAGTTTATAATTAGTACATGATAGCGCAAGATGGGGAACTCAGGCTGAAATGTGAAATCCCACTGGACGCCATTTCAGCAACTAACTCTATTAATACAACAATAGATCAATGCAGATCAGTGCAGACAATGACCATTGCTATCACTGGGAAACAAAGCATTCACTTGCTGAAATGGGGCCCATGTGTATTTCACGTTTCAACAATAGATAGAGCTCCAGTTCTCCATCATGTGCACTCCGCGCTCTAAAATCTTTGATGATTAGTAAACAAAAACACATGATTAGAAATGATCAACGACAGAAAACTCTGTCAACGTGTAAATGGTTTTTTTTTAAATGTTGAATTGAAAAAAGGAAACAACTGAGAAAAACTATATGTACACCAATTATCACTTTTAAAAATTTGGTTTTTAAAAGTTTGGTTTCAAAAATTTTGGTTTTAAAAGTTCAGGGTTTTGCAAAAGCCAGTCTTACAAGCTTCCCAGGTTGTACCGTAAATTTTGGTGTGATCCCTGGCTTTCAGGTTAAATGGCTTCTGACAGGCCCCTCCCCGAGCAAAGATATTGACAAAATAGGGAGACCGCCAACATTAGGGCTAGATAGCTCAGTTGGTAGAGCCCTGCCACGATAATCCAAAGGATGCAGGTTCAACTCCTATTTTAGTTGATTTCTTTGTTCACCCCAAAATTGAAAAAACAATGATGTAACATAACCTTCAACCAAACTTACTCCTCAGTTTTGAATTTGTAAAACTAAAAAATTTATTTTAGATTTTAATTAAAGTAAAAAAAACTGTTACCTGTGCTTCGTTGTCCAGTTTCTCCAGTAGTTGCATAAATTTATTGATTTCCTTGAAGGCATTGTCGATGGCACAGTCGTAGGTGTAAATCTCTGATGAAGAGAGCGCCCTCTGGAGAGTCTCTACACGCTCACCGAAAGATGCAAGATCCTTTAATGAGGAATGGAGATTGATGTTACTCATTTCAAAGGTAAGCTTTAATTGTATTGAGTAAAATCTTGCCAGGGTCTATTTCTGTCTTGGGATTGTGCATCTAAGTTTATTTTTCCTTAACGGTTAAGCAAAACTTGTGACTCCCGTTTAATTGTTTCTACCAATTCCAATCCAAAATGGGAATCGGAAATATGGTGCGGAGTATCGGTGCTGGCTCTCTATTTTTTATGTGTATTTTGTGCTGACCTGTAAAGGAGAAGCAGATGTCAACACACTTTCCAGGATTGAAAATAGAGCACTGCATGTATTGACCCCTTGCCCGCAGTCAAAGGAATAGGCGTAAAAGTTGCGTTGCCTAATCCTGGTTTGTCTAACAAAAGAACGAAGGTCTAGAATTGGGGATTACCCAATAATCCCCCAAAATAAGAGAAAAATTTAAGCATTCATTCATTCATTCATTCATAATTGGTTTATTATTTTAAAAACAAATTCCCATGGCGACCGGAGGTCGAATTACAGGAAAATATACAGAGATTAAAAAATAAGAAAAAAAACACACTATGAATTCCGCATGAATTCCAGTACCTTTTGTCCCTCTTTGTTACAGGGCAAACAAAGCATAACATGGTGAGTGCATGCACTGTGCATTCCACACAATGGAATTTCCGAGCGTATTTACACATCTGTCGGAAGCATCATGGACATTTTTTTTAAACAAGTTTATCTGACTTCTGTTTGTGTGTCCATAAAAGGTTTGCTTGTAAACACATCTTCCGGTGTTAAACGGTTAAGTTAGAGATTACCTTTGTGATGCTAGCAGACTCTTCCTGAATCCGAGGTCCAAGTCGCTGTTTAGCAAGCGATACTTTAGTCTTGAGATTATTCCAACGCCCCGGGGCAGCGTCATACAGGCCCTTGGTGCGATCGGGTAACGCCTGAGCGTACTTCTTCAGGAGCAGGACGGTGCGGTTCATCGCCGTGAACTGACCGTCCATCTCCTGTTGCTTGGCTGATACCTCGTTAAAGATGCGCATCATCTTCATGAAGGAGGCGGTGTCGCGCTCCTCCCCTGAGATGCTCTCTATCTCGGGCTCAATGCGTTTTAAGAAAGAGTCCAGGTCAGTGAGTAGCTCCGTCACCTTTAACAAACAAGATTTATTTCACCTTTAACAAACAAGATTTAATACATTTTTAACTTACAGAGTATTAATTAATCAGTTTACTACGGTTTGTGGTACTCAGTGTACATGAAACACCTCTCGTGAGTTGTGGTGGCTCTGAAAAAAAAACAGGTGATGTAAAAAATTGACACTTCAATCAGTATGCTCTGATCGTCTTCAGGAGAAAACTGGACTCCGTCACTGCAGGCTGCTTAAGTACTGTGGAATGTTCTTTTCAGAATCACCACAACTCCTGGAGAGACGGAAACCTTACTTTACCTGGTCAGTGAGGTACTTTACCTGGTCAGTGAGGTACTTTACCTGGTCAGTGAGGTACTTTACCTGGTCAGTGAGGTACTTTACCTGGTCAGTGAGGTACTTTACCTGGTCAGTGAGGTACTTTACCTGGTCAGTGAGGTACTTTACCTGGTCAGTGAGGTACTTTACCTGGTCAGTGAGGTACTTTACCTGGTCAGTGGGGTACTTTACCTGGTCAGTGAGGTACTTTACCAGGTCAGTGAGGTACTTTACCTGGTCAGTGAGGTACTTTACCTGGTCAGTGAGGTACTTTACCTGGTCAGTGAGGTACTTTACCTGGTCAGTGAGGTACTTTGTGAAGGTCCACATCCAGCGACTGGCGTAGGTCGTCAGCACTTGTTTAATGGGTTGTAGATCAACTCGTATCCAACCCACATCCTTGTAGTCAAATATGTTCTCAATTTCATCTCTGGCCGTCTAAATCAAATAAACAGAGATAAATGTTGTACTGTATCGAACCTCTCAACATGTACGATTTTGACATTTTTTCAATATTTTTTTTTTTACAGTTTTTGACCCATTTTCACTGTTGAAATTGTATTCATCGTTTTTACGATTACTGATGATGTAAGGACAGTTTTTGGATAATATTGTAGATTCTATACATTCTTGAATATATCATTAAAAAAAGAACGTTTGTGAGTGCCACTGTGAGAATATTTTCATGAGTTGAAAGATGGAATGTTCCATTCAACGGGGCAAAGCTGAGTTTTGAAAGAATGAAAATATTCTCTCCATTGCATGCATGCAAAACATTCTTTATTTGTTTTATATAACATCCAAATAGATCTTTGTCATTTGATTGGAGGATAAAACTAGAATATAAAGACCAAAAACGAGACTGCATTCTGAATGAGGGCGTCTTATACTGCTTTGGTTCGCACACGATGGTTGAGCATGCAATAGAGCAAAAAGGATAAAACGTATATGAAGGCTAAATAGTACCAAAAATGCACACTCAATGACGTAGCAGTGCAATAGTGTGAATAACAAACGTTGCGTGACCTCCAATCCTCCAATCAAATGACAAAGATATACTTGGGTGTTATATAAGATATAATACTATTTTAATATCTACAAAACTTACCCTGTACACGTCGATTTCAGCATCAAACATGTCGAGTGGTGGCACATTGTCATATTCATCAGTATCTTTAGGGGTCAGGAAGAACTTCTCAGCCGTTCCCATAGCCCCCTTTGCTCCGATGCTATACTGGGAAGCAGAACTGGCCCTGTCGGTCACAAAGTCAAAATAAAATTAAAATAATACAATTTTCAAACAAGAATCTTGTCTATGGGTTTTGAGGCATTGCATGGTGAGGTATCAATGTATATTTGGTTTGCGGTAACACCATGTGATTATATCTACTTTGCTATATACAGTAGATTGTTCTTGTGAGAACTTGTCCTGTTATTTTTCTGCTGCTGCAGAGTAGATTTCGGAATTCGGAGGGACAACTTAGTTCTGAAAAGAACTGTCCTGCTTATTAAGTACAACCTGGGGTGGTAGGAAATCGGCCGGGACTACTACTACTTTAGCTTAGTGGATCAAGGGGACTTCTCGTGATTAACTTCATTGTCATTGTGATCAAGGGTATTCATGATTTGCTTCATCACTTCAGTGTGGTAATTATGTTGTACTTCCCCTGACAGAGGCCTCAACCCAAAACCTTTCCTTCTCAATTTCGCATAACTCAATCTCCCACACCTGGCTGATTATAAAACTTACCGCCCGCTCTGAGCTGATCGTATCGACCTCTCTGAAGCAGCTGACCGCATCCCAGCAGAGGGCCCCAACTTCTCCAAGTCCCTCATGGGATTAGAGCTAAGACGACCGTGAAGAAACTCATCAAAGGTCTCATTGATGTTGTGCATCCATAAGAAGGTGTAATTCTTGAAAAGTTCTAAGAGAGTCTACAAGTGTGAAAAGTAGAACAAATAATAATAATAATAATAATAATAATAATAATAATAATAATAATAATAATAATAATAAAGTGTTCTTATATCGTGCATCACAATGTGAATGCTATGGATTTCATTTCGGAGTTGCGACCTTGTTGTTTAACTTTAGCATGGTCGTAGAAGACCATGACTGATGCAATAGACCAGAATTCTGAAAATT
The DNA here is from genome assembly GCA_911728455.2 of Marthasterias glacialis. Taxonomy (NCBI): domain Eukaryota; kingdom Metazoa; phylum Echinodermata; class Asteroidea; order Forcipulatida; family Asteriidae; genus Marthasterias; species Marthasterias glacialis. The sequence continues at coordinate 983,888 of OU452239.1, read as the reverse complement.
AATTATTTTATTCCATACCATGCACTCATCTCCGTTTTCTTTCACAAGTTCTAGAATCTGCTCGCAGAGGGATTGTACATCTTCATCGACACCTATGTAGTTCTGGTAACCACTCTGTCCAAACAAACAAAAAATTGTAAAAAAGAATCTGTAGTCCTAATTATTATTACTTATCAAATCATGAGTGGAATACTGAAAAATATAACGCTTCTGCATCCCATAATACAAAGGCTAAAGGTAAGTTGTGTGGCATGGGCGGCTAGTGCGCAGACTGAGCAGTCTCCTGAGTATACTGTCCGAAGTGTAGAGTCAACCGGTTCCTTCGGAACCACATATACTCAAAAGAGATAAACCACATGGTGTCACTGCAAATCCTTACTTTACTTTCTTCCCACTCAGTCAATCAACAATACAAGAATAAGCTGGATAAATTAAGAAAGGAATGGCGATTGAGTGGTGGGGCCTCTTCCCTGGTAATCCTCACCCCTGGTATACCCCACTAGCCTGTAGACTCCTATTGGCCAGACCCTAACCACTGCAGAGTAAGGAGTGTTGAAAGACAGCAGCCACCTGTCTCAGTGCAGTAATTGATTGACCCTGTGCCAAGAATTCCCTTGGCACAGGGCGGTATGCAATTTGTGAAAACAGCTTGTGCGGCACGTGGATCTTAAATAACACAAGTGTAAGTCTTGCAAACCTTCAAGTCTTATTTACAAATTATAACTAAATAATTTCATATGGGTTTGCGACTGTACCTCTGCCTCGTGGTTTAACATCTTGACGACGGAGCCCCTGTTCTTGAACTCCTCTAGCCACTGGCTGACGTTCTCCAGGACGCTGGTCACTGCAGTGCTCTGGTCAAGTGGTGGGGTCACCGATACCACGTTCTCAATCAACTCCATGCGAATGGTCAGTATGGGTACCACTGTCCCCTGAGCCTTCAGAGTAACACGTACAAAAAACAATTATGGTTTCAAGCCAAATAGAAAAGGATAATCTACTATTCATAAGTACCTTGGACAGTTTATCCATTCTGATTGGTCGAGAGAAGGTCACGTGGTAATATTTAAATGTACAGTATAGACATGTTAAATAGTGTATAAACATAGACTGAATAAATCGAGTCAAAAGAGGGCACTATCAGACGATTGCCCAGAGCGCGCAAATTTGGCTCACACAAGTTTGAAACTTGCTTGCGTTAGTTTGAAACTTGTGTTTGAAACATTTGCCGAAATGTAATGGTAGCCAGCGCATCTAAATAGCGCGTCTGAAAAATATGGCGCATTTTCTATGCGAGATCCGCAGCTTTAGGGCGCACATATGCAGCGCAATTATTAAAGTGCGTGCTATGATCGTAGCATGTGTGTCATGCCATTCCACGCGTTTTTATTATGATACGCATTTACAGCGATGGTAACTGAATGCATTTCAGCACAGTCGAGGCATGCCAAGGGTTCACGATTTTGTGCTTCGTAGATGCCAGCAATGGCAGCGAAGTACCGGTTTTCTGGTTTACTTCTATGTCAGCACAAGAGAAGTAGATCAAAGAACATGATTTCTTTATATTTGAAGAAAATAACAGCTGATTTTTTTTCACCAGGAAGAAAGACACAAGTCTGAATTCGGATAAAAATCTGAAACTTCTCAAAGCTGATTTGACTTGGAAAGATAAATGAAAAACTAACCTCAGCCATGTTAGAATGGACCAGAGTATTCAACATTGATCTCAGACTCTTGAGCGATGCTTGCTTGAGGCCATCCAAGACCAAAGCGTCAATATGGTCCACATAGTCCTCCCAAGCTGGGGATGCTCTGCTTATCTGAACGGCCTGAAATATGACAATAAAAAAAAAACAGTACAAATGGTGCTGGGCAGAGAGATCCAATGCTTTATTATTGCATCTACACAGTACACAGTCAATCCTCCTACTGTCTGGCCATTCAATGTCATCCACTGTGATTGTGGTTTTGAATGTTAACTATACCAAGCTGCAATATATCAAATGGTGAAGGCACCTACACAGTGCCCGGTCAACCCTCCTACTGTCCGGCCATTCAATGTCATCCACTGTGGTTGTGGTTTTTAATATGTTAACTATGCCAGGCTGCAATATATCAAATGGTGAAGGCACCTACGCAGTGCCCGGTCAACCCTCCTACTGTCCGGCCATTCAATGTCATCCACTGTGATTGTGGTTTTGAATATGTTAACTATACCAGGCTGCAATATATCATGTGGTGAAGGCACCTACACAGTGCCCGGTCAACCCTCCTACTGTCTGGCCATTCAATGTCATCCAATGTGGTTTTTAATGTTAAAATGGTTTCCCAGCTTATTTCTGCTAAGCAGGAAACTGTTAAAAGCAAATGTTATTTTGCTTAATTTGATGTGGTCCTCGCCTTACCTCAAATGAGATGCCTAGTAAGTAGTGGATTCGTTGTCCAGTTGGCTTGACAAGCCTCTCATGGTCTTCATTCAAACTCCTGTTTGCGAAAAAGTTACATAAATAATTTGTCACCATTTTCACAAAGTGGCGAATCAGCCCCCACAGCCACAATTCCATGTTTGAAAACTTTTTTACTACACATGAAAAACATTGTTTTTTGGCTTAAGTCGGTAAGTCAGTGAGTCGGCAATCGAGCCATGGTTCCGTGTTTAGTACCACTCCTATGCCGTAGGTAACGGCCGATGTTTTGCAATTCACGCAGTGTGAATTTGACATTTTCTCGGTCGAGAAACAAAACAGACGATCCAACAAAGAGAATCTTTCTTCTCTTGTCATTGTCAAGTCAGGGTTTCTTTGTGCCAGCGGTACCCTCAAAGAAAAAAGATTCCGTCAATTCCGCCAAAAGAATCCCGCCAGGGGGACGGGACAACAACAACAAAAATCCTGGCGGCAACTGGTTAAAGGGGAATGAGACTACAGTGTGTATTAAGATTTGATAGCCATTGAAAACATCAGTTGAAATTTTGGAAACTTTAAAATATAACACAAACCTTTGCCACTCAAGGAGTTTGGCCATGTGGTAGCTGGCATTAGGGTCTCTACATGCAAAGACATCAAGGTATCCACTAGACCAGGACTGAGCAATGTCTACCATCTCTTGGCAGTTACTCTGGACGATGGCTAAGGTCCGGTGGAGGTCAGCCCCAACCAGGGATGAGGCCAACTCGATGAAGTCTGCACTCTCCGTCGTCTTCCAGGTGTAATGACTCAGGCCTTGCTCAAGTAGCTGCAAAAGGTATGAGATAAATTGTTTGAAATTTTTTGGGGAATGGGATTTGAAACTGTGATTTGAAATCCCGTTATAGTCAATTTTTCTTTGTTCACCCTGTCAGTATTCATTGTGGTTTATTACTTGATATTTCAAATAATAAGCTGCAATGCCGTCAGGTGATCCCTGTACTGCTGCTTCCCAGGTTGTATTGTAAACTTGGTTGTGATCCCTTGTTAAATGGCTTCTGACTGGCATCCCCGAACAAAGATATTGTCAAAATATGGAGACCGCCAACATTAGGGCTAGATAGCTTGGTCGGTAGAGGTCACAGGTTCAAATCCAACCTGTCAAATTTTCTTTGATCGTAGAAAGATTAAAACAAAAACTTACATGATCGATCTTTCCAAGTTTTCTTTCAAACAACGGACGTTCGAAGTCCACCAACGAGCGCATGGCAGAGTTGTACTTGGACACAATGGTCTCCAGCCGAGCCGCTGTTGTGCGTAACGTGGCGCTGTCCGTGTTTCTCAGAAGATCCCGCACCGTGTCCTGAAGTTTGATGGTGAACGGGGGCTGCTGGAGATAATGGACCTCCCTGAGAAGGAGGAGGAGCTCGGGGTCGAGGTTGACGTGGATAATTTGAGGTCGGTAGTCAATCTCGGGGTCATAGTCGTCGGCAATCTTTAAAAATAAAATAATTTAAAAGTCTCAATAAATTTTTTTTTACAGAAATAGCTCGTCAAAACCCCCCAAGTTTTTAATAAACGCGGTAAAACTAGGTCATTGCTGGAAAACTTCCCCTAAAAATTATTTTGTATGAAATGCTATAGTTTTTGAGAAATTAGTAAAACAATTAGTTTTGACCTCGGAGTCCAAAACATGTTTGAAAACAGTGAAAAAATGCAGTTTTTATATTTTTTTTCTTCACTATTTTCTTGTGACACTGGTGACTGATTGAGTTTAATCTTTCACAGGGTTGTTTTTCATGTATGTTGCAGGCCTCGATCTTAAGAAAAACAGGGGCAGGCCTTTGCTGGCCAAATCAGAGAAATTGTACAAGGGCACGCTGGCCAAGTTGGTAGTGACAGTGCAATTTTTCTGAAGGGCATGCTGGCCAACTCAACAGGGCATGAGGCCAATGGCCTCGGTGGCCTCGATTAAGATCAAGGCTTAATGTTGGTTGGCATACAGTGTGGATATTGGTTTCTGACAATGAACAATGTTAAACAAGTGCATTGAACCTTTCTGTATCAAAACCACAGGCCTAATTTCACAGAGCTGCTTAACAGAAAAAGTTTGCTTAACAATTTTCTACTTAGCAAAACTAAACAGGATACCAGTCAAAGACGGTAACTGTTACATGGTATTTTGGCTGGTAACCTTATTCTGGTAAGCATATTTTTGTTTGTGCTTAGCTGCTTTTTGTGCTTAAGCAGCTCTGTGAACTAGGGCCCAGACTGTCTTACCAGGAGGGGTTGTTTCAGCCGGTCCCTCAGCTCGTCATGAAGTTGGCTCTGCCATTTCGTGATGGCACTCTGCTGGTACTGCTCAAAGTCCTTCATAGTATCAGCGAAGATGTCACGAAGGTGCCAGCCGGCGTCACCCTCGAGGGAATGTGGGCTGATGCGCTTTAACTTCTCCATTGGATGCTGGAAAAAATCAAGGTCACCAAAAAACAAAAAATTGTCAATCAGATACCAATTTTTAGTTTACTTTCCAAACTTTAACTTTTATAACTTATTTAATAAAAAAAAATGATTTTATCCATATCACACATCAACGTAATTTTTTTGGGAACTTTGTTTACGCTTGCACGTTGGTAAGTGTTTATTCGGATCTGTTAAATGATAAGCATGTTTTAAAGAACAGTTTTCTTGTTTATGGCAGTACATCAGATGATATTTCTCAGGCAAGATCTTGGAGATATCTTGGAGCTAAGCTTTAGGATTTGAAGTATTTTTTGTGTTATTTTTTTTTTTTCATTCCTAACGCTGTACACACATTTAATTAACTTTGGTCAAAAAACACCCACCAAAAAAGAAAAGAAAATCAATATACCTGAATCCGTTTCTTCAGGGCCCCTACCCACGTCAGCCGGCTGACCACAGGTGGCTGGTTGACATGGATAGGTGGAGAGTTCCTCTTGGCCAGGAACATGGAGCGGACAGAGATGAGCTCCTGTGTGAAGGAGCTGATAAGCTGCTTGTCCTTCTCTCTAAGGTACTCTTGAACCATCTCTCGCCCACTCACTCCTTCAAAGACCTCCAGGAGGCGAAGCTGAGCTCCGATGGTCGGGCACTGCTGGAAGCTCTGGTGGAGGACAGTGGCGAGACGTCTCTCCAGGTCCTGCTCAAACAACATCAAGAGCACAAATTGTCAAATGCCTGGCAGAAACTTTCTGTGGGGTACTCTTTGTACGACACTCATTTTGCCAAGTTTGACGAGCTACCTTAGAGCCATGTTTGACAAGCCAGCCCAGCTACATATACCTAAGAACCAAGTTTGACTAGCTAGCTGGGCTACCAAAGAACCAATTTTCACTACTTGCCCACATCTGCCTTGACTAGTGTTTCCACGTCAAGCAAATGACTAAATCGACCCCACGTACTTTGTTTGATTTTTGGAATATTTCCACTCCATTGTGAAAAGATTGAATCCAATTAGCAGGGAACCATTCATAAACATTACACATTACATAGTATTTCGGCTGGTGACCTGTTTCTGCTACGCAAGATTTGTTTGTGCTTAGCCATTTTGTGAGCTTAACGGGGTTTGTGGGCCTGGTTCTTACCTTAACGATTGACCTAAAATTGAAGAAGGCTTTCTCGAATGCCTTGCTCTCAGTGATGTCTAGGATGTCCATGACGTTGTCGCCAAAGTCCTCCATGGCGTCGGAGAACTCCTTGTGGATTTCCCTGACGAGGGCATCCAGACTCTTGGTGCCAGCTCCTCCTACCTCTGCGGCCATCTGCAGGAGGTTGAAGTGCCTCGTAGTTTGGACGAGCTCAAGGAGGTCATTACATCTGTTGGAAGCAAAAAGGCAAATATTTCAACTCCCTTGATACCACTTTGAAAGCTCAGTGATTTTTTAGTGCAAAGTGTAACTCCGAATACCTTACAGGAAAAAACACTGAGAGGGCTTTCGTGCAAATTTTCTCAAATAGGAAAAGTAAATCCCAGTGCAAGTTATTGGAATGTTTGTTGTCTTTCCTTTGTTTAGTCAAGGTTTCAATTTAACAAAATAGTCACACAAAAAAACTTTGGTCCGTGTGCTCAAAATTAATCTGGTAACAGAAACATTTCAGAAAAGCTGGATCGAAGTGGTTAAAAAAACATTGTGTATTTTGAAAGTTCAATATCAAAGTGTACAAAAACACTGACAAAAGATAAACCAAAATTGTACTAAATTTTCTCATGACATATTTAAACATGACGGATGACTGTTATTCATTTTATCTACCCCCAAAGGAAAATTATACCCATAAAAATTTTCCCTCAAAGAATTGAAATAAACAGGTGAAAGCAGCTACTGTAAAAAAAATTGAGATTTGATTCTACCTTTCCATGAAGCCATTCATCAGGTTAAAGCATGGAGCGTTACGTGGCGGCCACTGGGAGTCTGTCCATTCATCCTCCTGTATGACACCGACATCTGAGGAGCTGGTATCCCGCCATATGCCGTGTGATGATCGGACTCGTTTACGCTGGCTGGTGCTGTACAGTTTACTACTGTACAAAACTCCTTTTGGAGGATTCAACGTCCTGATGGAGAAAACAAAATTAAAACTCACAGACATTCAGTGATAAAGAGCAGATAAAAAATCTCTGACAGTATTTTGACATATTTTTGTTAGTTCAGGGTCTGACAGTTTCATGGTAGCATGGGAGGTGTGTGCGTAAAGCGCTCACCTCTCACTAGTGTGGCCCTGGTTCGATTCATGGCAAAGGCCATATGTGAGTAGGGTTGTGTGTTGGTTGTCTCCTGAGCGAAGAGGGTTTTTCTCCCTGCCATCCGGTTTTCCTCTCTCTGGAAAAACCACACACTTTCATTCTCAGGCTGTGCTCCGTGGTCATATATGGGTTGATGTGGCCGGCTGCCAAAGGCGCCCTTGAATGCCTGCAGCTCCAACATGTGTAGCCGCGGCCTTAGCAATTTAGCTTCTCAGCTGCCAGTAAGGATGATTAGCCTCCCAAATTATCAGCATTATTATTACTATTATTACAGTTATGAATTCCTGTCATGACACTTCTCATCACCCAGGAGTAAATGGATACCTGCGAGGGTAGCGATTGTTGATGTAAATCATCAGCAACTTACGTGCCAATTTGGTTGCCGGTGCTGCATACTATCAAGAGTTGAGATGGTTTCAGGAATGCTTAAAGCCCAATGAACAGGGGTAGTAATAGTGTATGGTGCTTTGATACAAGGTTTTGAAACACCTAATAAATGCGCATTTATTATATACGTACATCGCCTCTGCAGTTTCAGAGACTTTCTCAGTGTTGATATCATCAGCCTTGTCCTTCATGTCCAAGTACGTCCCTCTGTACGCAGCACAGACTTTCAGGGCATCTTTCAAACCTGCATACGACTGCAAGAAAAAAGCCTTCCGAGATGAAATAAACGAACAAACTTGGCTAGCCTTTTCCCCTCATATATAAATTGTTTGAACCATGGCATCCACTACTGACATATTTCACCTGCTGTCTTCATCACAATAATCTTGGTTGTGCCTTTTTGTAAGACATTGTCACCGTGCGTTATACAGTGTGGTGCACATTGTAGGCAACTCAGCGTTTTACACATACCTATTTACGGTGTTTTACACCACCGCAGCTAAGGCCGCCCACCGTAAGCGCAACATGACAAGAGCGCGTCAGCGCGCATATGTACCAATCAGCAATGAGGATTCACAGTGCAAGTGCGTCGACGCGTGCGTGCGGCGGCCATACATGAAGCTGCGGTGGTGTAAACGCCCATGAACGAGCTGCACGGATTAGTCTATTGACTTCCAAAATGGTGAACGTGGTACAGTCGTCGCATGTAACGTGAGTGCAAGGGGTCAATACACTTTAACTGAACTGTGTCACGGTCAGGCCTGTATGCTTCATTCTTGAAAGGGCGAGGGCACCCAGGCATTTTCTCCTTGGTAAAGGGCACCTCTATGAGAAAAGTGTAAATTTCTATTGGAATATTTCCAAGGGCACCGAGGCAATGACCAGGGGCAACGGAGGCAAGTGAAGTATCAGGCCTGAACGTTTATCATTAATTACCTGAAGGGTATTCTTGAGGATGTCTTCTCCCACCAGGCTTTGGGCTCGGAGAACTACCTCGTTAGAGACAAGCTCTAAAAGATTCTGAAACTTGTCCATGTTGTGATAATACCTGTGCACAAACAACGAAAAAAAAAAAAAAATCAATATTTAACCCTCCTCTTGGTAACACTTTCCAGCGACTGTACCTTTGCCCTTGCATACCATAATACTGTGTGTGTACACACAATTACACTGAACACACACTTGTGTACATGATATATTATCGCTGTCAGTCTGGTAGTTAGCACCACTGCGTACCAATGAAACCACTGGATTTATAAGATCAGTGAATGTCTTCATCCTTGCGGCTAAAGACAGGGGACCAGTCTATAATGGCGGTTTAAACAAGTAAGTGGAGATCGAGCGATCACAAGAGGGCACTAGACTAGACTGGCCCCCGACACACAAAAGGGTGTGAAACAGCTGTTACCTAGAGTGAGACCAGACAAGCAGCACTGTGTGTATCAACGGAGGGAAGGTTCGTAGCATGTCTCTGGTAGTGAAGGAATGGTGGAGTTTCTCAAACCACGGCAGCAGGGTACCGAGGAATCGCAGGTTCTCGTTGGTCTCAGCAAGAGCCTAGATGAAGAAATCAATGTTTTGCTTTTGTTATTATTGCAAAAACAATGCAATATATCAGTGGAAAATGCTTTGTCCACATAGTTAATAAATTATTGTAATTTAAAATGAGAACAAAAAGAATTAGCTGTTGCAAACTGCTTACCAACCAAGAGGACCTATGATATAAATGCAAAATTTTAATTGCCTCACGTTTTTACCCTGGCAAAGTCTTTCTCATTTAGCTTTTGCTAGGGTCGACATAGAAGTCATTAACAATTTTCTGTGTAATTTAATATGATAAACTTTGTTTTTTTTTGTTAGATTTCATTCTCGGGGTGAAAGTCAGTGCTGACAACTAGGATCCAAATTTTAGGAGGTATGTTGAAATGATGGCATTGCCAACTTTTAGTAACCCCTGGGAGTAGTTTAAAGAGCAGGATTTCTTTGGGTAGGATTTCTTTCGGGTTGGCGTAGTGGTATCTTTCCTCACCTTCCACCACTAGGAACCCATTTCGAATCCCGCTGGGGGCACTGTGTAGATTGGGCTTTCAGTCCTTACCTGATTGCGTGGGTTTTCCCCATGAACAAATCCCTGGGGTTTTCCTCCCACATCTAAAACTGAAACTACCTTCCTTGTCTTCTCTCCATAGGGTTCTTGGCTAGTATAGTGATTAAGTTCGCTTTTCTGAGAATCTTTATAATATGAAATAATGAAATAATTTTGCCAGGATTTGTGTAAATACACCACAGAATAATATGGCTTCACGCTCGTCCAAAAAGTGGTCTCACAATTGAGTCACATAACTAATGACTCAATCAGCACTTCCAGATTCTTTTTTTGCGGTAAGAATGAACTATGTTTACTCACCTGAGAGATGTCCTTTCGTACGTTATGAAAGGAATGCGAGTAGGTGCTATTGGCCTCATCCAGGTTCAAGAGAATATCACTTGCAACTGGTGAATCCAGCTGCGTGTTAATCGATACGAGCTGCATGTGGCGACTTTTCCACATTGACACCTCATCTAAGGGCAAGGGTCGGGGGCCAAACTGATGTCGAAGGTCACCCAGTGGCTCATGTTTCAGAAGCAGCTGCGGAATTACCGAAAAGTAGCAAGAGGTAAATAAAAAATATGAAACCCATAGGAAAAATAACCAGTATGAAAATCTTTTCGATACAACAGTAATGTTTTCATTTACTTCCAAAAATGTTTCTACAAATGAAAATGCTCCATTCCGAAGCTGTTGAAAAGAGAATATACGTAGAAAATATAGAAAATATTACTTAGCAAAGTTTCTTGCTTGGCAAACTGTAATAAGGAACCTGACAAAAGCATTACATAGCACGGTAACGTCTTTAAGGATGTCAGAGGTCAAGAAGAAGAATAATAATATAAAGCATTTATTAGGTTCTTATAATTACTTTATCAAAGTACATTACACTATCACTAGCCCCTGTTCAATTGGGCAGAGGCGTAAACCAGACATTTCAATTTGGGGGCAAGGGGAGGCAAAGACATTTTTATTTTTTTTTATTTTAATTTTTCATTTTGGGGGGGTGGACTATTTAATGTATCATACTATTTATTTGTGCATTTTTTCAATCTCTTTTTGTTGTTGTAGGGGGGGGGGGGGGCAAGGGTTCTGAGTGGGGGGGGCTGACCCCTTCTGGTCACGCCACTGTCAATGGGCCTTGAGCATTCATGAAACCATCTCAACTCCTTAGGAGTATGCAGCAACGGCAGTATAACAGGCACACAGGTTGCCAATCATTCACATCAACAATTTCTTCCCTTGCAGGCACCCATTTACCCATTGGGTGATCAGGGGCAATTATAGTTAAATGTCTTGTCCAAGGATACAAAATGAAACCGGTATTTTAATTTGACCTCAGCTGACCTTTATCTGTTTGATCCAGCCAATGACAGACGACTCCAGTACGTGGATGACTGCTGTCCTCCGTGTAGGCAGTGCTGCAGCCTCCGCTAACACCTCAATAGAGGGCAGTGGTAAAATTATATCACCCTGTAGTAAATAAGACAATATTTTACATTACGTAAAAATATTATAAAATCTGTTATCTAAGCATGTTCACATTGGCATCCTTTTTTTAGAAAAACCTCGTGGCTAAACTTGCCCCTTCCCTCTACCACCCAAGCCAGTACTTCGGACTAGGCTATATTTACCTCGACATTGCCTTCGGTGACCTCCACATTACCCATCATTCTATGCAGGATGTCCATTAGCTTATCAGCGCTGACCCCTCCATAGGTCAACAGGCCATCAGTACACAGCAGGGGAAGGTACACCTTTAAAGTAATTATGACAAGAGATTGAAGAAAACGTGAATGGTAAATGAAAATCTGACGTCATCACTTAGCCTTGGTGCCCCTTGAAATGTTCAGTACAATTTTATTCTTTCTTCCTAGAGGTGCCCTCCACAAAGGTAAATCTACTTCAGGACGTCCTTGTGGTGGGAAAAGCGCACATAATAACTGAGTATGGTTAGTAGTAGTAGTAGTAAAATGGGTCACCCAGTTCAAATACTAAATATTACATAGAACAAAAATAACATAAAAATAATTTCTTTTCCCAATCAGCATTGTCCCTCAGAATAGATGTTAATTTTTGCATCGGGGATAAATGATTATTTTTTTGTTTGTTACCCCTTTACCAATGTGTGTTTAGGACTGTATACTCAGTAATTTCTCAATCCTGTGAAAAAAATTCCACAGACATATTCCCCGGATGGGATTCGAACCCACGACCCCCGCCATTCTAGAGCTGATGTCTTACCAACTAGACTACCAGGATCGCCTGGCAGTTAGAGACATAGACCTTATGCATTGACGTCATCACGCCGCCATCTTAGAGGTAAATCGATGATGTAAGAATGGAAACGCAGAGATTTGTACGCGCGGCGCACAGGATTGGCCAATGAACGACCTCATTTTGACCTCTAGGCGAGGGCGCCCTACTCAAATGACGTCATGTGCATAAGGTCTATTGTCCCTCCTATTTGCTTTACCTCTCTAGACAGCAGATCCAGCTGTGTCAGTGACGTTGTGTCACAGTCTGTGTACACCACGTCAGTCTTAATGTTGTCCTTGGTTAGCTTCGAAGCTTGATTGGTCTTCAGGAAGAACACTGCCTTGCTGCGGAGCCCTGTGGGTGGCGACAGAGATGCCACAAGGGTGTTCTTGGGCTCCTTGGTGAAGATGAAGAGGCGACGGACATCTTCATTGTTGCAGAACTCCAAGAAGGAATGGCTGTTGGGATCAAATTCAAGAGACTCTCTTTCAAGCTACGGGGCTTTATAGCTCGGAACTTTCACTGGACCAGAAATATTGTTACACAGTCAGGCCTGAAATTTCATCTTCGAGAGGGCAAGGACGGTTTCTTTTTCAACTTTTGGGGCACAAAGGCCAAGACCAAGGCAACAGACGCTTCATGGCCTAAGAGTGATTTCAAAAAGGTCTGCAAAGTCCAAGAATATTTTGTCTACACAGAGGGATTTTCCACAAGGAATTTTGTGTACAAAGTCTATGGGAGAATGTTAATCACAGGGACAATGGAAAGAAAAGAAAAAAAAAAATTTTCCTGGGTGAATATATCAGAATGGGTAGACTTGAGACGTAAATGGGGTTCTTTTTTAATTAAAATTGGAACATACCGGTTTTCATCACTGGCAAAGAGGGCTTTAAGGTCATCATTACGAGGCCTGAGGCTTGAAGTAATTCTAGTCTCAAGAAATCGTAGTCTCTCATCAACTTCCATCTTATTTGACAGGCTGGACTAGTCTTGATTTTGGGTTACTTGGAAGACACACATCATTAGTGGGAATTATCTGCAAATAAACAAAAATTGCAAAGGTTTTTATTTGTCTTGTTGCATATCTGGAGCCAAGATTTGGAAAAGGCCCGCAGGAGCTTTGCACAAGTTAGAAACATTCTTAAATCCAAACTATAGGCCTAAAGTTTCTGTGCACTGCAAAAAAATTACAATGGGGAAAAGAAATCTTTGAATGCTGTGGACCAGCATTGCGCGCAGCATACCAGTTGGCTTCATTGTAGCCAGCCAAAAGTCATCGGACAAACTACATGTAGCATCCACACCAAATCAGTCACAATTTAAAGTCCGACGTCTGTTGCATGAAGTTCAATCTCCCCAGCATGAATGCAAGCATGCTGGTAACGCTGGCAGGCTGCGCGCATTGCTGGTCCACAATATCTAACGGTCTGTGAGTTATACATTAAACGGCTGTATTTGTTTTCGAAAGGCGATGCTGACTTAAGGATTCTGAATGACGATAAGAAATTATCTTTTTAAAATATTTTACTTTTCCGATTGAATTTGCTGGAAATTTTAAGCGCTCGCTGAGAATACAAAGAATGCATAGAGCCCATTTTCAGCAGGATCTCTAGGTGCAAAAATGTGACGGGTAAAAAGTTTCAAATAGGATTTACTATAGTTTGACCTTTGATGTATGGCCCAATATGAGGTTCGTGTAAAAACCTCATATCCTAGGATTAGGTAACTTCAACATCCAAAGCACTGACTGCACTGGAAGGAAGCTGAGATAAGTCTAAATTCTCACCGTAACTCAGATCCCATTCAAACAGTATTGCAACAAATATGGCGACCGAAGTTGCAAAATTAACTGGTATGCTGGTATGCGGTGCGCTGGTCCTATTGGCTGGTTCCGCATACCAGTTAATTTTGAAACTCCGGTCGCCATATTTGTTGCAATACTGTTTGAATGGGATCTGAGTTACGGTGAGAATTTATCACTTTTTAACAACTTTTAGTTTGCGGAGTGGATTTTCTGGACCAGTGCAACGCTCGATGAGAGTTGAAAGAACACATAGAGCCTAGTTTTGGCGAGATCTGATTTCAAAAAAGAACTGTAGCCATGTAAACGTGAAGGGCAGAAAGTTTCGAATAGGATTTTGTACATGTCACTCTATGAGTATGAGGTTCGTGGAGACGATAGCGGAACGAAACCTCATAGTTCTAGGAGTAGGGCTCGAAGTGTGGCTAAGGATATACCAGATGTCAAAAATCCTTCGCCACACTCTTGTCCTTGAGTCTTAGTCTTGTCTTACTCAAGTCTTCATGGTCTTTATAGTCTGTCGTAGTGAGTGGGGCTACCAACAACGCCAGAACAAAAACGTGAGTCCAGTGACTCGAGCTATAGTGTAGACCACCACCAGACCACTCAGCCACGACACTTCGATCAACAAACAATTATTAATTATGACATGAGGCTTGCCAATAAGGGCTTAACTTACAATGACTTAGCTAGAAATCACTTTGTTTATGTGTCTTTACAAGTTTTAATTAAAAAGCACTCAGTAAATTTTAATCTGCTTGGTGTTGTCTGACCACAGCAGGAAACCCATCATAAAAATACTCAGTAAACGCATGATGAACATATGATGAAGGGAGGGTACCAGACCTGAAATCGTGGAGTTACTGTTTACCACGACAAAAGTTTCCCAACCTAAACCGAGAAAAACAACTTTTCATTGCAAACACTGTGATGTTGACGAGTGGCATACACAATAAATAAATTGTTCGTTACCTCTTTGATTCGTTCAATGTATTAACTTGGTCATAGTGATTTTAACAGGCAACAAAGTTTGGCATACTTTTCTCAACTTCAACGCCTCCATACAATCTCAAAACCGCCATATTGTTGATTTCCCGGTTGCCAGCGAAACTCATTTGCATACGTAATTTAATCCAATTAGTTCAACGCTATAAAATAAAAATGATAAATTTTAGCATTTGAAATTACATTATAGCACATTTTGCTATCATAATTTTTTGTTTTAGTCCTAAAATGTTATCTTATCATTAACGTGTGTAAAACATTTATAAATTTACATATTTTATTAAGGTTTTACAATTTACATTTTGATCGAGACGTTCTTATTGGAGTAAAGTAAACTACTATTTTTCAACAAACAAAATGATAAACTTTTAAAAACCTGGCGGTTCAAAGAAAGTTAAAGCTGCAACAGTTTAAGCTCTTTGTTTTACTGGGCCCGAGTGAAACAGAATCTTTTTGCGTAGTCTCGAATTTTGCTTGAATATCAATTAATCATTTATTATTTAGCTTACAATTCCCAGCAGTTCCGAGTAGAAACTGAAAATGACCCATTTATTTCATTCACTGCCAACAGTGGAAACATTCATCCAACGTATCCGAAAAACAAGAACGCCATGCCAAAAGAGGGCGCTATTTAAAACTTCTAAAAGTCCTCTGTTTTTGTTTTGTTCTTTGTTTTTGTTTTTCAATCTGTTGACCTTGAAATCCCCCCGAATTCCGGCCCACTTAATAAAGTCTCAACAGTGTTGAATTTATTTGAAGATAAAATCCTGAAGACAGTGTGATACATTTATTTTATAATTTTGTAAGTAAAAAACAGCCACCACTGGTGTTTCATTTTGTGTATGTCCCAATAATCTTTTTTTTTTCCTTTTCTTTTTTGAAACAAAATTACTCAATTAAATTTTTTCCAGCCCACATCCTTCCGACCAAATAATTGTACCCAGATAATGGGTCCATTGTCCCTTTGTATCACATATAATTGACCAAATCCATTCATGTCCCATTTTTGTTGGCTTGCCGGGAAAAAGGGAAACAAGACAGACTTGGTAAAGTTTATTAATGTTCCAGAGCTGGCGCTGCTCGCGGCTGAACATTTCTTCGGATATGTCTTCTGCTGCCCCTATGTAAACCAAAGATTAATCTTTGATGTAAACTACTTACTGGTGTTGGTCTCTATGGAGGAAGAAATAAGTCGGTGATGTGATGAACATGAGCTCAAAAGCCAATCTCTCACTCTCAGTCTGACACGACATGTAGCCTTTTTTAATTGACGAGCTATGGAAACACTTTTCTTTCAAAGCCATCATGGGTAACTAAGTTAGATCCAATCATATTCAAACTTTTAATTTTGTGTTGTTGCTTGTCAAAATGAATGTCATTGACTTTTGTCTGATTGAGATTGAGCTTAAATTGATTTTTGTTTGAATTGAAGTGTGTGTGAATTTATTTTTTAAAAGAAAACACTTTTACTTAGGTTTAGAATAATGTGCATTTTTGTTTCACTGTTGTCTGTTTGTCATTTGTCCCCCTTTTGTAATTAAGTCTGCCCAGTTGCAGTAGCCACTGCCAGTCATGCCAGTGGGGCGCTGTACTTGCTGTAGTGTAGGCCCCACAGATTTTGACTTTATCTGTCATACAACCAGGCAGATAAATCAAAATCTCAAAAAAGGTGTACAGCGCTCCAGTTACTGGGTCTAATTCTGTATAATGCACTCTAGGCAGTTCTCTTTTGTCTAGTTTCCCAATTTTATACTGTACATTTCCAGCAAAGTAATATATTTTACTTATTTATCATTTTTGAATGTCTGTAGAACCAACCCGTTTAAGGACGAACCTCTACCTCCGGCTCATTATCATCCAAGTCTCCAAAAACAACTTTCAGAAAATGAGAAACAGGTACAGTCAGTGTTGATCAGGACCAGGTACTCCAATGCAAGTCCGATGCTTCTTGGAGGCAGTTGCCCCTGGCCGGTCCTTGCCTTGGTGCCCTTTGAAATGTCTTGTTATTATTCTACTACCGTGGAGTAGATTTCAGAATTCGGGGGGACAACTTAGTTCTGAAAAGAACTGTCCTGGGAAGGTAGGAAATCGGCCGGTACTACTTTCGCTTAAAGTGGATCGAGGGGACTTCTCGTGATAACTTCACTGCCGCGGAGTGAGTCATTAATTAGTTTCAATGTTTCGACTAGCCTGCTCTAGTCATCGTCTCCTGACATCGTCACATCATCTCCTGACGATGACCAGAGCAGACTAGTCTAAACAATGAGACCAATTAATGACTCACCCCGCAGCAGTGAAGGTATCCTGAGAAGTCCCCTCGATCCACTAAGCAAAAGTAGTAGTAGTTCCGGTCAATTTCCTACCTCCCCAGGTAGTAGGCCTACTTAATAAGGAGGACAGTTCTTAACAGAACTAAGCTGTCCCCGAATTCCGAAATCTACTCCCCGGTAGTAAATAACAACAGGACAAGTTCTTTTAAGAACAATTTGCTGTATATATATAAGTAGATATAATCACATGGTGTTACCACAAATCAAATATACAACTTCAAAGACATTATAATTTTCCATTTTATTTCCTTGCACAATCTTCAGACGAAACTGAGCCCAACGCGAGTGCCAAAGAATGTCGCCATCTCTTCATCATCCTACCAAACTAAACCAGTTGAAAGGACAAGTCCAGCTGAGAGAGAATTCCTCAGAAAAAGGAACACGATGTTAGCCAAAGAATTACCCACACATGACACACCAAGTCCTGGCAATACATCTTCCAAATTTGACGAATCCTGGCCGACGAGCGAGCGACCATCAACAATTGACAGTCCGGGAGAATATCAGGCACCTGCTTTGTCAACCCCAACTCAGAGAAATGAAATCAGCAAAGGTCAGTAGTGAAGATTTGAAATGTTGCATGGTGGGAATACAACCTGTGCGAGTTGTGGTACATTGTAGTTCTGAAAAGAAAAACAAAACAGTGGTTTAACAACTCGATGTTTTGATTAGCATGCTTGATTGTTTTCAGGAGAAAAACCACTGGTTCTTTTCAGAACCACCACAAATCAGTAAGAGAGTTTTATGTACATATGGTGTATCCCCAAACCACACTTAAAAGGTCAGTAGTAGTGATATTAACACAATACACAGTCAACCCTCCTACTGTCTGACCATTCAATATCATCCAATGTGGTTTTGAATGATCAAGTACAATACGCCAGCGTGCAATACATGTATGATGTCATGCGATGAATACATTTACACAGTCCACAGTCAACCCTCCTACTGTCTGACCATTCAGTGACATCCAATATGGCTTTGAATGACTACAGCATACCAGCCTTTAATATTAAAGGTATCATTGGGTAATAACAGCCACGCATCTGCACAGTCAGTTCGATGCACATTTTTCTACCGTACAATGTTACCAATTGTAGGAGGGTGATAACGCTTATTGATCTTTTTGATGCAGTTCCTGGAGCCGGCAGAAACACCTTGTCTTCATCCTCGTCAACGGGAACTGACTATCTAGCTCAATGGAGAAATAGATATAACAAGCCAGGGACAGGAGTACAGCAATCAAGGCCTCTACCAGCTGAAGGGTCAACCCTTGCCAAGTGAGTAACTGTGGTTGGTGATCAAGCCCTGCTATCATCGGCAGCCATTGTGTCGATCCCTTTCATCACTAACCCCTAGACAGGAAGCACTGACACATAATGCTGATTGGCTCCCATAAGTGACTGCTTTGCGCACGCACGCTAGCCTGCGCTTGTCAAAATGCAAGTGTTTTGACGAGATCCCACTTCAAATAAATTGTGTTTTACACGGTCACTCTAAACTGCCCGACTGTTAAACATGTCATAAGATCAAAGATGAATGAGAGAGGACCAGTTGCTTGTAATGATCATTAAAGAACCTGGTACACTATCGTTAAGGGAAGGATTTTTTCCCGATTTTCCTGGTTTGGTTGGCTGCAGATTGCCCCACAGTACTTTGTAAACCATTATATGGTGCTATGTAAATAAATGAGTGTTATAATTCCAACAAAGCTCTACGTACCTTGTAGAAAAAAAAAACAATAATGAGCGCTTTGAGATACCTTTGGGTGTGATATAGCGCTATATAAGAACTGCATATTTTTATTATGATATTATGAAAAGTTTCTCATTTCAATTTGCAAAAGATACATCCAGAGGTTTCGCTACAGTGAACCAAAAAGCCGACAAGAACGGCAACAGGACAAACAGGCGGGTGCTGCCAGCAAAGACTTCTGGTGGCTGTCTCCTCCCTCACGGACATCAACACCTTTGGACTTCGGTGATCTCACAAGCGCCTCATCAAGGGATGCAATACAAGACAAGATACCTCAGAGGAGTGGAAGAGGCAGAGGTGGCAGGGTGGAGGGACCAGGGAGGCGTGAGGGTTACCTTGGGAGGGTAGCATCATCCTCATCAGCATCTATTACTGAGGGAAGACGAGACAGGGTTGAGGGACCAGGGAGGCGTGAGGGTTACCTGAAGAGGGTAACCTCAACCTCATCAGCATCTCCTTCTGATGGGATACTAGACACAGAGACTGAGGAGCTACAGTCACGAGCAGAGAAGCTCCTTGAGAGAAGGTAGTTTTGTGTTTACAACGGAGTTTAATTTGTACACTCTTTTGTTTGTGTAAGAGGATGACTTAGGCTTACCCACTGGCAGTGCTGCATGGGGGGCGCGCTCATATGGATTAGTTGACAAGAAAAGGGGTTTGACTTAGCCCCTAGCCTGACGTCCAAACACAAGGCCTGTTTTCAATTCTTTTTTTCATCCTTTCAGTGAGTCAACTATTTCAAGCGAGCCAGCTGTAAGTTCCGAGGGACTTGGGTTCTCTCCTGTTTCCTCAAACTATCAGGAACCAAAATATGTCCCCAAAGAGGCACCGAGATCCAATCCTTACACAGAAAGCCACTCTCAGGTACCTCAACCTGTAGGTTCTGGGTACCAGCTAGCACCCAGGAAGGCGTTACGCCCAGAGGAGGATATTCTTCACCAGTGGCGTGTCCGTCGGAGGCTGGAGGAGGCTCGCAGACAGACATTAAGACCTGAACTACAGAGGGAGGCATTGCAACCGGAGGTAAATAGTGGAGAAATATTTTTCGGTGCAACTATACATATTTACATTATAGGGATGAGAAATTTAAGATTGCTTCAGAATTCAGACTTTCTTCCGAGAGGAATGCAAATTTAAAGGGGCTGTGTCGTCATGATTACAGCAGTAAATGGAACAACCCAGTTTCTACGTGCGCCCCGGCGGTCACATCACAGTTTGACAAAGACAACACCCTATGTGATTTGACCGCAAGCGCGCAGCCACAGGCCTGCTATCATCATGACGACACAGCCCCTTTAAACAAGGGTTAACTCGGGGGTTAAACCACATGTAATCGCGGGGTTTTCCAGGGTACAAAGAGGTTTACATGAGGTTCAACCCTGAGTCACCTCTTGTTTAGTTTTGGTTAAAATAAGTTTCATGATTTATTTTTGTTCTAGAAACCGCATTTTGAAGGAACTCGACTGGAAGAATTTAGAAATCGCCTCAAACAACAAGAGCAGTTTTCTCGAATAAAACCTGGTACCCTTCCGGCAAACCCTTCCAAACCAATGACACAGACACTTGGAACTGATCCAATGCCTCAAACCATAGCAACTCAGACGAATGGCACACCGCACTCTGTTGTTGAAGATGGCCCAGTCAGAGATGGAGACATTTTTGGAAGACCAGGAAAAATGCAAGAAAGGATGTCAGAGGGCAGTGTTCAGAGGGAACCAGGGATGACATTGAGGCCACATGCCCACAACCTGCGGGATGTGTATAGACGGACAGGCAGAGATGTTGATCACCAGTTAAATTATGAATATGCAAATGAAGCCGAGATGGACAGGCCAATTATAGCAAGCCCTAGCATAAAAAAGACCAAGCAGACTGTCCTGCCTCATCTGCATATGGCATGTGACATCATACCCTGCCGTCAAGATCCCATACAGTACGACCATCAGCATGGTGAAAGTGTCAATCGAAGCAAAATGTCCACATGTGATAAACGGGGTGAGGATAATATAACACAGCAAAAGAATTTAGGGTATGATGATGTAAGAGCTTCATCAACAGCAACTCAAGATGCGACTTCTTCCAGTCGCACAACGTCGAGAGCAGACTCTAGATACACAGATGATGACCCGATCCATTTAAAGATGCCACACCCGGCAACGCATCTTCTCTCCTCTCAAACATCATCTGGACATATGGTAGTTACCGCTAAAGACAACACCAGGGAGGATCCCCAAGCCGAGCGGGAAGTTTCCCATGAAGGAGGGAGCTCCAGGGAGAGTACCCGGCAGAGACTGGACTTCGAGGAAGAGGAGGAGGAGGAAGAGGAGGCAGTGCGAGAAAGAGATAAGATGATGCAGGCAGACGATGACACTCTAATGGTTACAGCTGATGAAGACACCGAAGCCAGCATGGAGAGAACTTCCTCAGGGAGAAATGCAGATGTATCCCATGGTCCAACAACATCACTTCTTGGTGTGGCAGTTGGTCAGGTAGAAACCTCATACCTTTCAAGCAAAAATATTTCAATTTGATTTGAAGGGACAATACATGATTGTTTAGGGCAATGTCTCCATTCATGAAGTTAACGCAAGATATACTAACTCTCACTTGTTAAAGATACAGTGTATTTGAAATTTACGCTATTTATTTCAGGTGATTTCGGACCGTCTTTTCACAACACCGAAGAATCACGCTGCTTCGCCTGAGTTGAGTTCGGATAGCCTTCCCAGCATGCACTCCTCCCTCCAGTCACATGACTCCAGTGTGTCTGCAGCAGACCAAGGTAAATCAAGCAAGAACCACATTTTGTATTCCAGTCTATGCATTCAAACCGAGGCTGTGTGGGAAATTAGTCTGGCCCCATTGCTGCTTAGTCAAAGGTCAAATGGTCTATACTGTTGACCTAATAGGGGTTTCCCCTTAATTTTATAAGTCATCAACAAGTTGGATCAGTAGTTTTGCCGTCTGCAAGCGTTTTAAATAACCGTCCCCAACCCTTCAACAGGCCTTGATCTTAACCGAGGCCACCAAGGCTATTGGCCTCATGCCCTGTCGAGTTGGCCAGCATGCCCTTCAGAAAAATTGCACTGCCAGCATGCCCTTGTACAATTTCTCTGATTTGGCCAGCAAAGGCCTGCCCCCGTTTTTCTTCAGATCGAGGCCTGCTTCAAAATCCAACTTTTGTATGTTTTGTTTGAGTCTGTTGGATGATGGACTTAGGACTTCACTAGTAAAATATACATATAGTCAAATGATTATGCTTTACATGGGATCAGCCATACCACCATAATCAGAGTCCAACAGTTTGGGTGTTGAGTTACTGAATGGTGTTGGACTGAGGACTGCTCTCGTAAACTGGTCATGCTTCACATGGGATCAGGCATACCACCATAATCAGAGTCCCACAGTTTGGGTGTTGAGTTACTGAATGTGTTGGACTGAGGACTGCACTAGTAAACTGATCATGCTTTTTACATGGGATCAGACATACCACCATAATCAGAGTCCAACAGTTTGGGTGTTGAGTTACTGAATGGTGTTGGACTGAGGACTGCACTAGTAAACTGGTCATGCTTTACATGGGATCAGACATACCACCATAATCACAGTTCAACAGTTTGGGTGTTGAGTTACTGAATGTGTTGGACTGAGGACTGCACTAGTAAACTGATTGTGCTTTACATGGGATCAGGCATACCACCATAATCACAGTTCAACAGTTTGGGTGTTGAGTTACTGAATGGTGTTGGACTGAGGACTGCACTAGTAAACTGGTCATGCTTTACATGGGATCAGACATACCACCATAATCAGAGTCCAACAGTTTGGGTGTTGAGTTACTGAATGTGTTGGACTGAGGACTGCACTAGTAAACTGATTGTGCTTTACATGGGATCAGGCATACCACCATAATCAGAGTCCAACAGTTTGGGTGTTGAGCTACTGAATGTGATGGACTGAGGACTGCTCTCGTAAACTGGTCATGCTTTACATGGGATCAGACATACCACCATAATCAGAGTCCAACAGTTTGGGTGTTGAGTTACTGAATGTGTTGGACTGAGGACTGCACTAGTAAACTGGTCATGCTTTACATGGGATCGGGCATACCACCATAATCAGAGTGCATCAGTTTGGGTGTTGAGTTACTGAATGGTGTTGGACTGAGGACTGCACTAGTAAACTGATCATGCTTTACATGGGATCAGGCATACCACCATAATCAGAATCCAACAGTTTGGGTGTTGAGTTACTGAATGGTGTTGGCCTGAGGACTGCACTAGTAAACTGATCATGCTTTACATGGGATCAGGCATACCACCATAATCAGAGTCCAACAGTTTGGGTGTTGAGTTACTGAATGTGTTGGACTGAGGACTGCACTAGTAAACTGATCATGCTTTATATGGGATCAGGCAGAGCCTCCCCCCTTAAAAGCTTATAAAATTTAACATTTTTGGGGTGCACCAAGGGGGGCATGGACATAAGTTGAGAGGCACGTGCCCCCTCCCCCTTAGTTCCGCAACTGCCTTTTTGTCTCGACTGCAGAAGAAGAAAAAACATTTCTTGCCAAGCATGTAAAATTCTGAAGTGAACACAGCCTATAATTTCCTGTTAATTTCCTCGAACACTTAGCAAATTAAAGATTGTTGATGCAGTCCCGACCCTCGGACTTCACTCTGTTATTGCACCACTTGTGCTCTGTGTTGATGAGAACAACCTGGCCATAGATCTCTTCCCTCAACTCTACCCCCCCCCTACGCTAAGAGCCTAGTTTATATTACAGGATGAGCTGGTTAATCCCTGCCGCAGGCGGTTCGTTCAGTCATTGTGGAACAGATTGTCCAAGGTGAAAGGGATTAATGTGAAATGCTTGGAGATGGCCACCATCACTCATACCTGCACAGTAAAGTAGTTCCGGGGTGTAATTATTGGTCTGGTGTTTGTTTATATGAAGTTCGTTGGGTGGAATTCTTGAATGACCCTTGTGATGGGCCAGTCAGTGTTTGTGTTGGGGTCGTTCTCGCTGGTCTGTTTGTCAGTCATCGGTGTTGTTTGTTTATCTTTGAGAGAATGATCTTGATACTTCTTGTAAAGGCAGGGCATTCTTTCCTCAGTAAAGAGAAAATAAATCTACTAGGATAATAAACAAATTTTACTGGAATATTTCAAGGGGCACCAAGGCAATGACCAGGGGCATGGAGGCAATTGCCTCCATTGCCTTCAATAGACCTTTATCATGGTGCGGCCATCTTGATTTTCTCCCATCCAAACCAACGTAACCAAACCGACACTGGAAGGGCAAATAGTCTGGTTCCTTTTTGTACATTGAATAATTAGCATATATTACTGTTATTGGATACAGGGAACATGACCAAGATGGTTACAGCATGATAAAAGTCTATAACGTATCAGGGCTGAGCCGAGTATACAAAACGCACTGGGCATATGGGAAAGTTTTTGTATGTTTTTCATTTGGTAACAGCATCATCTGTCAAAATTCGTTCAGAGAATTTTAATTTTTTTTTCAAAATGTTCTTTTGGCGAAAATCAGGTCATTGTAGCTTTACCTTTAGTCTGGAGTATCCTGTGAACTGATTTGAAAATAGTTCTATAAGTCAAGGTATTAAGCGGTCATATCCCACTGACCTAGGCTGTAATTTCCCACCTTATGTTTGTAATATCATCCACCTGCCATATGACCTTTCTATTTAATTTATTTTTTTTATGACATGGCTTTTTTTCGTCATTCAAAAGTTTATTAACTCAAACCACCCCAACCCTTCAAAATCCATATGGATCGAGGACTGCACTAGTAAACTGATAATGCTTTACATGGGATCAGGCATACCACCATAATCAGAGTCCAGCAGTTTGGGTGTTGAGTTACTGAATGGTGTTCTGTTGGACTAAGGACTGCATCAGTAAATTGATCAGGAATATTATTTTGTTTTAAACTGATCATGCTTTACATGGGATCAGGCATACAGCATTATCAGAGTCCAACAGTTAGTGTGTCGAGTTCCCATTATGGTGTTGGATTTTGTTAGAGTGAGGAAGGATCCTAGTAAATCACTCATGGGATCAGGCATACCACCATAATCAGAGTCAAACAGTTTGGGTGTCGAATTATCATTATAGTATTGGATTTTGTTAGAGTGGGAAAGGTTTGAGCAGATGTAATAACTTGGGATGATTTTTAATATTTTTGGAGTGGGATTTCTCAGGTCTCTCTCCAGTTTAAAGTTTCTGACTTCCTGTTTCAGGTCATGTCGGTGATGATGAGGTCACAGTGGGGTCATCCTCGTCATCGGATGGTGAGGAGTTTGCTGACGATGAGCTGCTGCAGCTGCTGCGGCGACGCAGGGCACAGCACGAGAACCAACTGCAGGAACTCGACCATCTTATCCTTGCACGGACTAATGTCACATGACAGGGAATCCACATAGGGGCGTGGACAGAACGGCTGAAAGGAAGGGGGCTGAATATGAAGAGGTGGGAAGACACAGGCAAGTCTAACTTGGTGTTTAGGAGACTGTAAACTTTCAAGATCTGGGCTGAGAATTTTTCTGCTAAGCAAAAATGAGCAGGACACCAGTCATAAATGGTACATGTGACATGGTATTTTGGCTGGTACACTTTTTCTGGTAAGCATAATTTTAATTTTGTGGTTTAATCAGCTCTATGAAATTGGACTCTGATTACAATTTTGATAAATAATTACATGTAGGCATTTTAACATCTGTGGACCAAGGGCCAAACACCAGTTAAAATACCTGAGGATCGGTAAAAAGTCTCTCCAAGTTGTCCTGCTTGCTATTTCATCGCTCGCCAACAGATTGCTTGTCAGGGCATCAGGTTGGCTCAGTGGTTTCTTTCCCTGCCTTTCACCTCTGTGGACCCCGGTTCGAATCCCACCTCAGACCAGAGCCTTGCATGTGGATTGGGTTTTCAGTCCCTACCTGATTGCGTGGGTTTTTCCCCATTTGGGATCTTCCTCCCACATCTAAAACTGAACATTTCTTCATCGTTTCTTATTCACCGTCCAGTTATTGGCGCTTGCGCTGTTGGGTGTCTTATGAAATAAATAATAACTGCCCGAACGATGTAGCAACAGTATTTTTAGTCTGAGTAATTCAAATTTTGCATTTAATAGTGACCAGGCAAGTCACTGTACCAGACATTCAAATTAACTCGCGTCTTATTCCTGCTGTCTATATGGACTGTTTTATTCTCTGGGAGGGCTGAGTGGTGAAGTTACGAAATCGATAGTTGTTTCAGAGTTTATGTTATTGGTTTATTTATTGCTGAATTTAAGATTTATTTATGAATAAGAATAGCTCAATTAAACTGAGCGACGATTGGGTTTGAGATTCTGTTTGATTTGTGCTCTTGTATACATTAGATGTGTTTTTTCCCCGGTACATACGTGTTGTACTTTTATTTGACAAAAATTGTCTGCATTGCCTATAAATGTCTACTTTTGACTCATTTCAATTTTTATTTTTGTCATCAAAGGCCAAGTATTTTGTAAAACCCACCAAATATTATATTATAGTGAAATTAACCGTGGATTCATAGATTTTGAATATGTAACTGTCAACAAGTGGTGTGTACTTCATTAAAAAAATCCACTAACTGTTTAGCAGATATTCCAATAGAAAAATTTACCAAGCTCAATTCCTATGGGCTTCTGGTAAGTCTTCGGAACGAGGTTGTGTGAGGTGGGCGTGAATTACAGTGGAATTACGTCGCTTTTTGAAGCACAGGGGTGCAAGAGTTCGGTTTTGCAGCTTCAGTCAGTGACAAATTTTTATGTCTTACTCTCATCAAAATATTGGAATGAAATGATACTGGAGTTATTAAACACGTCACCGAAACAAAGGAACCAGTTGAATAAAAAAAAACTGGAACAGTGAAATGAACGATTGGAGGTAAATGGAAGCCAAAGTCCCCATCCAAAAAAAAAACAAATAAATTTGTTAATATAGATGAATAAAATTATGACAAATGTAACGAACAAAAATACAATTAAAAAACACGCTTCGTATACAAAAGTATAAAATCAGCGCATTTTTCGTTTCATTTGTGTTATTTTTTTACCCAAACACCGATGTGTGTTAAGCACTGTACACTCGGTACTTTCCCGAGTCCTGTGAAAAAGGGACTTGGGAAGAAAGCACTGAGTTTACAGTACTTAACACACATCGGTGTATGGGTAAAAATACACAAATAAAATTCTTTATCTCCAATGCAAAAAATAACATATGTTATTACATTTTTCGTTGTTGGAACAGGGCCTATGTTTTCAACAACACTGAATCGCATGATTTGACTTTAGTTTCGCAAGGTAGTTGTATTGGTGTGAAGACTAAAGACTGAAAGATCGAATGAATGTAATCTTTCAAAAACTAAAGATGTAAGTTACCAGACACTGGCTGAGCTCTTCAACAGCATGGATAACTTGCGACCGCAGACGATGTAATTGTCACACCGTAAACAAAGACTGCCTAATTGCACCATGACATGTGTGGTAGACCAGATATGGTAAACGCTCTTATGTGAAAAAACAATAGGCGTGTGGGACTCGAAACAATGTCTCATTTGCATAATGGGGTTAGGTCTAGCAAGTGACAGCTAAAAGTGTCTGGGTTTAGCAGTTGTGGCTGTTGGCTATATAATTATTGACTACAGTTGAATCATAGGCTTCCGCATAAGACGTAGCCGTTAGACGTAGACGTAGCCATAAGACATTTTACACGTGCGAGTCAAATTCATCCATCCATGGTCGAATACAGACTTAAAACAAGGACGGCTTTGTTTTACATGGTTTTACCGTTGTAATAGATGCATTGTGTTTTAGTCTGACTTTAAGAAGTAAGCGATCATAATTGGGCCTATATTTTGTTCAAACCTAAACTTTGAGTGATATACAAGACCAGCGGCGGATTGATATGCGACGTGCTGTGCGGTCAGTTTGCCCTTGAAAACCCCATGACGTCTGCTATCCAAAGTCGGCGTTGGAACTTTGCTCGCGTTTGAAATTCGAGGCATGTGAGTAAAAAATATTTCTCGAGTGTCTCACACATTAACTTCTTGTGAAAGTTCTCGACAAGATCGTCGGCATTTCAACACTTATGGTTGACGTGGGTTGGAAGGTCCAAGTTCAAGACTTTAGTACTGAACTCCCAAGTCGTGCGGGCCTTTTTTCTTTGACATCATCATCCTGCTAATTTGAAAGCGCCGGGGTCCCTCCTCGTGTCTGCTTCTATAGTGGTAGAGGGCCCCTCGGCCCGACCTTCACTGCTCCCCCTCGACCGGTAGTTTTGTACCCGTCAAACCTAGCCACACAAGATGACATGAGGGGTCAAGACCGGAGCGCAAACATTCAGAAGCTTTTTGTAAAAAAAAATATCACAAGAAATGTCACCGTCTCAAACTCCTCGACTGCGGCTGTCAAAATTGAGGATATAAAGGATTGTTGTTGTCAGTAGAAAATCTTGCGGATGGTTTATCTCGGATCAGTGTGCGGTTGTTCAATAATATAATGCAGCTACAATATCGTTTGGAGTTGTTGGCCATCAAAGACCGATTGTAGACTGGACATTTTTTTGCAAGGGTTTATAAATTCAACTGATAGTTTGTACTTTCAATCTATTTGGAGAACGGGTAAACTTTGAATGCGCTACTTGTTAATAACAACTTCGCAACAATTCTTCATAATTTCGTTGGTGCGATAGCTTTAACTATACGAAAGATGGAGTTTGCCGTACCACGAGAGGTTGAACACAGCGCTTTCACCGGCAGGATTCACGCCGTCCAAAACGCATCTGCTTCGGCACGGCTTCAACCGACTCACGGTGCTACCCCGTTCTCCATCGAGGACATTTTGAACCGCTGCGCACCGTGTCTTCCGACCCGAGTTCCCCCGTGTAAAACCCCCAGCAACCCGTCAGACCCCACTCCCGAGGCCGGAGCGAGAAGTTCACCGAACACATTGGATGGTGACAATAATGTCAACCAAAATGATGTGAAAATTGCCAAATCTGAGACTTGTTTTTCGTTCACCGCACTTCCCTCCGTACCAAAGTGCCTTGGATTCACCACGTGTACGGCAGCGGCGTGCGTCTGTAGTGAAAGGTGTGTGGACGGCGAGAAGGACCCGTGGCCATTCCTAATTCGAACTCCAGGTAAGTCCAATGAAGAATCTCATTGTTTTCAGACTGAAATGATTGCTTTTAATTTAAAAAAAACAAAACACACTTTCTCACTCGAGTGGTGTCAGTTTGGCTCGTTTGAGAGTGAAACTCACTACGTATCACCCTTTCTTAGTTAAATTGGAGCGAACTTCACGCTGATTCAAGTTGAAAATACCTGTCTTTCATAAGTTGTCCGCCGTACGGCCCTTTGCAAGAGTGGTATGATGGACAAAACGGTGACCGACAAAACCAGTGTTTTGTTGTTTACTCTTTTACATTAATAAGAGCACTCTTTTACAATTTTGAACAATTTGGGAGCCCAGGTCACGTCGCTGTGCATATCATTGGGGGTTGTTTTATTTTTTTGGATTGTCAAACTATCAGGGAATCCAAGCTATAGTTTGGCCGTCCCATCATTGTAACACTCAAGTTGGGACTGATCCCTACTACATTGGGACGATTCTAAAATTGGGGTGGAACACCTGACAGTTACACATGAGGTACATGGTGGATGCAGCTGGAGGAGGTTTCACAGTGACCCTTCAAAAGAGCCGCATGAAGCCACTCATAGAGCTGCAAGTGACACACAAAACGTTACTTTTTTTAACACTAAACTTTACATGTACTTTTGTGTCATACGAAAGAAGAAGTGATGGAGTAATTTTAAAGCGGTCTCTTAGACTTAAATACGACACTCAAACAATAAACATGACTTCAAATACTCTGATTTTGAAAGTTTCCGGTGTGTGACTGCTTCCGGACCGCAGGACCGCCGTGGTAGTCGACCCGGTCTCTCTGACCCGGGGCGACCCTTCGCTTTGCTAAAATCACCCGGTGACAGCTCGGCTTGAGTGTGTTGGTGGTGGTCTCCGTATAGTGAAACTACGGTGTATCACTACGTGGGTGGATACTCTACAAAACGGCACGACGGTCTTTTTCTCTCTAAAGGCTGTTTATTGAGAAAAGGAAATGCATTTGAAGGACTTAATGTTTGATTTTCAGGACAGTTGTTTGTCAGATCTTGGGCACGATGTAGTGCCACTTGCAGGTATATAATATCAAGATTCAGCCATACTATTTGTTTTTCCTTGTCATATAAATAGACTTATGAATCAAATCAATACCGGAAGGAATACCGGTGTGGTGAGGACTATTGTGTCACCCATCATGCTTATTTCGATTTGTGTGCCCCCCCCCCCCCCCGAAAAAATAATAATAAAATAATTATACAAATTAAAAAATCGAGTACGGGGGACTGTTTCGTTCGTGATGTTTGTAGAATTTCAGACGTACATGGTTCTCTGGAAAAAATTAAAATTTGTTATCTTGTATAAGTTTTGATAGAATTTTAAGAGTTGAAGATCAGGAAATTATTTGAGGACTGTCACCAACCATCTAGCCGTATTGTACCATTCCATTGTTCGATCTTCTGTTTTATGGTTAATGTAGTCGTCGTCGTTGGTTGTGGTGGTCGTGTTGATGTTGTTGTTGTTGTTGTTGTTGTTGTTGTTGTTGTTGTTGTTGTTGTTGTTGTTGTTGTTGTTGTTGTTGTTGTTGTTGTTATTATTGTTGTTGCTGCTGCTGTTGTTGTTGTTGTTGTTGTTGTTGTTGTTGTTGTTGCTGTTGCTGTTGTTTAATTTTGGTTGTCGTTATTTTGTCTTCCACTTTTCAGCTAATTTTACTCAGTTTTCCTTTTTTTAATTATTTTCTTTCTTATTATTTTAGTTTCCTCTTTTCTGGTTTGTTTCCTTTTTCTCTTTTATCTAACTTTTTTTCTTTTTCAATTAACACACAATAGCCTTCAGCCAAACTGTCAAAACTTCATTAAGCTCAGTGATCACTTGTAACTTCTATGAAAACAAATAGTTTATGTTTTGTCAGGGTTTGTACATGTCCATGTTTAGCTCGTTTCAATTGCAACAACCCAATTAGGCAACTGCGATTTTGTTTTCGAAATGGTAGAGGATTGTTATTTCAAAAGAATTACAAACGTTTTGTTTTTTTCTCTGGATTTCCGCAGCTGGATACTGCATACCATCACTTTTCCCGTCCGACACTTCGTCAGGGACTCTACGTAGTAGACGACGGAAGGCACGCACCGTGTTCGTCGACTCACAACTACGGGGGCTGGAGGCGCGTTTCCAGGCGCAGAAATATCTCTCGACGCCGGAGAGAATCGAGTTGGCCGTGGTGCTCGGGTTGTCGGAAACACAGGTAAAATCAAGTCATCTAGGTGTTTGGCTTCAGCCCTTCAGTGACTTCAGTAGGCCTACCCAACTAAAACAAAATTAATATTTAAACAAGAAACATTGTGTGATGAAACAAAAACCGAAAAACTAGTTAAATGTGTTATTCCCATTGTATTGTCATTAGCAACAATGTGTATTGCTCTTTTATGCAGTTAAGGTCATTTCCCCCCGTCGTTATTGCGCGCTGACGTAGGGGTAATTTACCGGAGCTTGGTGTATTTATCAATACAATTTTTGCTTTAACATTATCTTATTCTTAGTTGCAATTATATTACAAAATATATCGTGTGAGAGAATGTGTAAACATAAATATCTAATGTTTAATTCTTGACATGTTATAACCGTCGAATCATCGTCCAACAAACCAATAAACTGGTTATGAGAGAGTTATATATAAGGAGACCTGGTTATGATGTTTGAATGTTGACATTGTAGTAAGTTTAACCGTCAATTTGTAGTTATCATAACCAACACAAACTAGTCTAAACCCAAATCTAGGACTAGTTATGAGATAGTTATAAAATAAATCTTTAACATTGATTTTTAACGTGGTCGGCTTTATTCAGATAAATAACCGACATAAACCAGTCAAAAACTGGTTGTCAGAGAGTTAAAAACAAATCTTTAACAGTTTAATTGTTAACGTGATCGGTTTTAACCGTCGAGTTGTGATCATCATAACCAACATAAACCAATCTTAAACTGGTCAGAGAGTTAAAACAAAATCTTCAACAGTTTGATTGTTAACGTGATCAGTTTTAACTGTCAAGTTATGATCATCATAACCGATGTAAACCAATATTCAACTGGTTGTGAGAGAGTTGTAAAATAATGTTTTAAACTTGAATGTTGATCTGACGTGGTTGGCTTTAAACGGTCAATCGTAACCATCATAACCACCGTAAACCACCACAAACAAAAATAACTTTAAACTCATGTTCAAAGTAATGCATTTTGTTTAAGGCATCACTTGTCAAAAATCGAGTCGACTATAAAAGACGCTAACCACAATTGTGTACTTGTTCATAGTGCTATTCAAGCATAGAGCCAAGAAAATATTCCATACAAAAATGAAGGTCTCAGACTCGCCAAGTATTTTTCGACTATGCCAGTCGTTAATTTGGAGGCAACTATCGGAAATGTTTGTGAGTTCAGCTCGTCAAGGAAATAATGCTGAACAAGGTTTCGGCATGGTAATGTTTTGCAGCAATTACGGAGTCTATAGCTCCAGTCACCAGCGCTTATCTACCCGCTGACCCGTTATGATAGTTTGCTAATGAAGTCCGTTAGCTGCTCGACCTACATGGCTTACCCTTCTGACGTTTTAACTTAAACCGGTAGTTTATACATGGGATGGCTCCTTTTTATTTGTTTACTACGTTTTTACTTGCAGTTAGCAGTTATAACAATAGTTTGGAAAGCTTGTGTTAAGTTTCATACATCTATACGGTGTCTTTAAAGTGACATGACCCGATTTTTGCCGAAATATATTAAATGTAATTATTTGAATGTTTTTTTCTGATAAAGGAATTTTGACAGATGATGCTGTTTCAAAAACAAACAAACAAACAAAAAAAAAAAAAAAAAAAAATAACGGACACAATCTTTTGCATAGTGCCACGTGGTGCCACGAACAATGCACAAAGTACATGTTACATGTACATGCAAAATTGTTTGTACATAGATGATTTGGTATGAACATAAATGTGAGCTTGAATGGGAGACTTTTGAGGACAGTAGGTGGCAGCAGACTTACCAGGTAAATCCATCGTTTTCTGATATGTGCGCATGTTCAGAACTACGTAAACAATGGAAATTTACCTGGTAAGTCTGCTGTCACCTAGCGTTCAAAGTCTCCCATTGAATAAAAAAAAAATTCTCATTTTACTCTACCGCCATGTAGGTCAAGACATGGTTCCAGAACCGACGTATGAAGCAGAAGAAGGATTTAACCGGGCCGACGGAGACTAAAGACCGGGACGCCATCAGGATCCCAACCAAGGGTCAACCTACGGGGAAGAAACGAGACAAAGTGGCCGTTGATGACTCGGACATCGTAACTGTTATCTAGATCTGCAGTGTCGAGAGAGAAAGCCTGGTCGTCAAAGAACTGTGCTGAAGCAACCATTCGTCTAAATACTGCATTGTACTTAGATATGGCCTATACAGTTGCCTTCAACAATAATGGCCAAGTTCGCACAAGGACCTTTTGTCGACGACAACGGTCGATATTGTCTGGTACCCAACACAATGTTTTTGAGGAAGAGTACCAGTTAATATCGGCGCTAGTGGACAAATTGTCCTTGTGCGAACTTGGCCAATGCTGAAGCAATACCCTTCCTCCGTGGCATAAGAACGTCCAAGGGTAGATGCGGATAGCCGCACCCTGGCCACAGCCGTCAAGTGGACACGACTTATAGCTTTCAAGCCACTAGAAAGAGAAGTTGACTCTGGCCAAGTTCGCACAAAGACCGTTTGTTGATAAGGGGCTGATATTAACTGGTACTCGTGCTCAAAAACATGTGTTGGGTACCAGGCAATATCGACCGCTTGTCAACAAATGGTCCTTGTGCGAACTTGGCCAGAGGCAACTTCTCTTTCTAGTGGCTTGAAAGCTATAAGCCGTGTCCACTTGACGGATATGGCTAATGATTTTGTCATTAGAATTACATGGAGTTTTGAGTTTACGGCTCAGTCCCAGCTACGACTCTGGCTTAGGCTTCGGGCTCCCTCCGCCATTTTAAATTTGTCTGTGTTAATGTTTTTAATTTGTTGATGCATGAGTGGATTTTGTTGCTGCCTATTATGACATAAATGTATGTAAACCTGTAAATATTACTGTAAATAGTTTAATATTAGTACTGGAAAACGCTGGTAGTCAACCAAAAAGCGTATTGACGAGCTGTTAACATTGTTGTTAACGTTGTTGTAAACGTTGTTGTCTTCTTTGCAGTTGTTTTTCCGATTTTTGTAATCGTGTAGCATACACTTTATAGGAAGGAACATCGTACTGTACAGGCTGAATGACACACATGTTTCTGCCAAATTGCACAGATTTAATTAATTAATTAACAGTTTAATTAACGATTTGCCATACCTTTAAAAAAAAAGGGGGCCTTTGCAAACTGCCGGCTTGTGTTCTTGCCAATAAATTATCATTAACTAAAGTGCAGAAAATATCTTTATTGCAACTTTATGTTTTCCTGAGCTATACTCGAAACCAGCCTTCAGTCTTTGCAGACGTCGCTTGAATGTAAAGTGTACCGAGTCAATGTGCAGTGGTCTAGAATTGAACAATTTTTCAGCAGAAACGATTTCTCTGGTATGAACTGAATAATCAGAGAGCTTTCAGATAACACCGAACAATCATTCTCTTCTGATTGTAATTTGTCTTCAATCTGGACGTTTGAAAAAAGGAAAACAAATGTGGAGGGGGTACAACACGAAGAAAATAAAGTTTAGTAGGCTATGTTTAAGTCTAATGATATCTATCTTGTTCCACGAACTTTCTTTGATATGTCTGCAGGCGAGGTATACTTTTCTTTCATATCACTCATTTTATCTCTCTATAAACATGTAAAACACAACATGACCTCTGACCCAAATGGCTGTGTTGTGCAGATTGTGCCTAATAAATGTTCTTTTTTATAGATTTTCTGACTGTATCGTGCAAACTGCAAAAAAGGTCCCTATTCAATGAGTCGGATATCTTGCATTCCACCACTAATCCCACCAATCCCCATAATCCGGTAAGCAGTTCTAGAGTTGCGTAATACATTACTGCACTATACGAAACACATGTTGCACCAACTGACCACCGCTTGTTTACATTTTAGCGGTATTTTACTACTTGGATGGGAGGAGCAGTTGTGGTGGGGGTTGATTCTCAAGAAACACACAAAACACAAACAAATAGTTACTTTCCAGTATGGTGTTAGCTCGTCCCCTGCGCACTGGATGAGACCGATGAGGCCGAGCGAAAATTAGCATGGTGCTCGCTCGGCCCAATTGGTCCTCAACCGCTGATCTCTAGTATAATGATAATAGAGGTCTGAGTGGGGTCTCATCAAAGATGGGGTTAACGAGGGGTTAACGAAAGTTTAACAGTCGTTGCTTTCGCCTATGTTTCAACAGAGGGCGCTATGACAATATGTAGACGGGTCGATGTGTTGGTCACCCCGCTATAATGCGCTGAAGCATATAATTCTTTGCATTCTTTGCAACGGCCATAGCTACCAAGTCGGACATGGTCATAGATTTAAAATAACGTGATTTTAAGGACATGTGAGAACCAAGGGGCTTTTTGATACGGCTATTGATCCAATTTACCTGACGTCATCATCACGATATTCTTAGTAGCGCCATTTTGGAAGTCAACGTCTCCGTATGTCATACCATAGAGCAAGGAACAGATCGGGTCCTTGCTCTTTGGTTAACCAGTGTAGTGCGCATTTAAGGCGACGCGGCGTTTACACGTCTGTGCCGAAATCTACACGGTTCCAATCCGTGTTGACTTCATAAAAAATTTTAACATGGTTCAAATCCGCTCAGCTTTCACACTGCCTACGTGAACTCGGCTTTTTGGCTACACGTGTAATTCTCTTAACGGGTCATACGCCCTCTATCAATCTTCCGGGCACGGGTTGGTTTCGACATGGATCGAGCGCACTACACGGGTCAACGCCGGATTGAAATGTTGTAGTGTGAAAAGGTCAGTCAAACCATGGAGGAAGGAAGCATGCACGGGTCTGACCACGTGTCTAACACGGAGATTTTTCTTAGTGTGAAAAGGCCTGTAGAAACAATGCATATCAAACCGTAGTCTGGTTCCCGGACCCAAAAAATCTCCGACTGTTCTCTGTCGATTTTAGGGTCAGTCATCGCCCAAATGTCACGTGATACCTTCTTGGGCAAAAACTAGTCAATTTTGTGATGGAAAATGTTGTTATCTCTAATAATGCATTCAGTGTCAAAACCTTATCATTCCAGGTGACTGAACCGAACTCCGATGCAACCAAACCCAGATGCCTGCCGTTTAAATTACCAACAGCGCCCTCTAGTGAAATTATACAGCGACCAAACGTCCAACGAGTTAAAAACCTAAACTATTAGCACTCGAAGGGAACCGCTTCCCAGCCGTCTGGAATAATGTACAAAACATACACTGTTTTCAATTGTTGTCACAAGGATTTCACTAAAATCGATTATTTATTCATTTACAATTCAACACAATAATGACGAACTGTCCCCAACCAGGCCCAAACTAAGATAACTTCTGACTCAAGAGGGCACTTTACTCGTGGAGGTCCATGCTTTAATTAATTCACTAAAAGTAATACATTTTTTACGAAGAGTAATACAGATTTACATGCATTCTATTTTGGTCAGAGATCACCATTCAACAATGCGAATGTTATACACATTTCTTGGAAATCTAACGCTGGTTACTATCACCTGAAAACGACCATTACATAATCAGGTAACCGCACTGGGCCTGTTAAAAACTTAGACATGTTTCTCTCTTTTCTCTATTTACAGGAAACAACTTGAAGTCACAATAGTTTCTTTGATAGTTGGGCAACTTAATATGATAGTTGTTAACTGTTCAGTTTTGTGAACGATGAAGATCTTGTGAAGTTTAAGGTGCTTGAGCTAAATACTGTGCATGGGTTTACATTTTATTCAGAAACTTGGTGCATGATTTTTTTCCCCTTTATTCAGTGTAGTGTACCCTGTGTCGTTCACAAAATCATTGATGTAGAAATATTTGTACCTCAGGACAAAATTAAAATCGTTTTGCTGTTTGTTGCGAGTCAGTCAACGGAACTGTGGGCCAATTTGGATTTTATTAGATACTGTTCTGGGAAAATCAAGAAATAAACTTTATCGAAAAAAACAAATATCTACAAAATGGGGGCGGTGGTAATGACATCTTAAAAATAATTAAGCATAAAGAAATAACAGATGTGTTTTAGAAAATTTATAGGCAAGAAAAGAAGGTGAAAGTACACCGTTAACTTACAACTCAATAATGACAGCAAAGTATTATAGAGCTACAGTGAACAAAAAAGGCTTCAGGAAGAAAGCATTAGAGTTGATGGTCCGATTTTCGCCGAAAGAATTTTTTATAAAGAATCTTTTTTTATGAACGAATTTTGATATATGATGCTGTTTGAAAACGAAAAATATGCAAAAACTTTCACATTTGCAACGAACAATGCACACAATACATGTGACATGAAACATTAATTGTACACGAGTTTTGGACGTGAGATAATATCGGGATCCCGACAATATTTCATTTTTGATTTCAATAAACCACCACTTATCATGCAATACCTGAAATGAAAGCTTGTAACTTTTTTCGAATATAAAAAAATAACTATTTAAAATTCAAATCTTAATTGTCTTGGTCAAATCGGCCAAAAATTGGGCCTGGTATTTATAGTAACAGTAAGACCAAAGTACAAAATAAAATAAAAAATGAACTAGGACTGGAGAAATTGTAATTAAGCAAGAACATCCTGGATTGAAATAATCAATTATTGTATTCCAACCACTGTTCAAGTTTGGTAGTTTCATGCTCATCTACACGCCTCAAGGTTTTCCACCAAGAATTGCCAACTGCCCAGAGCCAAAATACAGGGATTGTGAAAGCTACAATTCCGCGAATAACAATAGAGGCACCAGAAATCATTCTTGTTTGGAAACCCCCTCAAAGATCGGCCAACAATAGACTATTGTTGGTGTTTCCAGAACAGTTTCGCCCCTGTAGGGACGACACATCCCCCATAATTTAACAATGGTCTAGTCGAAAATGGTATTGTGAAAGCGCAGTGAGTCGTCGTCATGGGTGGATTGATTTACCCCTGTGGGGGTGTACCTCTACGGGGTTGACTTCTGAACGAACCATGAATGAACCTACCCCCTTTCTATTGATGGTACTCACGCTTTTGAGAATTGCAAGCCCACAGAGCCAGCCATGTTTCAATTAATTTCTATTCAACATTTGTTGATAATGATTTATACGAATGTTTGTTAATGTGCTCAGTCGCAAAAATTTAAATATACTCACTTGCCCCAGCTCAACGTCGGTAATGTGTTTGTAAATGCTTCCATTCTTTTCACAAATCAAGATATATTATGTCAAAAACCAACCCGTGAAATTGTAAAAATTCAGCATTTTTGTACGCATTCTTACAGAGTTTTGTTCTCACAGGAGACGTGAATTAACTTTTGGATCTTATTTCATTTATTACTAAAAAACTAACACATCAGGCAGAAATATTTCAAGGAAAGTTGTCTACCATACCATTTGAGGTATATGCAAATCTGTGAACATTTATGTTTTTCTTTCTAACCAAAGTTGAGCTGGGGCTTGAAGGTTTGTGCGACGAACTATACCAAGTAACCGCTTTGTTTACAAAAAGAGTGACCTTGCACGACCCATGGCCTTTCTTGCAGGCCAGATATTGCACTGGTCACATGGTAAATTTTACATTTTGTTGACGATAAGCCCACAACTCCCGTTTTAAATCCATCCCGCCTCCCCCAAAAATAAATAAATAAATACAATAATAATAATAAACGAGCAAAATAACAGAAAATAAAGAAAAAGAAAATCCACCAAAATACTTCAAAGTAAAGATGTTAGTACAGTTATCTATAGGAAAACTTCAGCAAACAAAAGGAAAATCGTTTTCGTGGCATTTATAAGTAGAAGACATGATTGGTAAAATTATTATTTTTTTATTAGTATCAGTCTGAAAGCCTACTGATGATGAAGTTCATACCATTACCGGTCTTCCATAGAAACTGTGCTGTCTGAAATACTGTCAAAATCAAGAAAATAGAACTTGACGACCCCGATTTTAATTTCGGTTGTAACAATCGAAATTAAGGACAAGGTGTACATGCTGAAAAGCGTGGACAGTTTTTCACTATTTTCCCCTGACTCGGACGAAGGATTGAGCCCAAATTTTCACAGTTTTGATGTTTTTCATGTATATATTTTATCGAATAAAGTAAGATCACTGCACTGTCAGCTTTACTCATCCTATATTTGACCTTTAATAAGAAGGTTACCCTCTTAACCCACAAGATAGACCGAGCGAAAGCAAAGGGGAAGAAAAATCATACTAGATTTTTTTTCTAGTACTGGGCCCCGATAACAAGACTCTGTATGCAGAGGGCGAAACCGAACGGTTAACCGTGGCTTTGTGAACGCATGACTGCACCCATTGACTGGAATTAATCATTGTTGATCAACGGGGAACTCCTGATGACCAAGGCTGTTTTTACCATCACTGTTATACAACAACCTCCAAAATAAAGCAGACGCTTGGATGGTCTGGAGGTGGCAACAATAGCCGTGTAGAATGCTAAGCCTCTAACGGGGAGAAACATCCAGCTGACGGCCGGCCATCAGCTGTGAGATCGCTTAGAAAAACTAGCCCTCGGGAAAAAGCTCTTAGGATCTTTTTCATCTTTGAGGCTTCCAAATGAAGTTACGGGATGAGGAACGAGAATCTGAAGTACTGAATCCGTCTTAGTATGCACTGAAGATTTACAAAACTATTTTGGAGAGTAGGTAAAGCGAGTTAAAAGACTGTACACTGTGTGTGACATGCCGGAGAGAGTTTCTTGTTTTGACCTTAGAACTGTTCCAAGCAGTTGATGAGCCTCGCCGTGTAGGCCAACGGGTGAGGTTCGAACTCCAGCGCGATCACACTGAAGTGCATCAGCATGCCAGCGAGGTCGCCCGCTGCCACCGTCTCGCCACCGGTCAACGATACCGTTGCCTGGAGCAAATCCCTGGGGGACCCTGGCCCTTCGATCTCGGTAATTCCAGACCTAGATCGGATGAAAATAGGTAAGTTATCTTGAAAACTTTATTGTTCAAACGAGTATGACACATTTTTAAGTTTCAAAACCTATTTTTTCAATGAATTGTATCGTTTTTAATTATTTGTGTTTTTAAATGTCATATGAATCTCACTTGTTCAAATTGTTCGTCCAGTTTTGACAAGACTTAGCATGTATGCGTCCGATTACGTCACATGGTTATACATTCGACGGAATGTTTGATTGATATTCATGACAAAATTTGAAAAACATTCTGCGTGAGTTTGTACAGTACCTTAAGATAAGCAATATTTAATAAAAAAAATATGGAATAACTCATTTTGTTATTTTTTTGTATGTTGATATTCTCGAAAGAACTAGAATGTCCTCTTTATGTAATTGTCAAACAATTTGGCAAAAAATAGCAAAAGTCGAAGTAAATTTAAAGGGTTGATAAGAAAATTTGTCAAACTTATAAGAAATAAAACAAAAGTAATAGAAAATAAACATACGTTTATTTTCTGACTTAGAGAACCACAACTTAACTACGTGGTGTACTATCGTAGAAAAAGAGTAGACGTGTGTCAACCCCGCATGACTCGGCAGCACCGAGCATGAAGTGCTTATCACACATCCACGTAAGAATAAAAAACAAAACAATTCATTATACCAATTGCAATTGTTACAACAATCAATCTTTACTGGTTTAACACGTAGTCATTTTAATTATTTTCTTTTTAATGCTACACTATAAACAGAGAAAGTACCACTCTCGTTTAACTTCATATTATTGTATATTGAGGAATGAAGCAACCGATAATAAATAAATAAATGTTCCTTTTTATAAATTCAATGGTTCCTGGCACAGAGCCCATTATATAAGGGCATGTTACCTTTGGCTCGGGCGCATTTGTGCTACACAAAGCGTTTGTTATGAAATGAATATGGTTGAGAAAGATGTTTTAAAAGCAGAATAGAATGATTCACATAAATACCCTTTGGGAAATATGTGGTCTTTGTTTAATTTCGTGACAGAACACGGTCATTTTGTAGAACTAATTTTTTGACTCCAAAATTGTGGACCGTAGAGAGTGTGGTTCCGCTGGTTTTATTTCCAGTGGCAAAATGTATGTTTGTAATCACAACTCACTAATTGCAACACACTGTAGGTGTTTCTTTGCATAAACAATTCTGAAAAGAATAAGGAGCAATTCCAAACAGTAAAATTTTAAGAGATTTGAAGGTAATGTGTCCCTTTAAAATCCAACCACCCTCCCGGTGTACATGTTTTGATTCTGTTGGCCGTCAAGGACTGCACTATAGTAAAGTGATGAGTATGCTTCACATGAGATCAGACATACCCCCATAATAAAATTCTAACAGTTTGGGTGTTGAGTTACATACACGACAGTGTTAGGTTTTGTTATAATAGGAACAATCTAGTAAATCGCCAAGAGAGTTTGGGCTAAACGTAGAGATCGGTTTGAATTATTACAGTCTTGAATGCTTCGTTTTTTAAAGGGCAAGGCACCAATGCATTTTCTTCTTGATATAGGGGCACCTGTTTGAGGAACCCTGTACAATTCTATTGGAACATTTCGAGTGCACCAAGGCAATGACCGGGGGCAATTGCCTCCGTGAAGTATAAGGACTGCTATTAAAATGTGAAGTCACAACTCTAAAGGTGTTTTTTTTTATATATCAGGATTGGTCATTGGGCTCACGTAATGAACAATAACAACAGCGATCGGCTTCAATGGTTGACTATTGACTCACCCTTTCTTAGAATTATCATTGTGACTGCTGTCCACGTCTTGTAAAAAGCTATAGAGAGGTTTATGGCTGGATCTTACAACCAAAGGAGACGTCGTCCTAGAGTTTTGTTGCCCGCCCGACGGCTAAGTCAGTAACCTTTTCTATGGATGAAGCGAGTTTCTGAACGAAATATCTATAATTACAATGTTTTAATCTGAAGATAATCAGAGCATTAACTAGAGTTAGTTCATTGTCATGCTTTGACATGCACGGACTAAAAGCTAAATACAGTTGGCAATAAAAAATAAGATGCATTTAAATGCTGAATTACAAGTTGTGCTACTCAGCATTAAACCCTATTGTGACCTACCAGTAGGCCTACCTGTACATGTGC
This sequence comes from Marthasterias glacialis, assembly GCA_911728455.2. Lineage (NCBI taxonomy): Eukaryota > Metazoa > Echinodermata > Asteroidea > Forcipulatida > Asteriidae > Marthasterias > Marthasterias glacialis. Next base: position 941,651 of record OU452239.1, on the reverse strand, counting down.
CTGTACATGTACATTACTTGCTCCTTGCTTTGTGTACATGCATTGATAATGTATCCGGCGTGTACCTTCACACATGACTTTAAATACCTGGCCGTTAATTAGGCCCAAACAATTGCCTTAGACTTGTTTGATATAGGCCTAAACCCTTAAAAACCTCGCTGGGTAAACGGGCAGTTGTCCTGCTTTTTTGTAACAATTCGGATTATCTTAGCCTCAGCTCAGACAAAGATGAGGGATTTTCTCAGGATTACACCCGCAAAGCTACAGACAGGGGGTCGAAGCATGGTTGAAACAAGAAGGCCACTCAAAAACAAAGTTATGGTTAACGTTGTATGAAAAGCACGGGGTCGATTGTGCACGATTTCTCCATCCGTGGAAGAGCTTACAGAAAGTTAGAATGGTTTTCCCTGTGCTTACGGTTAGTGGCGCTATGTAAAATGGAAATAGCACAGTTATCATAAAAATCGGGCGTTGGGATATGAAATTGGGCTTCGGCGAAGTTCTGCGCTTACTTTACGGACTTTACATGGCAACATTACACGCTCACATGATCCCAACCCACGACCGTCACACGTTTTTACTGGAAAGCTAGATGACCCTTACCCTTTTCACCGTGCAAAAACTTCAATCTGTGGTTAACTCTCATAGTTTTAATCAAATTAAAATGCATTTTTTTTAAATTAATATTTATTTAGAACCATATTTACTGAGGGCAACCCATCCAGCAATGCTGACCGTTTGGGGCCCTCTTATAAAAACATTTTATAAAAACATTAAAATTGTTCAACAAATTATAAAATATCTTCCTTTTTCATGTATAAAATCAAAATAAAATGGCGAAGCACATGCACACACTCAGCAGATTAAGAAAATAAGATAAAACTGGGTGGTCTAAGTAATTTGGTCATGTGATGACGTAACCATGAACTTAATTGTGCTTGGCCGGATAAAAGATGACGTAACATGGTGGACTTGGCGTTGTGGATGAACGGCGGACCGCTCTACCGGTGCGCAGTTTTAACAGCTTTCTCTTGGGATTATAAAGCCGAGTGGGGAAGGAAGGTACGGAAATCTGGAAGTGTCATCCGAATTGTTGAGATCCCGAGAAAATTTTCACAGGATGACGGCATTTTGGATGAACTTGTGTTCCTTAACCAAGTGATTAAGTTCAAAGTTCTGTCTGAAGTGATGTCATGTTTGTAATGCAAGGTCAAATATTTTGATAAAAAGATTCTATAGTACATTTTGTTGTGACCGTAAGAAGTGCAATTTTGGTTATATGAAAGTTGTATTATACAAGCTGAAACAATGGGACCAAAAATGCAATAATTTATACTTGCGTTTATCTTTATTTGTTGTTTTATATTAGGATAAAGTTCCTACAATACTGAATTAAATTTCAAACCGACGTGAACTTCTCTGTTAATGACGGGGAATGATTATGCAATAATCGTAGACTGGTCCCGTTTTAAATGTGTTCCCTGAAAAACCATTAACGGAACCAGGTGTGGATTTCACAAAGCACTAGGGCTAGTCTTATCTCGAGTTAGGATGAGTATAACATAAATCCACCCCGACATAAACCGCGTCTTTTTGTAAAGCTAGTGGAATATGGTTCGGAACAATCATGCCCCCTCCACCACCCTGTTCTTTTTAAAAAAGTCGATGTGCTGGTATCCCTTATTACTTGAAACCATCCCCTGGCTGGGGCTGGTGAATGGTACTCTTTTGTAAGTCAACTTACGGAATCTTTAATCCCTAATCTTGCATCTCATTAACACATTTTACGGAATGAGCGTCTTAGTTCACTGGTAGGCACCTTTTAGCGGGTAAGCTTTATATCTCTGCATGGAGAAAGAACAAAAAGCTAATCGCTGTTATCAATTGGTACACAGCACTAGGCTACCTACAGAATGTATTCCGTTTTTCCTTGGAAATTCTCCTAACTGCGTTGTTTTTTTATTAAGCTGTGGTTTTTGTCAATAACCCCATTCCAAATAGTGTTGTCACACAACGGAGCGTTCAATTAGCGAGTGTTCGGTAGGCGCTTTGCATTAGAGGTCATTGACCGATCGATAGAGAAGAATTAAGATTTAGGAACTTAGGATAGCTGTGTGCAGATGCCTTCCTCTCTGTTTACGATGCGGAGTTATTGGTGTGCTGACTGAAGTCCTCAAATAATATTGGTTTAAGAGAGAAGAACTTGTTTACCATTACCCCAATAAGGAAGGGATGGGGCTCATGGTTGAAGAAAAGTCCATTTCCATGGGGAGAATTACCATACGTTGTTCGGTTGATAAAGGTAAAATATAGGTATGGTAACGCTAGTACCAGTAGTGTAGTACTGGTGTTCTTACTTTGTGTGATTCATCATACATGAAAAAAAAAACCAAATCTATGAAAATTTAAGCTCAATCCGTCGTCTGAGTCAGGAGAAAATATTCAAACAGTCAAAAAGGAGTAATTCAGTTTCAACCGTTCAATATTCACTTGTCATCAACAAAGATCATTCAAATTCATTAATGTAGCAAGATCATTCGGTTTCGCAAAAAGCCAACAACAGCAAGAGGCTGGTCAACAAGTCAATTTCATCAATTGTAAATAGGTAGAAGAAATTCAACTGAAGAATTGTGAAAATGCCTATGAATGAAATAGAATGACTGAAATGAACCTGATTGAGGAGAACGAAATCAAGTATTACACGAAAACAAAATGGAATGCAATAGTACTGCTAGTAGTAGCTACATGTACAAGGAAACCCCCGTTTGAATGAATGAAGGAAACATGCGTGAATTGAATAAATTTAAAATATTAATGAAATTGATTTTATTATCTGCTGAAATTGACCGATGTTTTCCCACGCGCCCATTTTGTAAGTAACCAAACTAAGTATTGCAGTAGCGCCTTGCTTCAAAATTCGCGACCAATTTAACTTAACGAGAGTGATATAAATACTTGAAAATTACCTGGACGACAATGCGTTAGCCAATAAACATGTTATATTAGTATTTACTACGACATATATGGGTCTTTATTGGTAAACTATTGTATAATCTTGTGTGATGCACACAAAAGTAAAATGCATTAATATGTTCTTTTTTTAGTCCAGAAAAAACACCTCACTAAGTTGTTTACTGGTTGATCCGCACTTGAGTCAAGTGCGGTGATTTTCTCTCTAAAATAGTTAGATTGAAAATCAGTCTATTCGATTGAGGCCAGGGACAAATCTTTTGCAGTTTGTCTCTAGTTTCGATCGAATAGACTTAATTTCAATCGAAAACTTTAAGATAGTAACAAAGTAATGTTAATGTAAAGATAAACTAACTAATAATTGAACAGAGTCAGAAGAGAATACATCAAATAGAAAAGGAATTAACGAAACAAAATTAATAAAGAAAAACAATCAACCAGCTTAAACGCAAAAAAACAACAACAAAAAACAACAACAACAACAACAACAGACAGACAAACTTTTTTTTCTTAAATCGGTTACAACTACAACAAGTGCACCCATTTTTAACAAATCGTCCTTCACCTTCAACTTTTTGGGGAAAAAAACATTAACTCACACTGGTTGCGGTACCTGCTGCTAATACTACAGGATTCGAACTGCCTCTAGCTGCCAGGCAATCTCAGTAGTCTTAGCAAGACATCTGCCCTAGAATGGCGGGGGTCGTGGGTTCGAATCCCACCCGAGGAATACGCCTGCGAGGTTTTTTTCACAGGACTCGGGAAAGTACTCACAGTGCTTAACACACAGGTGTATAGGCAAAAATACAAATAATATAATATATTATTTGTATTATAAGCATTCAAATGGTGATGCCATATAAAATGGGTTACAATAACAAACATGGTACTTTTTTATGCTTCATATAATGACTGTAACGACCCACATTCTGTCCAATCGCTTGTAACTAATGAACATTACTCCACGTTGCCTTACTTCTCATCCATAAACGTGGTTTACAGTGAACTCATCTGATCCATATGTATCCAACCAGACACCTCAACCCTCATCGACCCCGTGGGACATGGCAATTATCACCTTCTGTTTTTTTTTCCAGTTTGCCCTGGAAGGTCGTTTACCTTTGGCCAGCTGTTGACAATTGTGTGCTTTGTCGGATTGTTTGGTTACGTAACATTTCCTGGTAGTCAACCAACCCAGCCTTCTTGTATGTAGCAAGTTTAAGAGATTGAATGTGTAGCTAAACGCTTATCTTAATAAGCGTTTACCTGGGTTGAGTTGGTAGCTTTGTGCCGTCCCAACTAGAGAATCGTCCCAACTATGGTTTGGACTGGTCCCAACAGTTGGAACGGCCCAACTATAGCTGTGATTGCCTGATCCTGATGGTGACATAGTGTGATATAGTCAATAAGTGGGCCTTTAAAATGTAATTTTTGATCCTTTGAGGTTTTTAAAACCAACCTTTTAAGAATCAATTTTTTATCATTTAATTGTTATTTTTTAGCTAGTATAGAAACTTTTTTTATTTAATTTAAAAAAAAATTTTTTTTATGAAAGCATCTATCCGTATTTCTTAATAATCTGTGGATATTTTTAATTGCAAAGTACTTTGTGATTTCTTTGCAAGGTGGGAAGATTCTTTAAATAATTACTATTATTATTTTAACTGTCACTATTAAATCATGCTGTTGTAAATTTATGATTCGTTGAGTAAAAGCGATCATCAGCGGGGAGAAGAAATATAATGGATGTACACAGAATCCCACACAAAGATAAACCATATTTTTATTTATACATTCTCATGGAGTGCATTGAAAACTAAGGGATTTGAAAGTAAACCATTCTTCAAAAAGTTAATGGTCTTATCATTGTAGGAAGAGGGAAAAGAACAAAAAATACTGAATTTAAAAATGTAAGTTTTTACATGCTCCCTTGCGGTGTATAATTTAATACCGCGATGATGTTTACTGTATATGTAGGCATACGTCACTTATATTGCCAAGGGCGCACAATCAGAGCAAAATACCACACACTTGGCTTTTGTTGGCTCACCACGCACCATTATTAACAGCCAGTTATATTGATATTCGTCATAATGCATGTAAAAGGAACAACTATTTTGGTAGTTGATGGCGGCCCAGGGTGTCTTTGTGATGATGAATAAATCTTTTGTGAAGTGCTTTTTATTTTCTGGCATTGTGAAGCGCTCCGTTGGTCGGAAAAAAACTTGTAGGATTTAAACTCAGGCGAAACTTTCTCAGTGGAATAAAATAAACTTGTGATGAAAACATATTGGGCGCGTTAGGGTGTTGTATTGTACTTAATTAGGCGCCACTTTGGGCGCTGTAAAAACAATAATTGATCTGTAGTTTATCTTTGAGTAAACAATGAACACTGCTGAAATTTCACAGCTAACGTATGATGCTAATCCTCAAGACCCAATTTCGTAGAGAAATACCACACGGGAATTTCTTTGCAACACCCGGACCCGCGGTTTTCGATTAAAATGCATTTTTATCAGTTTTAACAGAAGTAACTTGATTATTTTTCTTGCCTTCAAAGAAAACAATAATAAAACCAGACCCAAACACATTTTCTAGCCGACGCCATCATTTGCATGGATTTAAAATATAAAATAACACAAATTTGTAACAACATTTGGTAGTCCGTGACACCGCGAAACATAATTTCTTTTTGAATGAGCTATTTTTTACCTGGGTGGTTCCCATTCATAACAGACCAGATTTCCCTTTTTCAGTCTGTCAAGTTTAACAACAACTGTCACTGGGAGTTTGCAACAATGGCACAACGGCAATCCGGGAGACATTTTAGTTGGCCGTTCAACTTTGGCCCTATACACGGCTAATTTGGGCATGGGTTGGTGCTCATGCGAACCGGAAAATATTGCTGAATAATTTGTTGTCAAACCGTGTTACCTGGTTACCATGTAAGCACACCTTTTCATGGCAAAGGAAATGTGTTGCTTACACACACCAAAATCGGGACAAGACATAAGCTTTAAACCTCAAAGAGCCGGGGGGCGGAATCCGCCCCCTGTTTTTTTTTTAAATAGCGTCTCATCTGGTTTTTTCTGCGCGCTAAGCCTGTATGATTTTTTGGGCCAATGTCTTAGGCACATTTTGACACCAAATTTATGAAAAGTGGAGGTGCCGTTCTCTCACAGTGAGAGATTTTCGGAAGTATGTTCTAGTTTGATGCAAGCTTTTCCATTGACTTACTACACAAAAACATGTAACGTAGTGTATATTTTCATGAATAATTAATGAGCTATAATTACGTAATACATTAATTAATTCAAATAAAATTGTTCACAGATACTTATTATGCACTGCTCTATTACCCTACCAAATATCATCAAAATCCAACATTGCATGGCTGAGATCTGAGGGGGGGGGGGGGTGGAATCCGCCCCGGCTGTGAGAAGCTTTAAAAAACGGCTCTTTGAAGGTTAAGCCTCAATGTGATAAATGAGAAAACCGAAAAAACATTACTTAAAAACATACGATGCATTTCGGGCCTGGGCAGGTAACTTGTTTCATACAGCAGCACTAGAATAATTAAAAGATTGCTTAAACTATTCATTGTTAGGTTTAGGGAAAACAACATAAGGAGAACAACATTAGTAGTTGTAGTAACGTCAATGGTGACCGGATACATGTATTTTACAGACGAAATGTTGGAAATTTCGAGATAAGAACCGGAAAATATTCACCCACACTATGGGAGAAAGTCTTGCAGAACAGTTAGGAGAGTAGATGAGAACTGGATGCAGCCAGAGAAGCTTTATTTTCGGTGATTTTCATCACATTTTTTGTCCAACGGAGAAAAGCCGTCTTACCAGAACTGACCGTGATTGCTTCGCATCACCAATGTGTAAATGGGTACCTGCGAGGGTCGAGATTGTTGATGTGAATGATTAGCATCATGTGTGCTGATTTGTCTGCCGGTGCTGCATACTCCAAAGAAGCAGTTGAGATGGTTTCATGAATGCTTGAGGCCCCATGATCGGGGGTAGTAGTAACTGTAATGCGCTTCGATACAATGTTTAAAAGTGCCTAATAAATGCCTATTATATTACTATTAATAAAATATTTTGCATGTAAATAGAATATAATGTTGAAAGTCAATTTAAATTTCTTCGTTTCCTCTTCCTTTACCCCAGCCAATGGAATTTCAAAGAGAAGTGCCGTGTTTGATCCAGATTGTTCCGCAGGGGCATGTACCAAGGAAAACCTAGCTTTACGACAAGCCGAGCCAAATAGGGCGCCACCAACCGGCCTGGAGCTGCTCACGGGAGTTTCTGAGTGGTATCGTCTCAGATGCCAAAATGGCATTAACACTGCCGTCAGACCGACTGTCAGAGAAGGGAGGGAGGAAACTGGGACACATCTGCTGGGATTGGAGCCATTTTGCCGGCCATGGTTGGAAGCTCAACCCGCTCAGCAGACGTTTCTCTTCACGGAGTCAAGTCAAATCTCAGCCGCTCAACAACTGTCTTCGAATGGGGATAATTTCCCGAAAGTGCATGATGGAAATGGAATGCAATCACCGCTAGGCCCAAACTCGATCAACGTTCCCGCCTCGCTTACTTGCCCACCCAAACAACATCACCTTGTTGGCAATGACAAGGGGAGAGAGGGCGCACTCTCTCCCCTACTGTACGTCTCTACACCTCGCTCCGTTAGTTGCAGTGATGAGGATTCATGCTCGGACAGCGTTGAGGTGGGAAACAAGAGAAAGCATGCCGGTACCGAAGAAATAATCCCTACTGTTGAACCTGACTACTGGAAGGTCTCCAAAATGCACATTAGTGATCCATACAGTCTAGTAGTTAAAATTAAAAAGAATAACTTGCGGATAAACAATGTTCAACAACAAAATACGAACCTGGGTCCACAAATATTCAGAACAAATAGCAACACTGAAATCGATCGCCATGAAAGTGATAAAAAATTTGAAGAGACTGCCGAGACTACCAAGAACAATCTCGACCAAACAAAACCTGAAAACGGTCGTTTAGAGGAACGACCGAACTACAGTGCCAATGAATTATCTGAAATAAACCCCAGCTCTACCCCAATCCCCGCCAATGGAAACGAAGAGCTTGGACACGTGTCTGCCGAGCAGAGCACCAGTCTCAAAGAAAAACCCCCCACTGTGAAATGTAGTGTTACTAATAGTTCCAGCTCCGGCAACTTGGCCAATATGCCCACGGCGCATCTGCCACTGCGCAAGAGGCACAAGAGGTCTTCAATATCACTTAATCTCACTGCAAACGAGACTTCAACAGCTCCAGTTAACACAGTGACGACATTGCCTTCTGTCCTGCCGAAAACACCACCAAGCGATAGACCAAGTCTTGAATCAGTGCTTCAATCAAAACATGGGAATGTCTGTATTCTTACGGACGAGCACCAGGAAGTTAAATCAGACAATGTGGTTAAAACTGTCATCATGGATATACAACCGAGTAACGCCAAGGGCGCCCCAATCGACGAAAGGTCAGCAGGGTGTAGAACCACAATTGATGAGAAATCTACTGTCGTGACAGCCGAAAGTCCATCCATTTCAGGGTCATCCTCTGACCTCAGTGGGGAAACTAGCGAGTTATCCCCGTTCACTGGTACACCAAGCAGTGGGTCACTTCGCACGACACCTGACCCGTCATGTAGTCTTACAGATCAGCCGCTTCTTTCTCCACACGAGGTAGATCGGCAACCGACTGCTTCAATATCGCCAAATGACACTAGACAACATAGTGTCTCTTCCCTGAGCCACCACTTGCCTGAATCATCTCATGTTGGCCACCAACAGCTGTCTGGTCCGCGAGGACACTTCAACATCCCATCTTTACTGCCCAAGAACTCCCCTCAAATGCACCCTCAAGCTGTCGATCCGTTCCGGCAGATGCCGATTCCTTTCCCGCCTTTCCCTCATCAAAGATTCCCATGTGACCAAAGATTACCCATGATACCACCACCACCGACCCCAGCTGCCGGTCCTCTCCTACACCATCCACCTCACTTTTACCATGATGCAAGTTCTCAACGCGGAGGTGCCACTCATCAGACGCATTCGTCACCTGAAAGTCTTTATCCATCGTTACCCTACCATCTCCAAGAAGGGAATCACATTGACGGGTTTCCCTCACCCCGACCTGCATACCCTTTCCTCCCCTACATCCCACCGAGTTCAATGCCCCCTCCACCGCATCCTTTGCAGGTAAAGGACGTCCGTTACCACCACCCGACACCAGTTACAACTCATTATGTTCAATCTCCACCAGGCTCTCATGTATCCACCATTCCCCAGCCTCCCTTCATGCCACTTTTAAACAACTCCACGGCATCTCCAAGATCAGCTCCCGCCGATATCAGTACAACTCCAGGTAGGCCTACACAAAGTCCAGCAACATCTCCCCCCACAGTACAACATATTTCGCCTTCAACTACGCATGCTCCACCGTCAACAGCCACTCTCAGCCGATCAGACAGTCACTACGCCCCTTTGAAGCGCGCCCCCGGTAGGTCGAGACACAGCAATCATCTCTCGAGTGGGGTCACTGTGGGCGACGGGTCATTTCTCTGCGAGGTGTGCAACAAGGTGTTCCCGCTGCAGCGTCTCCTGAATCGTCATATGAAATGTCACAGCGCCCTCAAGCGGTACAACTGCGCATTCTGCAATAAAGGGTTCAACGATACGTTTGATCTGAAACGTCACGTTCGAACACACACAGGTAAATCATTCAAATCTCCTCAAAGCTTAAACAACCCTCTTTCATTTTTTTGTACCAAAACAATGCGTATAAAAAATAGGTTTTCCCGGTCATTTTCGGCAAAAAAGTTGCCTATTTCACTTCTATGCATTCGTAGTAAAGCGATTTTGACTCTTCGTTGAAATAATTTATATAGCAACTTATGAGACGTTATTTTTAGCCATGCAAAAAATGCGCAGAGTAGAAACCATTCGAAATGTCTGCAAACGGCTGTTGTGAATTTGAATCCTGTTCGAGTGGATTGTTAAATTGAATGGTTATCTCTTATAATTGCATAACGCAAAATACAAGTAGTTTATCTCTTTTTCTGGTTAAGTGATATGGTACTCCTGAAGCTCCGTAGTTAAATTATCATTGGTGTTTATTTACTTTTCCCTTTCTCTACCGTTTTCATCTCACAGGTGTCCGGCCGTACAAGTGCCAACATTGTAGCAAGGCGTTCACCCAGCGTTGTTCCCTTGAGTCCCACCTATCCAAAGTTCATCGTCTCCTGCACGACTACCAGTACAAACAGCGACGCTCCAAGGTGTTCGTCTGCGAGGAGTGTGGACGAACCACCGAGCAGGCCGAAGACCACTACGAGCACATCCGAGACGTTCACCCGAACAGTGTCGAGCTGCTGAAGTTCCAGGAGAAGATACAGTTCCAGAAGTTACTGCGCAGATGCGATGGGGCGGTGTCGCCTACCTTCAGTGAGTCTGGTTCCGATTCGATGTCTGGATCGTCTTCGCCGGTGAGCGTGACATCGTCCGTGACGGCAGCACCAAGCACAAGCTGTGGGTTGGTACCCGTATCGTCGTAGCCTAAGGATGGAGGTAAAGCTAGTTGTGGGAACGAGGTAGACACACCAATCATACTAAAATCTGTATGTTCAAAATGGGAGACTTCAGAACGCCAGGTGGCAGTAGACTTAACATGTAACATTTCATTTTGTACATGATTCTGAGCATGTGGATTTCTGAGCTGTAAGCTTGATGTGTAAGTCTGCTGCCACCTAGCGTCCCCAAATATCTTCCATTTGAGAGTTATAAACGCCAGGTGATACAGAATACCGGGTAACCTACTGTTTACCTATAGTTTTTGGCAAACATCAATTTCTGCGGGCACTATATTAACCGGCAATAAGCCTGCCAACCCAGCGTCTCACAAAGGCTCAAAATTAGTTTCACTGGAAGTTCTTTTAGTGTGATTCAGATAAACTTAGGTTTTTTTGTACGGCTTCAGGCTTTGGCTGTCGAACCAATAACCACAGCTCTTTAGTATCACAGACGAAGCCGTAAATAGGAATTTTGACGTCGTACAGTCAACTCTTTCATGTCAGTATCGATGATCCTGTAAAGAACTGAATTCAAAGTAATGTTTTAACCTTGTTCTGTATTATTACACTGTGTGAAATTTTGCCAATTTTACAATTTTGAAATAATTGAAATATTCATCACATTTTGTAGTTATGTTGTTTGCTGTAAAATATTTATTTTTAAACAGAAAATAGTAGTTAAAAAATATTAATATAACGATCAAGACAATTTCGCACGCGAACTCGAGTAACTAAAATACGATAACCATTCTTTCGTCCTTCCGTCCAGATACATTTATTTTAAATCAATACATGTGTATAGTTAGATGTTTCACATAAAATACTTAAATATGAATATTTCACTAATCCGTCCAAGTGATAATATTATCAGAAAGAGACTAATTTATGAGGCCCTAGTAACTCGCAGTCTTCTTTGAAAACAGTTTTCCGTCCTTAATTGGTTTCCCAAGCCAGCAAACCATGCACCAAATATTTATAACATCTATCTGTATATACTAAGCAAAAGGGAGCAGGGCACCAACCATTGTACAAAGACTGGCAGGCCTTGAACTTCACTCTTGAAAGGACACGGCAATTTTCCTCTGGTAAGGGGCACTTCTGTAAGGAAAATGTAAATTTGTTTTGGAACTTTGCAGAGGGCACTACAGCAATAGCAAAGGGCACCGCGGTAATTGCTGTGGGTTAAATCAAGGCCTGCCATTATGGTAAATCAACACACAAACTGTTGGACTCAAGGTCTGGGTTGGTACCACTTTTTTGCGTTTATAGCTTAAGTATTTATGTTTTGGAACCTTTTTGGGATTGGTTCAAAAAATGTGTGCATAGAGACCGACCGTGTCCGAATTCACGGTTGCGGCTTGATCGTCACATGAACAAGCGTTGAAGCATAGGATACCCGTAGCAATAGCCACAGCCGTGAATTCGGTCACGGCCTCAGTTTGCATTTTTAAAGTACAATAAATAAACTGGGTTGGGTGTAATGAGGCAGCCCACATTTTGTGACAAGTGTGGTGCTCAAATTCAATAACTCAGTTATGTAATGAAACTCACAGATGCAGAGATTATTTCGAATTGTTCCGGGCTCCGTTGTCACAAGTTTCGTACACAGCTGCTGCTCTGTTCCATACTATAGCTATGAGTGTAGAGAATTGTAATGTCAAGTACGGTTTAGAAACTGGACTTGGTGGATATTATACGACCCAGTTGTAACTTTTGTTGTAACTGTAGGGTAAATAGCGCCACCTGTCGGCGCTATGGCAAAACCAACTCAAAAAGTAAACAAAAAGTTTATGGATGTGTTTTCACTTCATTTTAATTGTATGTAAGGTCAAGAACTCTGGGGTGCTGCAATACAACTGTCATGCGAGATTAATCTCTGTATACTTTCGATAAATAATAAACATGTCACTGTAATAATTTCACTTGATTGGGAAAGGGTTTAGCATACGACCTAAACGAAACCCATAGTGTTGTAAAGCTGACCCAAAAGTGGTGTGGGTGTCAGATTTAGCAACATTTTACGTCAAACCAGTACGTCAATGGTGACGACACATGAATGAAAAATGTTGTACTCACGGTATCTAGCAGACAAAAATAACGTTGTACGTAACACACGGAGAATAGGCTGTACAGATCTTTAACGACCTCTCGTTAAAGATAATTCATGTGTTTGTATACATGTATAGTTTTATTGAAACCTTTGTAAGGACCAATTCAAATCTACGAAACGGCAATTTTTTTAAACTATGGTAAAACTAATTAAGGTAACATGTATGTGGTTTTGTGCTTGTAAGTCGTGGTGTTGCATTTTAGATGTACTTTTCGTTTCTGCACTTTTTTGGTGAGTGTTAAGAAGTATTGTTGGTTCGGCACTGATAGTTTATACATACATTATTTTTTCTTCAAGTTTTACTTGTGCTGCACAAAGCTTGTGACGTTTGTAAGTAATTCATTAGCTAAAATGGATGACTTTTAGCTTGTCGGTAATATACGGAGCTCGTGAAATGCCATTCGACGTGCTGGGTTTCTTTAAGATCATTATCTCACGACGATGGCATCCAACGGGCACTCGAGATCGAAACCGTGGTATTACGAGACATCTTTTAAAGTTGGATGTAACTTTTATAATCTGAATGACGTCACCCTGATAGTATTTATCTATTTATTTATTATATTTCTTTACCCTTAGTGTGCCAAAGCAGTTCAAACTTGTTTATATTGGGGCCCAGATCACTACTACAAATCCATTACTATAGTTTACTATATAATACTTATTTAGTAAATTATACTCAATAGCATAAGATCATGATACTAAGGTATGAATTGTCTAGGGACATAGACCCGGCACAAGCAAACAAGTATGGGTTCGAATCCCGGTCATGACACTTATGTCAACTTTATTACCGGTGACCTTTTCGATTAAAACTGATCAAGTTTTTTGACAATTACCAATCTTGTAATTTGTTTATAACTTCGTCCGGCCATGACTATAATAACGTCGTTATATGCATTTCATAAAATTGGTTTTGCACATTTTGTAACTCCTGGTAAATGGAGTTTATTGATCAAAAGTGGTCTCCAAAGTATTTTTTGGCAACTAGAAACTCATTTTCTATGTTAAAAAAGTTATTTTGTTTATTTTTATTGAATTTTCAAAGTTCTATGTATTTTTTTGTCAACACCCTTTGGATCATTACAGGCATACAATAGCAATTAACGACCTTAAGGAAATGAGCCGATCATTTGTTATATAAAAATAATAATTCTGGAAAATGCCATCCATAATTATGACGTTAGTACTTTCATCTTCTGTACAGATAATGAACTTTGAATTAATTATATACTTCCGTCCATTTTGAGGTCGATTTACTTTAGATTGATGTTGTTGTTGTTGTTATAGATGTAGCGTTTATATGAGTTCTTCTTGTGCAATTAAATATTAACTATTGCTGTATACATGTACTTCTGAAAAACATTTGAATATAATGTCATATTGTAAACAATTTGTTTAAAAAAAAATGTCAAACGTATTGACTGCATGTACATTTTTAAAGCAAACATTGTTTTTTGAATCTCCATCGAGTTTTGACGCCACTTTTGGAACAAAAAACCATTAAAAAGACCATTTGCTGCAAAAACATTTATGTGATTTTGTGATTGTGTTCCTCTTATATTATTGTCATAAAAAAAATTAGTACGGAGCCCAGGAAGTGACATTGACAATTCCCACGAGATAATTTCTCGTTCACGAGATCTTTTTGGCCAAAGAACGAGAGACAAAAGTAAACGGTGGTTCACGGTACCCGCCTTGCAAGACATTGAAGGCGTATAATATTAATCTCTTTACACGGATTGATGCAAAGCGCGTTACCGGCGTTCAAAACGTAGGTGGCCTATTCGTTTAATAAAAACTCACTGGTATGTTTTCAGCAAAAGCCTACTTGAACATTTTGAAGAATAACAAACCTGTAAAAAGGGTCATGAGATTTTATTTGACGGGTCGTTGGTCCCCATATTCGGCTCGACGAAATATTGAACCGATTCTGATGTCGTTTTTGCTTGTACTATGAACTTACGTGTACAGAAGGCAAGGTCCCGCAACAATAATAAGTCATGGCTTCTGCATTTATTCACCGAGTTTGTATAGACATCAAAACATTTCCGTGGCAGATGCATTCTTTTGCGGATCAGTGTACCAAAACTCATTTTCGACCAGCTTTATGGATTTCTTACTGTTTGAGCCGCACTGGTGGGCTTGTCTGTCCATTGTGACGTGACCTGTCCTGCTTCGGTGTTCGATGGACTGTGACACATGTCACGTACTCCCATAGCAAAAATCACTCATTTTTTCGGATGGATCAATGCTGAAAATAGAAGGAGAGTAATATCAAATCTTTGGTGACCAAACAAATAACGACGAAACGTTTATAAAAGTTGAGAATTTATCAGGATTGATTATTCACTTCTCCAAGAGAACCAGTGAAATTTGCAGTGATTCCCAACTTTACTGATATTGAGTAAGTCCCAAACTCCATTACAATTGGAATAGTTTCAGGAGAGATTTTAAATGTCACTGTTAGTTAAGACTGTCTGTGGAGTAACTCCCAAATTCCATGAGAATTGGGTTAGGTTTATGGGTGGTTTCAAGCTTCCCTGAGAATTGAAAATGTTTATGGAGTAATCAGCAACTTCCAAGGGAATTGGGTTAGTTTCAGGAGAGATTCCAAACATCCCTGAGAATTGAGAATGTTTGTGGAATAATTCCCAACTTCCATGGGTATTGGGTTCGGGAGTTTCAGGAGAGATTTCAAACTTCCGTTAGAAGTGAGAATGTTTATGGAGTAATCCCCAATTTCCATGGGTATTAGGCTAGTTCAGGAGAGATTTCAAACTTCCGTGAGAATTGAGAATGTTTATGGAGTAATCCCCAGTTTCCATGGGTATTATTAGGCTAGTTTCAGGAGAGATCTTAAACTTCCGTGAGAATTGAGAATGTCTATGGAAAATCCCCAATTTCCATGGGTATTGGGTTAGTTTCAGGAGAGATTTCAAACTTCCCTGAATATTCACTCCACCCCCACTTTGTTTCCCTCTACCATTGTTCATCCGTTGCATCTTCTGACTACTTTCTGCCTCTCTCACTTCTTTCCACTAGAGTGCTTCTGTTACTCCAGTATACTTGTATGTGTGTGTTGTGTTGTCATTTAGCCTTTGAAAAAGGCTCTGCAAGGGTCGAAACGAGAGGCCATTAACATTTTTTTGCATTTATACAACAGGTCCTTGTGGTAGGTAAGACGTTTGCAATAGCTATTTATAACGTTGAAATGTTTTAAATTGTAAAAGAGTGAAGAATTCACTCTCTCGCCCGAGTGGTGTCATTTTTGCTCTTTTGAGAGTAAAACTCGCTGTGCATCACCCTTTTGGAGTTAAAATGGAGCGAACTTCACTCTGATTCAAGTTGAAAATACCCGTCTTTCACTATAAAAATAGTTGTCTGCCATTATGGCTCTTGGCACGAGTGGTATGGCAGACACAACGAGTGGTTTTTCACTCTTTTACAATTCGAGAGTTTATTGGTGAATCTCAGTTACAATGACTGACCCGTACCAGGAGAGTCCATTAAAACTAACTTTTTTTGTTATTCTTTTTAAAAAATGGATTAATACTTTCGAGTGTGCTCATGTATGGGAGAACCTATATTATATCACAACAGCAAACCGTTTCGCTCTGCCGAAAAATAAAGATAAATAAAAGGAGAAAACGCAGGCGTCCGGTTGCCAGGAGTTGTTTACACAGAGAGATATATGCGGACTGCTACTTTAAACAAGTTGCCCCGTTGACTCCAGCGAGGGATTTCCAACGAATACAAGCGCATTGTAGCGGGACACAAACTTGTTAAACTGATACCACTACACACTTTCGGGTTGAACGGGTTTGTGAAAATTGTTTCATTGGTTGGATATTCTATAATCTTTTCAGAACCCAAAGCCTTCATGGGTTTGTGAGCATGTATAGGGCTTTGGAATGGCACTGATATTTGGTGTAAATGGTAGCTGGTGTGGACAATGGCAAATATGAAAGAAAAGGGGGGAATGAAGAGACAACCTGGCATCATATAACGGGTTGTCTGGTGGATGGAAGGACAAGTATAGAACCAGTCTTTCAGTGGGTCGTCGTGTGGTTCATAAAGGGCCCATTGCTATAATTTTCGGAGCCTCACGGCTATTCCCTGACCGTCTAGGTAAGTCTATAGTACAAGGTAACTTCGAACTTAATGAACAGTTTATTCGGATTTGAAACATACCAGCTTTCTAGTTTCCAACGAACACCACAGGGGGATTTTTTCGAAAAAGAATGACTCTGGTCCTCTTCTTTTCTAGAAACATAGGCTGGTACCATAGATTATAGAGCGCCGTAGGCACAAGATGGGGAACTGGGCCTTTAGCTACTGTTGGAAAGTGAAATTCGCATGGGCGCCATTTCGTCAAGTGATTGCCTATGTTTCCCACTGATAGCAATTGTCATTGTCTACACTGGTCCCACTGTATCAATGGAGTTCACTTGCCAAAATGGCGTCCAGTGAGATTTCACATTTCAGCCAGAGTTCCCCATCTTGCGCGTACGGCGCTCTATAATCTTTGGCTGGTACCCATTGGTTATTGGTAGAGGTCATTCGAAACAATCCTCTAGGTTTCAAGAATTTGAAAGCAACCTGGTGGCCCGAAAATAGAACAGTTGGAGAAGTTGTTTATTGGAATAATGCTTTTATAGTTTTCCCTGCCATGTTCAACAAAACCTCATTCCAATTTAACACCCGGCTCATTCGATGTTATTTGAAAACGAATGCTCCGTTGCATCAGCATTCAACAGTTCAGAAAAAGTAACTCAATTTCAACAGTTAAGCTTTCACTGGTCAAATAAGATCGTTCAAATTCATTAGGTCGCGAAGATCATTCAGTTTTGCAAAAGCCAACAGCAAAACGCTGGTCAACCAGTCGCTTCAAACAATTGCCTTGTTTTTCAGACAATACATGTAGATTAAAGATATGATGATCCGTGCTCAAGCCGATTTTACCTTCAAAAATGAATCCAAATGTTGAATTGCTATTTTTGTAGGAGACTTTGGAACGCTATAGATAGCAGCAGCAGACTTGCCATGGTAAATTGCAATTGTTTGCGCAGATCAAGATTAACATGAAGAAACGTGGGAACTATAATGTGTCTTTGCTCTAAAATTACTCGCATTTTGAAAAATGACGGAAAAATTACGAGAGATTAAAAGTTTAGAAGCAGTTTTCGCAACTTGCGATTTTTTTTAGATATACCTTTTTGCCAACACAGGGCCGTGGCACTGTTAAATTCAAACATACACGTCTCTTTGTAAAAGTATGACAACGTAGGCGGGCATAGCAGACGGTCACGATCACGGGATCATGACCGTATTTTTGTGAAAGCGCCCGAAATTATCGCCAAACCCGCGAGATTGTCATGTTAGCACCCGCTGGCGATCGGGCGCAATAAAATGATTGACACAAACATTACATAAGTGAAATATTCTAGTAATTGATTATTTGCGTATGATGCTATTGAAAATTTAGTAGAAATGTTTGATTAATAAATTACATAATCGCTGTCAAGTCACACTACGACAGTGTCATAGCCAGTGTCTTTTTTTGCACGGGGAAAGGGGGGGGGGGGGGCACAGATATTTGTAGAGGGGGCGATTTCAGTTAAAGTTGCATGATTATAGCAAATTTAAGAGTGTTCAGAGGCTGACTGGGGGGGGGGGTAAGATGTTCCACAGGGAGGCAGCTTCCCCCCCCCCCCCCCCCTTTGCCTCCTTGGCTACATTGCCACTGCACTAGGATCGTGGGAGTTATTGTTGGGAAACATTTGAAAGCATGTGCAGCAACTGTGCAACAATAGATTTCCCCCCATATGAGTGGCTCTATTAATACTTAGATGTATAGCGCCATAGACCACAGCGCATTAGAATATTTTTTTCCAGCAAGGTATTCGGAGTTACTTTTGAATAGACCTTATGCATTGACGTCATCACGCCGCCATCTTAGAGGTATATCGATGATGTAACAATGGAAACGCAGAGATTTGTACGTGCGGCGCACAGGATTGGCCAATGAACAACCTCATTTTGAACTCTAGACGAGGGCGCCCTACTCAAATGACTTCATGTGCATAAGGTCTATTATGACACCTTTTTTCCTTTACATAGCACCATGTAATGGTTTACAAGGTGCCGTGGCGCAATCTGCAGCCGATCAAACCAGGAACATCGAGGCGAACCCCGTCTCTTTTCGATAAGTGCTCTGGGTTCTTTTACGTGCATTACTCAACACACGGGACCTTCTGCTTTACGTCCCATCCGAAGGACGCAGCAATAATGGTCAAGTGTCTTGCTTAAGGACACAAGTGTCACGACCCAGACTCCAACCCACACTCTGTTGACCAGAAACACCAGTGCTTGAGTTCAAAATGCAGATATTACGATGGATGTTTAAAACATTCAGCATGATTTATATTATTTTAAAGAATGTGTTTATGTACAATGTAATTTTAATTGCAGCTCTGTAATTCAATTTTTTTTTACTGCTGTACAATGGAAATCAAATCTCATGCTTCTAACATGACGAATAAATAAATTGAAGTGAATTGGATGGATTTGGATCAAGAAGCAACCCAAGATGGTTTAAAGCTCCAGCTCAACACTGGTAAGAAAGAAAAACATAAATGTTCACAAATGTACATACACCTAACTTGGTATAGAGATAATGGTGGTAGAAAGATTTCCTTGAAATTTTTCTGCCTGAAATGTTACTGTTTACAAAGAATAAATGAAACAAGATCCACAATTAGTTTTCGTCTCATTGAGACCAAAACTCTGCCTATAGGAATGCGTACAAAAATGCTTTTACCGTTTTCTCGCAAACGAAGCAACGAAATGAGCTGACATTTCCACAGGTTTGTTTTATCACATATATCTTTATTTGTGCAAAGAATGGAAACATTTACAGTCAGTTAAAACTTGAGCTGGGTCTTAAATCATGCCAATCATATTTGAAGGCAGCAAATGAAAACCAAAAAACATGAAAATCGTAGAAAACCTGTTTTTTTGACACGATGATCTTTTCTCGAAAAAACAGTTACGAAATATCATAACTTGTTAAGTTAAATTCCCTTTGTTACATTCATGGGATTTTTACTACAACAATGTAACTTTTGAAGCTGTCTTTCTTTACAAATGCGTTTTTTTTTACATTACACGTTTTAGTTGGTTGGACTCAAATCTAAATAAGCCAAACAAATCACCCTCGTGAAACGTTTAAATATAATTTTACATGTACCAACAAAAGAACCCATTCGTCATTCTCTGTCGTTAGCCTGAGTAGATTCTCTTCAAACATTTAGGTGCGGATACCTTTTCATTTCACTGTCAATTTTTATTTTCCCCCCGTTCAGTATTTTATGATCTACGGAAGCTTGAAAGGGACATTGGGAAGAATGGAAGCTGTAATTTGGCTTAGCACAACTCATAACTATGACTTATATCTCATTATGAATTAGCACAAGTTATAACTACGACTCATATCACGTAATTATGAATTAGCATAATCCATATGAATGATATCTCATAATTATAAATTAGCATAAAAAATTATTCATAACTACGACTTACATCTCACAATTATGACTCATGCTTATTCATAATTATGACTTGTACTTAGTCATGCTTATGAGACCTAAGTCAAAATTATGTCTTGTACTTAGTCGTTATTGGATATGTCATAAGTAGGACTTTCTTTATGTCTCTCCATGTCTTTTTTCTCTCCTCCCATGTCTTTTTTTCTCTCCATGTCTCTTCAACGCTTCCGTAATTATACGCTCAATGTTCCCATATCTCACTTGGCCATGTACGGGGACGGGCTCGTTACCAGCATTGCGCTAAAGCTTTAGAATTTACTACCTATAAAAACCTGTCAGACAAATATTGGAATAAAGTGCATCCAAATCAACAGTGGCGAAGAGTCATGTGGATAACTGGATGGAATTATTCTGTATCATAAGATCATGTTTGTTAACTGCCAAGTCCCATTCAATGTATGTTTAATGGGGCGGATACGCATCACGTAGCGCAAACCAGTGCAGCAGCGTTGGGTTCGATGCAAGCTGTAATGAAGGGCAGCAGTTTTTTTTATTTTTTTTTTATGACATTGACTTTTATTCGCATTTCGAGCTTTTCCGTGTTATCTTTTGAGCCAAAAAAGTTTGAGCGTTTTGTAGTATTCTCCTTATTTTTGGTACTTTTTTATGAAAAGGAAAAACGTCATTCAGCGCAAGCAAAAGGACCGTGCGAGTACCACTTTGCTAAGCAAAGTTATGGGGTAAGGGCCGCTCAATGGCCCTGAAAAATTGTTGTTGATGAACGATGCATTTCTTTGTTACCTTTTCTGCAGGAGTATAGTTTGATATAGTTCGTAACTCTGTACTTTTGCTATCTTTCCTTAAAACAAACAGTGGGCAAATATTTGAAAAGCTCAAGCATCGCGAAGCCAACCACGGACCCTGGGGAAATTTTGAGGGTTAAGATACTCTTTGGTGCTTTCTTTGCCTTTCTTTGTTACCTTTTGACCAGGATCAGCTTGAACTTGTTGGTTTTTCTCTTTACATTTGCTGCCTTACTTGACACAACTGTGGGACCGCACAAACGTGCACCTTGAAGCCTACAAGGGAACATTTTGTTGATGCATTGTCAGCCTTTCTGGATTATCTTTTGAGGAACGTTTGATAAGTTTTAGTGGTTTCCCCCCAAATGAACAAACAAATATGGGACGCTGCATACACCTCCATGCAGCCCCGATTGTGTCCACAATTCAAACACATTTTACAGTACAGTAGTCGGAATGATATAAATACATAAGAAATGAAAATTAGGCAGGTGCCTTTCCATGTCTGGGCTCCGGCTCCAGCTTTGGCTTCTAACCGCTCTATCATCTATTGACCAGTTTGCATTTTGCACGATGTTTCGCCCTCTAACGGAACCCTGAGCTGGAGCCAGAGCCTAGGCCTTGGGAAAAGCCCCTGGTCTGCTACCACCTAGCGTTCCAAAGTCTCCCATTGTTGCAGGGCTGGATGGCAGCAGACATACAGGGCTATTTCATTGCTCAATCGATAACAACGGATTTACCTAGTGAGTCTGCTGCCACCTAGCGTCCCAAAAACTCTCACATTGATCTGTTCAACACTTTTTAAACCAGTCAATACTTTTCTACTAATTCTACAGATATGCCAAAGTCCTTCTTGGTCCGGAATGGGAGGAGGAATTCCATGACGGTGTCTGATATGACCATTTGTGATCCGACATTGGATCAACAAGGTAATGTCATCCAGCCCAAGAGGTACATCAATGGAAAGGGAGCAGGTGCACTTTAAAAAATCATGGGTCCGAAAAGTAATCGGGTTTGGGTCATTAAATATCTTGGTCATGGTTTGAAATAACCACAGGGGTAGAATATACCCGGAACCATGTCATACGAATCCATGTCAGATTGTATACTTGGATGTTGGTTAGAATAGTATACCTGTATCTAGGTCAGATTATAAACAGGCCCCAGTCAGAATATGCCCGGACCTGGGTCAGAATTAAACACGGATCCAGGTCAGATCCAGGTCTGGGTCAGGGTACGTCCGAGACAGGCAAAGAAGCTGCCCCAAAAATTGGCAAAGTTTTTTCTCAGGATACTAATCGAGTCGTCGCCAAGCAAGCCACACGACCGACTCAATCTTCGCAAGGTGACTGAATGATGAATCTTTACTAGGCAAGAGAGTCGTTGCAAGAGATGGTTACTTCTTCCACAGGATTGGATTTTTCACCAAGAAACCGAAAGAGTGAGAAACTGACAAGTTTTTGCCGAGATACTGACTGAGTACTTGCCTGTATGAGAACCTTTGTCGGGAGACTGTCAGAAGTCTCTCCAGCAAGAGACCGAGGAAGTCTTCGCTGAGACACTTACAGAGTCCTTACATGATACTGACGGGGCCTTTGCCAGGAGATTAGCGAGAACTCTGGAAGGAGACTATAAACAGTCGTTGCCCGAAGGGTGACGGTATCTTGCCTGGAGACTGTTGACGGAATCTCTGTTTTTATAGGAGACAACCGAATATTTGTAGGAATAGTGTCGTTGACTTGGTAGGAAACTGACGAATCCTTTGTCTTGAGAGTGACAATGCCTTCCCAGGAAACTGCTGACTGAATCCCTTTCAGGAGGTTGATGGCGTTTTTGTTAGGAGATAGAGGGTCCCTTCTGGCTGATCGGAGACCATGTGTCCTTGCAAAGAGACTGATGGATTCTCCGCCATGTGATGATAAAGTTCTCCCCTGAAAACCTGGTCTTCGCACAAGGAGACAGATGGACCCTATGCTAGTCAAGAGATCGATAGAGGTTTTGTCAGGCAGACAGTCGGAGTTTTCGCCAGGAGATGTTGAAATCTTATTCAGATTTTTGGTGGATTCTTTTGCTAGAAAACAGAAATAGGCTTCAGTTTGAGGACTGACGCGTACGGGTCTATGAAAAGAGACTGACATGGTCATCGACAGATGACCGGAGAAGACTTAACTTGAAGACTGTTAGAGTCTCTTCAATGAGTCTTTGTCTGGAGAATACATATGTAAAGGTTTTCATCGAACGTTGATCGATTTTACTTTTTATCAACAGCCATGAAGCCTCCCACCGAGAATCAACGTCTCAGCGCTTCTATTGGCAACGAGGACTTAAGTGGGCCACTTGACCTCCAAGTTGTGGCTTATGATGATCTTCAAGCCAGTAACGACATCATTGACAACGCCATTGAGCCTCTTAATCTTAGTTGCAATTCAGGAGGTGACCTTCGACGTGATGGCTCCACCAGCAGCGAGGTAGTTGAGCCTCTGGATCTACACGTCCCATCTGAGTACCATCATCTCCGATCGGGTCTCAGTCAGCCGAAAGTTCAAGGGGGGTTATCAACTGACGTTCGACCACAGTGCCATTCAAGCATGGGGAAAAGGGTAACTCAATCGATACCACAAATAAATTAATTAATTAAATAACTAATTAGAAATCCTGACGGTAGGTGGCAGCAGATATACCGGGTAAAGGAGGAATGCGAAATTAAACAGACGATAATTCGAGGTTATAACTCCAGGGTTATCCGAGGTTCAACCTCGAGTTTACCCTTTGTTTAATACTGCATTTCTCCCTAATGGTCGGCTTTGCACATATGTTTTTTGATCACAGGGCGAAGAGGGCGCTGTAGAAGGAGCCCAACACCACCGATCCACCACGTCATTGCACCAGGTGGACTACCAGCAAGGACACACTTATTACCACGCCAACGGCGACGCGTAAGTTCTTAACAATTTTGAACACCATTGTTTTTGCAAAACAGACAGAGGTATTTTCTATGGCTGACTCAGGTCCTTTTTAAAACTAAGGCTTCGGCTGTGGCTCTGGCTTATACACCGTCGGTTATTTTTTCGATTGAGGCCAAGGACAAATCTTTTGCAGTTTGTCCCTAGTTTCAATCGAATAGACTGAATTTCAATGGAAAATTTTAAGAGAGTAAGCCAGAGGCAATGCCGTGGTTTCGAAGAGACCCTTATACTCAGTTAGCCGTTTGAGGATTTTCGACTTTTCCTCATGACTCGCCAGTTTGCCCTAAAATAATCAGTTTACCCCAGAGGGATCAGTTTGCCCCTAAACGGATTAGTTTGCCATCAAAACGGGTCAGTTTGCGAACATGCAAGCTTGTAAATTCTGTTTATGTTATTGACCAAAAGGCTGTTAAATTTGTTCTCCTAATTGGTCAGCATAACACCCCTAAACGAGCCAATTCGACCACCAAAAGATCAGTTTGATCCACAAGGGGTCAACATGTCATCAAAACGGGTCGGTTTAAAGTTTCAAATACTACATATGTTACTGACCAAAAAGATGTTCAGGTTATCTTCTTAACAGGTCGGCATGAACTCAAAACGGGCCAGTTCGACCCCAAAACGGATCAGTTTGACCCCAAAATGAATCAGTTTGCACCCTCAAAATGGGTCAGTTTAGCCTCCATGCAAAGTTTCAAAAACTATTTCTGCTTAAGACCAAAAAGCTGTTAACTCGCTGGGACAAAATCTCCCGTGCAAACTCTTGGTGGCGCACTGTATTCAGTATTGAATGTTACAATGAAGCACCCGTAGAAATTGCTATAATGTTAAAATTGTTAGAATTATTCTCAACTATTAAACATTCCTAGACCCCGGCGTCCCAACAACAGACACCCACCGATAGACTCCCTCCTTCGACAGACCTTGGAGAGCCGATTTAGTGAAAACAGCTTCTTCAGCCAGCAACTGCTAGCATGTAAACTGAGATCTCCGTATTGCAATGTGGACAGCTCAAAGCGACACTGCTGTTGTTTTTGCAAGAAGACATTCAACGACAAGTTTGACTTAAAACGACACATTCGAACACACACAGGTAAAAACTAAAATACATGTGACGTATTACTAATTATCACAAATCACGCCCACTTGAATAAAAAGTCAAATCACTTGATTTATCCTTCATGGTATACTAAGAAACTAGAAAGCTTTTTGTCTGCCTTTCCCATTCAAATTTAAAGTTGTACAAAAGACTCACATTTGAAAGATAAACAAATGAATTTGGGTTGGATTGTATACTAGACTAATCCAAAATTGGAGCAGGTGAATAAAAGCACAAGCATGCGATCGGTAAGCGTGCATTATGATAATAGTTCGATTGAACTTGTGTAAATTCTACACAAAGTTTAGAACCACACCAGAGGAGTCGTAGGTTCGAACCCCATCCGAGTAGCCTGAAACGTTTTCCAGAAGGATTCTGAAATCACTGGGCACACAGTCATCAAACATAAGTGTACGGGTAAAATGAAAATTAATTAACCATAGTATTACCATTATTTATTTCTCTTCCCTTTTGTGAATATGGAAATACATTTTTCTGTTGAAGTTGAGGCTCCTTTTTAAACTTTTACTTGTCATTGTCTATGTCTTTATTTCCAAGGTGTGCGGCCGTTCAAGTGTGACCGTTGTTTCCGTGCCTTCACTCAACGCTGTTCGTTGGAGATCCACCAGAAGAAGATCCACAACATGGAGCTCAATTTTGCTTTCAAGGAGAGGAGAGGTAAAGTCTACGTGTGCGAGCATTGCGGCCACTCAACGGATGACATCCACACCCATTATGTACACTCTATTAAAGAACATCGTGAACAGTCAGACCTATACCCTAGTGCCCCTGACCAAGTTGTTTGCGGGTTAGTCAGCGGTGCAACGGAGGGGCAAAAGTTTAGCGGGGCACAAGGGGGGCACCATTTTTCCTAGGGGGACAATACTGGCCAATTAAAACTGCAGTTTCCGTTTGTATTTTTCCTAAACAAGCCTCTTTTCAGCGCTCTTTTGGCGTGTTGAGGTAAAACAAAATACATTCTGCGTGTAAATAATACAAAATAGTTCTAAAAAACATTGAAATTACTACATAAAAGCTCATAAAATGTACTTTTTATTCTGGTATTGTTTAATCTCAAAAGTCCAGGATTCAAATGAGGGTCACGGGGGGGGGGGGGGGGGGCACGGACATCAGTTGGGCCTCTCCCCCATTATTTACGCCACTCGGGGCACAAGATGCCACGGGGATTTCCCGTTGGTTTCAAACAAGAAAAAACAACCGTACCCCTCGTGTCCAGAGCGAGTTCATGTCCTGGAGAATTGTTACGATGCAACAAGGAGTGTACACTTTCTGAAAACTTATTTGATTGGTTGAAGTAAAATACCAGTCTGATAAAGACAAAAAGCCATAGGACTTGTCAACGATGAAAAAAAAGTTTTTTATGATAACAAAATAAAACAGTTAAAAGGGGAAATGTATATACAATATCTTTTCTGTTTCTTAACCGCTTTTACACGAATGTGCCAAAAATCCCCAAATGTGGCAAATAATTGTTTTGTGCAAATTCTTGGTTTGTTCATTAAAGTTAACATTTTTAGCAAGTATCAGGACGTAACACGTACTAGTTTTGCAATTTAAATAATTAGCATGACCGGAGAACCACCAAAACGGGTCAACATGACTCAAGAAGGGGTCGGTGTAGCTACCATGAAATGTTTCAAATACTATATCTGTTACTGACCAAAAAGCTGTTCAGTTTGTCCCGCCTAACGGGTCAGCATGAATCCTAACCGGGCTGGGTTGACCCCACAGTGGATTAGTTTGACCCCACAATGGATCAGTTTGACCCCACAATGGATCAGTTTGACCACACAACGGATTAGTTTGACATCAAAAGGTCAGCATGACCCCGAAAAGGGTCAGTTTGACACTATGCAAAGTTTCAAATCCTATTTTTGTTACTGACCAAAAAGCCGTTCATATTGTTGCTTAAACGGGTTAGCATGACCCCAAAATGGGCTACTTTGACCCCAAAAAAGGGACAGCTTCTACGCTTTTGGACGTGCATAAGCTAGAACTTTTAAATACAGCTATCCTCACGTTATACAATATAAATTAGCGGTTGATACTAATTATATAGTTATCATTATTTATAGATACAAATATATGTGTACTATTTACATGCTTACAATATAACCTTTGTTGTTGACAATGATTACCCCATACTACCTTGCATGAAAATGCTTGGAGATTTTTTTATAATAAAATATTTGTGCAGGGAGTTATTATTTTAGTTGAAGACGCTTCACGTGTCATCTGTTATTTTGCAATGTTTACTGACGCGACGCTGCAAAATTTAATATGGAGTCCAATATGGAAAACTGTAGGACGCTTCGCAGTGTTGTTGCTAAAATATCGTCGGCTCAGAACTATAAGGTCATTAACTTCCGTCATCGACAAAAGGTCATTAACATTTCCAAACTAAAAAATAGTAAATAAGATTTAAAATCTAAAAACTAATGGTTTGTCTATCCAAAAAGTAGTTCAGAATAACAGGTTAAACTACTTTTTGGATAGACAAACATTAGTTTTTGATTTTTAAATCTTATTTACTGTTTTTTAGTTTGGAAATGTTTATGACCTTTTGTCGATTACGGAAGTTAATGACCTTATAGTTCTGAGCCGACGATATAATTGTTCTCGTTATGTCTGCTACAAGCTAGATTTTCAGGCTTTCCCATATCACATAAAAGCAAAGGCAGCTCGACAACCCTCCCCAGTAGCGTATCTTACAAATATAATAACCATTAATGGTGCTGTCCATTAATTATTGCTAAAAGGTTCATTGGCCGTCGGCCTCGTTCGGTCCTTCGTGATTGGTCCTCAGGTATCGGCACTCTCGTAGTTCGCGCATCATGTTTCTCATTTGTACATCCTGATCGCTGACATTCCCGGATGTGTGACCCGGAAGTGATTGCGCCCTCTGAAGAGGTGGTTTCTTAAGTGTCTTCCCGTGCACTAGGGCGTCCACTTCCTGTTGGTTGAGGTTCTTCAGTTGTGATATGGACCTTGGCTTCTTTTGACTCGCAGCCACGCCGGCAGTGGCAGTGCGAACACCCGTCAACGACACCGGGCAAGATGCGGTAACGGCTTGAGGAACCTGCAGCTGCTCTGGCCCGCTTGTACTGTTTGACAGTGCACGGTGACGAGAACCCGTGAAAGGCGTACGAGAAAATGAACCCGACCTCTCCGAGGTCGCCGAGCCTGGTCTCTTGGATCGACTTTCGTTCATCTCACGTTCTAACCCATCAATTGCTAGACATCATGAAACAGCCGCATATTTTTAATAGGCAAGACATAAAAGTCATCCAGTCCAGTACATTCCCAGACAAATGAAACATTCTCGTAATGTCAAAACACGTTCCATGTTCTAAGATGAAAAAAGTTGAATATACTAAACAAATGGAATGCTTTTTGTGTGCTCAAATTATGGACAGAAAGATCATTCGTCACAAGTATTCTCATCTAGTGTTCCTGAAAACATGTTCAACCACTTTTGTTACACTCTTAGGACATCAATCTCATCAATCTTTTACACTGAATTCCTAGTATCTGTAAATCTGATTAAATTGATCAGGACAGAGTCAACATAACAGCAGGCTTTCAGATATAGGCCCAATGCCCGGGACAGTCAATACAACTTCCATCAGAACTGAATCTATGCGTTGTTTTCTCTCGGCGGAAAATGTTAATCCCTTGACACATTTTGATGGAGAAATTGACAGCCAGAAACATGCAACCTTCATTCCCTTCTAGTTATGTTCCTTATCTATCTCAGCATTTCTTCATGGAACCCCATTTGTCATAACATAGGCTTCTTCGAGATAGAATCATTAACATGAAGCACTCACTCTGAGAGGTAGTGGTTATTCATTGACAATATCCATTAGTCAGAACAGACGATAGCCTCGCTGTTGTTTGGCTTCGCGCCTTTTTTCTGCCAGAACAGACGACCGTTGAGTGCCTCCTGCTTGAAATTGAGTTACGACGTCTGCTATCCGTTTATTGGTTCATTGCATGCGATGCCTTTCTAATTCTCCAATCCGATGGGGGCTTTTATAGATGTACTTCAAGGAGCATCTTTTTAATGCGTATTGTAGAAAAAATATCTCCAGTGCTCTGACGAGTTAGACTTGTCTTTCTGACGATAAAAAATAATCCAAATGGAAAGGTTGGTCAATATTGGCACAATGCTGTAAAATGACATGCCAGGCAATCTTATATTGCCATTAACCAGTCTGGTGTACGGTATTTACATGTGGTACCTGCATATGGCGGGCTTGAGATTACAGCGTATTGCATGCCAACGTTGTTGGTCTCTGGATCACAGCCGTTATCTCCTCGCAGATTTTATGGCGGGAAAGTTTACACTGCACACGCATACATCCATATCTGTGCGAGAGTTACAGTATTTGTTTGTGACGCATGTTTACACCTCGGGGTGTCGTGTAATGATGCCATGGGGTGGAAAGCATCTGCCACTGGTTGCTCGTGGCAACACAGTGATAAACAAACGAACTAGCAAGAGCATCTTAAAATATCACGACTGTTTTATGGTGACAGTTTGAATGATGATGTTTTTTGTAATTATAATTAGTTTATTTTGAATGCCTGTACCATCAGAGGCACAATTTTCCCCGATATTTTCCCTAGCTGCTGCACCAGGTGATTTAAGATTATGTGCAGCAGCTGCAGGAACGCCATAATACTTGAGAAGTATATAGCACCTCTGGAACCCTGTAAATAAAATGTGAACATTTCTGTTACGCTTCGAAAATGCAAAAATAACTTTGAAAATGCAAAATAACCTTGAATAAGAATTGCATGAAAAAGCCGTTGTCATCAGTTCTTTGGTTCTTTGGCTTTTCCCAAAGCGACAAGAGGAAATTGGATTTGCGAAGCAAAATTCGATTTTTCTGGCAAGCCACTGACCCGTTTTTGTCAATGTTTAGCGCTGTTTCCGAAGCCCATTGTTTGTAAGTGATCTTTTATCTTTCCCTCACAGCAAGCTGTTGTATGGTGGCTCTTAAGAGACATTGCACATTTCTTTTTGCAGAAATATTTCCGCATGTACTCAAAGTGTTGCCCCCGAGTCACAAATTAACAGGAAATATTTGCAACTTGGGGTAAAACCATGAATGCTTTAATGCGGAAATATTTCTGTAACCTCCGATGTTGTTTCAGAGACATTATACTCTATTGTCCTACATTGACTTCTCTAGCCTTGAATTTACTTGATTTGTTTAAGCCATTCAAATATGGGCCCAATGGGGGACATTTGGGGACACTAGGTGGCAGCAGACTTACCAGGTAAAACCATTGTTTTATTGTGAAATGTGCGCATGCCCAGAACTACGTGAACAATGGAAATATACCTAGTAAGTTTGCTGCCACCTAGCGTTCCAAAGTCTCCCATTGCATGGCCCTACTGGCGTAGGCAAAAAAGGTGCTTATGATGGCAGAAATTTGCTTTGCTTTACCTAAACGTTCACAGGCAAACGTCGTTCTACAAGTGCACTCGCTTAATTTACGTTACTAAGCATTTGGAAGACACAGTGCAGACCTGCGCTAATGCGTTCTTTGTTTTAATGACAGTTTTCACGTCCCTGTGCCAAGATTGTCGTTGCACCTTTCTGCGGCGTCCGTTAATACTAAAAACTTTAAAAGAAACAATCATCTTTCAAACGGGGGGCAGGAAAGTCTAACAATCTGATGAAGCATTTACACAATAATATATCAATTTCAAATTCTTTATTTGAAGATGTAATCAAAAAGTATAATACAAGTCATTTTTTAGGAATATTGGAATGTAAATCAAAAGGAGAATATGCGACAAACATATTTACTTGAAAACACTAGACAATAATGGTTTTAGCGGGAACTGGAACTCGATTGCAATCGCTAAGTTTGGTTCCTGGTCAATTGGCTTGACCCGTAGTCAAACTGGTTTACGGTACGGAGATTCTGGTTCTTGTTGAACTGGGAACTGAGTTATACCTTTTCACGATGTGATTCGTATTCTCACTCACGCTTTACACTGCAAAAACTCTGGTGTTACACTTCATCGTTTCGTTATCTATTTGTAACAACACCGACACGATGTAGTTATTTATAAAACTGTATGGCTAATCTGGATGTGTGTACCTTTTTGAAACTGTACATTGCTGGCAGTTCACTTAACACGGGTTTCTGTTGAGAAGTACACTTGTCATTAGTCAATAGAAATCCATGTTATTATTTTGTTTCAATAGCAAATCTGGATGTCACAAATATCTACCGAAAGAATCAGCTTAACACCAGCGTTTTAACCTATAATCTGATTCTTACTAAATTTGGCTCAAAGTCACACAGAATACCAAGAATCTGAAATGACTGGTGTGGCTGGCTAGTGCGTGAAGCGCGCGCCTCACACCGATGTCTCCCGGGTAAGTCTGCTGCCACCTATTGTTCCATAGCCTCCCGTTCGGTTATTGCCACACGCGTGTTGCGAACAAAATATAAATAAATAATTATAGCAAAGAAATGGTCAACCGGTTAGTTTGTTACCATCAGGATTCTAAAAAAAGCTTATTGAACCTTAACTGTAAACATGTTTTAATATAATAATTTTAGCCTTTTAGAAACAGCAATGAACCTGAAAGAGAGAATTTTTTTAATACAAAGATTCACTGAGATGATAAAATAGAATGATCAATTTATTTTAAAATAATTATCACTTTGTACACCATTGGACAAAATATTATTGTAAGTTTTTCCGGCCAATTTAAACAACAACCAAAAAACCATATTTGTAATAGATTACAATACATCTGTATTCTTTCATGGGGG
Source organism: Marthasterias glacialis (assembly GCA_911728455.2). NCBI lineage: Eukaryota > Metazoa > Echinodermata > Asteroidea > Forcipulatida > Asteriidae > Marthasterias > Marthasterias glacialis. Next base: position 909,714 of record OU452239.1, on the reverse strand, counting down.
ACCTTGGGGGGGGGGGGGGGGCACTGGAAAATTGTGACCCCCCCCCCCCCGCCGTAGCCATGCCTCTGAAATGTGTTCTTGTATGTCTATAAATGAAATAGAATGACCGAAACGAACCTGAGGAACGAAATCTTGTGTGCACGAAAATGAAATTGAAGATTGGAGACAACAGTAGCTAAAAAGAAACCCTAGTTTGAGTGAATTAGGGGGAAATTCGTTCACTTGAATGAATTTAATGAAACTGAATAACTTTTTGCTGAAATCGACCGGGAAAACCTACATTAACGTAATAAAGGTAATCAGTACAATTTTCAAATTGACAAAACTCCTTCCATTTTTGAAATACAAAGTACACTGAGAGGAAACAGAGCCTGATAATTTCTCAACTCAACATACTTCTTTCATGACATAGAAAATTATCCAAACTGAGATTGTAAGGGAAGTAGTTTCACCCTTTTTGCGGTATCTAAATTCAACATACATTGTTACTGATTGTAAAGGGAACACAGAGAAGATGGCGACAATTAATTTAATATAAGTCAATACCATCGAGTCATGATGTTTTTAACAAAAATGAAATACATATATAAATATACAAATATGTATGTATATATATTATACAATTGTATGTTTCTTCTCTACAGAAAACATGTTTATTTTTCAATAATTTGGGCTTCTGCACAGAAACAACGTTCTCCACATTTAAATTTGCATAATTCATCAAAATATTGTTTAAAAAACTTATTGGTAGTACAAAAGCTGTCACCTTTCTATCGTGATTGTAATTTTGTCCGAAATTTTATAAAGTGGTGAAAGGTTAGCGATACTTTGCTTTCTTCAAGAAGGCTGTATTTTAAATCACCTTTAAATGGTGACTTTGGCTAGACCATTGCAGCCGAAGCCAAAGCCACTGCCGGTGTTGCTAGGGTGTCACTATGGGCATCCCGAGCTTCGAGACTTTTAAAAGTGTCGATCAAGCAGAAGCCACAGCCGCAGCCGCAGCCGCAGCCACAGCCGCAGCCGTATCAACAGCCACATCTAAAGCCCCTACTTGGAAATGGCTTCCCAAAAAGAATTGTAGCTTTCAAACAAAGGATATTTTACTATAACTTGTAAACTAGTAAAATTTACGGGTACAGCAATGCAAAAAATTCTTTTGTGAGGAGCGGTGGCTGTGAAAAGAACCGGTGAGGTTTCCACGTATCGAACAGTATATTCTGCTCGTCTTCAGGAGAAAGACTAGTTTACTAGTTATAGTGTCCTATCCTTAGCACCATGCAAAGCTTCAAGCATCATTTAAAGGAGATTTCAATACAAAGTAAAGACCATGTAACATGTGACGTCACATGTTTACAAAAGAGCCACAAAGCCTGGAATTCCTGCAAGCATTTTGTACACAGTTCAAAGAAAAAAACACATAAAATCTTGCTTTACATGGAGATTACACCGTAAGATTGACATCAACTTTTGGTATTGAAAAAAGGGGTGACATCGAAAACCTTGTTCAGCTTTTACTTTTTCAACTCTTGGATTTATGCAGAAATTATGATATAAAAGATAATATTTCCCATATGACCAGTGTAGTATCTCGCCTGACAGGAAATCCCCTGGAATGTACAAGGTCACTCTTTTGTAAACAAACATTACATGGTCTATACTGTCGATAATTCTTTAAAAAAATGTTGGTACACAGTGTTTTCAGTAAGCTCGTAACAGTTTCAAGTTTTGTTTTACCTCTACAGGTTATGGCAAGATTGGACATTCGGATTTCAACTCACAACTTCGAAGTTGTCAATATTTTTGATTGGATGACGATTTTGTCGCAGCGCGATCTCTCGTGTGGAAATGTGGAGGTCCATTCAAAATATTCATCTTCGGAGTAAGTTAATCAAAGAGTGCAATTAAAAGAGTTTCAAAATCTTAGATGACAGTGGTTTCCCTTATATTTAATGGGGAAAACATGCATGTTGGTGTCATTCTAAGCAAAAAAACCCGTCTTTTTCAACATTTGTTTTACCTTTACAGGTTTGATGCATATGGCAAGAATAGAGGTTCGTTGACTGCACGGCAAGGGTTGTGTTCGGTATAGCCAAAAGTTCGTTAGTTCGGTGTTCGGTATAGCGGCTCTACTGTACAACGTTTACGTCAATAAGTTTGAAAGTCACAAATCCTGTGCGTTGCTTTGTAACCATAGCAACCTGCATACACAAATCTCGAATCCTCAGGTATTGCATCACGTTATAACTATTGCACATCATTGGCATTTATCTGTCATTCTTTTGTTCATCTTTTAAAATGTTAATTGACAGGCACAGTGTTTGTATACATATAGTGCTTGAGATAACATGATTTTGACTAATCAAGAGCAAGCTAAATATTGTATAAAAATATATAAGTTATTATTATCAATCTACGTAGTATGAAATTTGTCATTGAATTATATTTAAGATGAAAGAAGAATGGCCACAGGCGCTCGGCAATTTGTTTCTCTCTTGACTGATGTGCCGGCAGGGGGCGCTATATCGGTATCTATTATATAGAGCCAACGACATAGCATTGTATACACTGTACAGCCAACGTCAAAGCCTCGTGGTGGCAGTTCCCGTGGTTGAACTCCCGTTCTTTTCTTCAAGACCCTCCCGCTGTCCGCACAAAGGACAGTGGCAATAGCACTTGCAGTCTTTGAGGAACGATTGCCTGCGGGAGGGCGCTATTCTCTCCGACGCCGTCCTGCGCAGTGACCCAGCTGGTACGCTCAGTGACCCCGAGGGCATGCCGACCGACCCGCCGGATATGGTTGCAATCTCCATGCAAACTTTGGTGTCTTTTGCCGCGTTGTTGATGCTGTTTTTTGAGCTGGACTCAGATTTGTTGACTTGGTTTAAAGTTTTGGCAACCTGGCGCTCAATGTAGGACCGCCTGGATAACGAAGGTAAACCAGAAATTTGAAAGTAATAACACAGTAGTAAGAAAAATGTTGATCACAATTATTAGTAGTTTTCACTTTTGATATTTGCAGCTACGGGAAAGGCATTCAACTGGTCCAGCTGATAAGAAAATTATCTGGTAAATAATAGTATGTCGACATTGTCATGGTAAGTTGACAATAAAATGCAGTGGCGTAACCAGGAGATGAGTGGCGGGGAGGGGGGGCTTTGCCCCCCCCCCCCCCCCTGCTCAGAACCATTGAACCACCCACTACAGCACCCCAAATGAGATCGGAGAATTTGTTTATGAATATCGAATAGCACAATGTATAAAATCATATGGCAATAATTATATTCAAATCAGTCTGTGAGTTTTACGAGCCAATCATAATAAAAATGAACGAAAAAGCGCGCACGATTTGAACTTCCAGTAACTCTTGTTTGTGAGTGTTGTGGTTAGGCAATGCACGCTCACGATGCACGCCACACTTTCTAACCTACATTGCCATACGCTCATTTAACTCATAAATGTACACTTTATTCATTGAGTTATAGGCCTATAAAGGCACTATACAAAACCATGCGACAACTTATTTTGTTCTGGATGATGTCTATTATGGCACTACTGGAGCACCGTACTTATATATTCTGGTTTAAGTTTGAAATAAGTATCGTGTATTAGTCGTCTTGGCTTCAGTGAGCCAGCTAAAACAAATATGGATGAAATCTACGTGGCATTGCTGGAGCACCGTACTCATGTGATCTGGTCACGTTCAAGTCTTAAATTGGCTGAATTTATATTAGTGTTTTTACGAGCAGTGTTTATCTGGTATCATTTCATTGGTACATGGTGGTTATGTACGATTGGTTTGGAGTGAGGGTTGTCACTTCAAAGACGTGTACGTGTCCCCTCAAATCACGTCATGCTGTGTTCAATAATCCGAACGATATTCCATTATAAGTAGATTCGTCCTCAACCTTCAATTTATTTAATTTTGTCTCTTAATAATTGATAAGAAAAACAGTCTCAGAGAGACCACAGGGTTTGCCAAGTCCATACGCGGTAATGCCCTCGGACAGACGAGACTTTCAATTAGAGTGCCTTCGTGACGTCGTTTGATTCGTCCCTGAATTAACTCCGAGTGATACTAGGCCGGTTAAAATTGGCTCTGCACTCGTTTTCGGTTTTTCCCTCGAGCGACAGCGATTTACTACTCGGCCATCATAGTACTTGATACTCGACCGAAAGTACTTGACGACAACAAAAAAAGGCGATGTTAATTTGAAACTACTTAATATTGAGAAAGTAATAATAATATAATTAATAATAATAATTATAATAATGGTAGAAACAAATACAATCCACACAAGTCAAGCAATCTAAACGCATTATATTTTTCACTTTAATCTAACCTCGGACTCCTACTTGCACCAAAGTGGTCCAAACAACACAAAATATATATTCTTTCAACAATCGGGGATTAACGATTAAGTTTTATTCCTGTCCGCACGTGCTTCGACATACAGGTCACCTATTCACCGCCCAGAAACTGCTCAATTGTCAAACATCCCATTTCAGAAGCTCCTAATTCAAATCTTTGATACATGACAGCCTGAAGATATTACCACGGCAACCCATATTAAACATGTCCTATAATGAGCACAGTCACTTTATAATGGCGTGGAATCAAATCAAATGGTGGAAGAGGTGAAATGAATAAAAAAATAAAAATAGAGAAAGGCATGGTGTGAATACCAGAAAAAGGATAGATATAGTAATCGATGCGTTGCATAATTAATGGATGAAAAATAACAACTATGAAGCCAATGTATTTAACTTAATTCACAATGGGCATCGCCGCGCATTGTCCAACAATTTTATTTTGTATAATCATTCTTCTTAAATTATATCAAGAAATCCTTAAAACTTAATTGCATTCTTAACCACAATTCTTAATTCACAACAAAAACAACACTGAAACAACAACAAAAACAAAACAACAAAAACAACAACATCAACAACAACAACAACAGCAGCAACAACGACGACAACGACGTCAACGACAACGACAACGACAACGACAACGACAACGACGACAACAACAACAACAACAACATTAGCAACAACAACAACAACAACAACAACAACAACAACAACAACAACAACAACAACAACAACAACAACAACAACAACAACAACAACAACAACAACAACAACAACAACAACAACAACAACAACAACCCCTTTACTCCTTGACGCCCCTCTCCTGAAGTCCTCGGTTGTCGTTTTGAGTCAGGCGCGCTAAACCAGTCAGCCACGACACTCCACAATGAAAGAAAGATAAACTCGGTGGCTACACAGCGTTAATGATTTATTCCAATCAGATATATAGGTTTTTGAGGCATTGCATGGTGAGGTATCAATGTATATGTGGTTTGCGGTAACACTTTGATAATCACACGGTGTTACCGCAAACCAAATATCCATCCAATCAGATAATATTAGTACCTGCTTTTGGGCATCGGATTCTCTATCGTGTAACCCTTATCATCTTGAAGTACTTGCGAGCCTCGCGCCAGCTCCACCGCACGTCCAAGTCTTCGGTAAAGAAGGCACCGCTTGATGCCCGCCCCCATGAGTCCAAGCAGGGCCAGGCCAATGCAGACCGGCATTATTATGAGAATGGAGGGAGATGTCTCGAGTTCTGCGAAGCTAGTGAACGTATACACTTTGTAGCCTTCTGTTGTTTCCACTTGACTTGCTGCATTTGCTGTGAAGGGGTAAACAAGAAATTATGTTAACGTTGGTTTGGGAAATCATTTCTATCCAAGAGTTGTTAATAAATTTGCAGATCCATTATCCGGGTCAGTTTGACCCGTTCTGGGTCAAACCGACTACATTTCATGGAAAGTGGCACACACTTCTTCCCCACTCTTATTCAAAATTTGTTGTAATGCACGTGGCACTAAAGGCCACAGCCGCTGTACATTCTTACTTATGTCACTGTCGTCACAACTAGCCATTCTTTATAAAGAACATTATACATCTCATATAATTTCCACAGTGCTGTCGTTACTTCTCCTAAAACATCCTTGTGTATTTATTCAAACATAAATTCTACTGTTGCTGTATGCCGTGGACTGACTGTGCGTAGGTGAGCCATTTTATTTGCATCGTTTGCACAGCGCGCTCCATTAACGCCGACAGATCGCGGTAATAGTGTGTCCTCGTCACACGCCGTGTGTGCGTTCGGAGATACCATCAGATCACGAAAGACATTTCAACCGTAACAATGTGTCATGCCTTCGGGAGACGACTCCGCGGACCACGCGATGCCAATCTCAGATCTTAGATATCCCCCTCACGCCACGTCTTATTACTGCATCCCATCGATTTTCATATGACAATGGACTGAATGAAGAAGTGGTAATAACGTAGCAATAACTGATTGTGGGGTTTTGAAGATATCTCGAGCATATGACGTCTTATACAGGAGTTGCAACTTTGTATGGAGGAAAACAAATAGCGAGGAAATACTCAATAAGCAATAATTAAAAATCTCCTTGTATTTTGCCTGGTAACTTTTTCTTTTTGGAGAAAATATCTTACGCTGATCAGTAATCTCTACCAAGCAGATCGGTGAAATTGGCCGTAAGGGCTGATGCGGGCATGCGTGCTTCACGTTAATGAGTTTCAGAAATGTGCTGATATTGTGAGCTGAAAATAGCGACCCGTAAGCGAAGTGGTAAGCAGATATGCAGAGCAATGAAATGTTTCCTTTTTGCAAGTCGCCCATCACAAGGCCAAAAGGTCACTCGAGGTGTGGGCTACTTTTTGAAGGGATAGAAACCTGTCCCAGTGCGCAGAAACAAGACATGGAGATATTATAAAACGCTCCTCTTCACAGCACAGCTAAGAACATGGAGGGGTAAATGATTCCGTTGAGAGACAAATATAACTGCCTCTCTCCATATTTGAAGCAATTATAGTAATGTGTCTTGCTCAAGGACACAAGTGTCATGACCGGGATTGAAAACCAGTTAATGCAATGATTTAAAAACCCGTGCGCTCTCTTTTAATTTTATTTAATTCAATTTATTATATATTTATGAAAGTCTTTTTTCGGACAAGTTTTCTCTTTAAACTTGTGCGTAATGGTTTTTGTTGGTTTGTTGGGTTGTTTGTTTGTTTGTTTGTTTGTCTGTCTGTGTTTTTTCCTTCACGTTTCTGGTTTCCGAGGATTTTTTTTAAGGGCAAAAGGGTTCGAGAACCTGCTTTTGCGATGTCATTTGGAAAAAGGATTCGCTCCCAAGGTGAGGGGGCGGCAGATGGCATTGAGTATACAATGCTCATCACAAAACGGTGTATGTGTAAAAATAAACTTGTATGCAATTATTAACATCACCACGTGCGCATGAAGAGTACTCTAATTGACACCACCACCTCTCTACCCTTCATTATTATAGAAAGAGCTCTTAGATAAAAATAACTCATTCAAATAATGGGCGACGTAATAAGTCGGTTTCCTTGTAGAGAAAAAAAAACAAACAACTGCAGTGGTTATCTCAACACGCGGTCAGCATATACCAACGTCAACCGGAGGCTGCCGTCGCCGCTTTTGAAACGGTCCAGGCGTTATTTTAACTATCAACGCAAACATTTGCACAGTGTGGGTTTTATCCTGGTCCCGAATTGCATTTTATTTTTTTACCTCGGTGAAATTATTACCAGGGTGCTCGGTCTATGGAGAGGATTAAATGAACATAGCGTTGCACATGCTACCTTGCTTTTAAATCTTGTTGCATTTTAGGTCAATAAATTGAAAGAGCTGAATCACTACTGTAATTCATCTGTCTTGCCTAATGTAAACCGGTTTTCTTTTGTGATGCAATGGCCCTCTGGTCTTTATACGAGATGTTACTATCGATATAGGTTCCGCTTTACGCGAATGCCCTACGCGTTTCGATCCACCAACATAATGACGTCTTGCATCAAGGCTACAAGTTATCTTGCATGTGCAATGGGACATTTAATTTGCAGTGTAGGGGCATACGTATGTACGCCACATTCCCGACGATATCGTTTCATCACTCTGCTTGCAGCAGTTTGCACACTTTTATTCGCTCGAGATTTGCAATGCCATAAAAAATGACGCGATAAAACAATACCTACTGGCTAAAACCCCCTAAGACACCGGCTTCCTTGCTGGCAGTGTGAATTATCGTAATAAGCATCATTGTCTGAAATAATGACGGTTATCATTAACTGCAGAAATACATGACCTTAGGGGGATGGTATTTGTTTACGTAGTATGATAATGGACTTATACACAAAGATATACAAGTAGTTATTAAAATAAGGAACAAATATCAGAGAAAAACATTGCTTGAAAATATATGAGGCTTCAAAAATTCCCTTTTCAGAAAAAGATGAAATTAATTATTTCTGCGTAAGCTGTGACTCAAAACCATCAACTGTTTTATTTGAAAACGACCTCTCTGGGGCAACTCTTGGTGGCGGGCTATAATTATGAATTGAGAAGTAGATTCAAAGGACAAGGGAATGCCACAGAATTGCCAGGAATTGGCCAGCAAACTTCATGGCAAGCTGTGGCAAGTGAAGGTAAAGGTTATCCCTGTGGTGGATGAAGCACCTGGCACCATTCCCAAAACGCTTGAGATGCATCTAAATTAAATTGTGACGACGTAGGTGGCGCTCTCGGGAACAAAGACTTTACTCGAGAAATACCGGTACAAAGAAAAATAAGACTCGTTTTGAATGCTGTGTCGGAGCGCAGTATTAATAAAATAATAACAAATGGAAACCGCTTTAATGTCCAAAAACTCTACTCCTTGAAAACAAGATACCACTGGTAGTGAAGTGCATAAACTCGTACAAAAGAAACAAAGTTGGCCTTTAAATTTATCTAATTTAAAAAGGACACTACTTTCTGAAAATGCAGTGCTCTTTGTGAGCACTTTTTTCATCGTATGCATGAATGCTAATAAATTTCGTTCAACTGAAGAGGATTTTTAATCAGAGAATGCATGATTGCACTTCATTATACGCTACGGACCGAAATACGCCTACTCTATTACTTTCCATTACATCAGAGGCGCTCGCAAGAATTGTCCGTTGGCTGAGCTAGAAATGCTCACCTGGACAAATCCAGCTATTTGATCCCCTAGTTTTCAACAAAACACCGTACAACCAACAAGTGAACATTTTAAGAATCTGGTTGGCCACCTAGTGGGCAGATAGGGGAGAGATTTGGGGGGGAATTGTTCCTTTGATAATACAAGCATGGAATTTTAAACACAGTCTGAGTATGTCACGATAAATATATTTGGCTATAGGGCCATTGCAGAAGTCCTGTGAAAATATAGGAGGTAAAACAAGCAAGGCAGCCATCTTAACAATTTTGACAATTGCTTGTTATACTACTCTGGTTTGTTCTAAGTAGAAATCTGCAATGGCCCTATAGCTAAATATCTTTCTCATGACATACTCTGTGTTCCAAAATCCATGTTTGTACTCTCTGACGTAAAATATTGAAAACCACTCGTTTTGTCCGCCATACCACTCTTGTAAAGAGCCATATGGCGGACAACTTGATTACATTTTATCGGTATTGTACATATCCTATTGTGTATATTAAACTCCTTGCATAAACGCAAACAGCGCAACTCGAGGTCAAAGGAAGAATTATCATTGGCTGAGAGTTGTGCGTGGCGTGCACACACGTACGTGCACAATAGTTTCCATTAATTGACATTAGGGATTGCAACCCATGCAACGGGTCTGCGGTAGCTTTTACTTAGCCTTTAATTGTCCAACATATCAATTTTATGTGCGCAGTTGGCTCATAATGCATTCGATTTTGCATTGTACGAGCGCTTTCAACTGTACGCCCGGCAACTAGTTAATATTTTACATCATGTGTCTCAGGGTTAATGGAAACGAACATGACAGAGGCGCTGCATCTTTTGTCACCATAGCAACAGCGTAAAAATAGCACACATTCTAAGCATGGACAATTGACGGCGCGCCATTGTCGGTTGGGCCCTCCTTTTTTAATGATCACAGACACTTGACATTAAACGCGAGAGAATAAAACCACAAATCAATTAAAGCTATATATGCTATTGAATTGTGAAACAGTTTTCATCGTTCACATCCTCTCTTTTTCAACACACAAACACAGTCCTTTGTGGCATACACTGTGTGGACATTCTTTTGTCACCGTGCATTTAACAACAAGAAATCTTTTAAACCACTGCCACTTTTAGCAGAGAGTGTTTTGAGAACTGGTTTGCGGACACCCAATCCCTTTAATATGATACTCGGTTTTTAGTTATCCAATGATATACAGAAAATGCTTCCTTTTTGAGTGAAACGAGAATGTCTAGTTCGTGAAAACACTGTGTGAACTTGTTTAAATCCACATAGTGTTTGAAGTTCCTGCATCACAGTGTGGACATCTTTTGTTATCAGGTCCACACTTCGTACGAGCGCTTAAACACGTACGCACACACACGAAAGTGGGTATGCGCCTGCGTTCGGGGATCTCCTATTGTCCCTCTTTTGTTTTGTCCCTTTTTTGGCAAGAGCTCACGTTGGTTTTGTTCATACTTTCCAAATGGGGACCTTCACCCACACCGGGACCCTATTGTCCCTTTTGTTATAGGTCCCCGGTTTGAATAACTCCAAATATTAGGACACAGTCCTCGATTTACCGGGTCGACAACATAATGGACAATCTATTTAATCACTCTATTTCTGACATGAGTTTACATGATATTGGGCCATTCTGTAACCATAATGCAGTTTTGGCACTTGCCTTGTGTCCAGTCTTTATCACAAATTGTTTTTCTTCTAGTATTTTGTCTTTCTGTATATGCTATGCACTGTTTGTAAAGTACGAACTATATTTCTAGTTGTTGTTATTCTTCTTCTTAACCACAGAGATAATTGTAGGGATACAATTTGCATAAGGCGCCTCAAGACTATTAATGACCTCATGGTCTGAAAATAGAGAAAATACCTCTCTCTGTACGCTATTATGGTCTTAACATCTCAGAAAGGAATTAATAACAACTGTGTGTTTTTACAGCTCCTTTTCCCCCGACGGATGTTCTGGTGTATTTTTTGTGCTTCTACTCCTCTATGTGGTTACACCAGCCACCACCTCCTACCCTTTATCCAGATTACTTGTCTTTGTTCATCTGCAGTGATACTTCTTCTACATTCTTGTCACCATTTTTGCACTTGACCACATATCGGGCGTGTCTATCCGTTTTAAACGACGAATTTAACGAAAGGGATCCGGTTGCTTTGACAGCGAGGACGTCCTCGCTTCGCTTTCGTATACAAAACCAAAGGAGACGTCGCTAAAAAACTTAAGTCCAAACAATTGGATGACAAGGAGAAGTCCTTATTTTATGGCGTAGACAAACGGTGTGTGCATGTGCATTTTTACGGTTTTTTTTTATAAAGCATTGAGAAAGACTGCTAGGGTCGAAACGTCACGCCATTAGCAAGTGAATATAAGCCTTCAAAAATAATTTCCCCTTTCATTTTCAGTCTTGTTCTATATCTTTAATGCATGCAACCGCTGACAGCCTCAATTTATTAATGCGTGAGGTTTTCTTTTATGTCTGACTCTCGTGCCTCCATGTGGAAAGTCAAAGAATGGCTTCTAAAAATAGTGTATGGCCTTGTAATGGTTGTTCGGTGGTGACATTTCATTGTTATGGAGAACAGAACCAAGTACACTTGTCAAATTTCAGTTAACGCAGTGCAAAATGCAGCTGATTTAGAGTATCCGAACAACTTTGGGCGGTTTTAGGAGCCACCAACCGCACAAATATTAAGTAAAAATAAAATACAATGCAATCAGTGTACAATATTTTGCTTGGAAAATGTGTATTTTTAATGTTTTGAAATATTTTTTGTAATTTCAAAATGGATTTAGTATTGCGCTCGCTTGCTTTCAAGAATACGACCTATTGCAACACACTGTAGGTGTTTTATTGGATAAACAACAAAGGATAAGGAGCAACTCTCAACAGCACAATTTGCAGAGATTTAAAGAAGGCAATGTGTCCCTGTGAACTTGTGTACTTTTCATACACACAGCATTTCCACTTTCCAAAAAAGTGAAACTCCCTTCTTTTATATTGCAATGAGCAAAAAGGCAACGCGCTTATTATATCTTGCGCGGGAAGACTTTGAACCAACCGGTAACTTTTTAAGTTGATTGATATAGCGCGCCCCAATAAGGGGCAAACACTATCTATGTTGACCAGCTGCATTATCCGTTCCCTCAAAGTGCGCGCCAAAAGCGAGCGGGTAAACACAACGAAAACAAAACAAATGCAAACGATGCCATGCGTAAAATGGTGCAAGACCAGCCTGTCAACGTAATTGGGTTTAACAGATTGATGAAGTGTTGCAGCGTGTCAGGTAGATTGAAAACCTTTGTTGGGCGGGAGCTCTACATTGGTCTTGACGCCTTGTGTCTGATAATTGTTCGACGTTTTTTTTTAACGGTTGACACATCTTTGATTTTAAAGGCGTACGTTCATTTCAACCCTCTAGTATTCACGACGCAGGGGTATAAAGGGGGTACCTGCGAGGGTAGAGGTTGATATTGTGTTTGAAAAAGCCTTCGGAGCGCCACGGCAGCTCGGGGCTGTATACTCCCCAGGGAGCTGTAATAAAGATTACAGGAATGCTATTGGCCCAATGACCAGGGCACTAATGTAAAGCGCATTGAGACGTTATTGTGAAGGGCGCTTTATAAGAACTAGTAATTATAATTATATTCAAAAGTGGGGTTATATTGGAGGTAAATTTAAAACTAGATTGAGAGCATTTTGGAATATTAAATTCTGTTTACAGCCTTAGTTTCAGTAAACACACCGTTCCAACCAACCTGTGAACAATTTCATCAACTTCGGAGGACATTTTTCAGTTACAATTTGCATTTTTTAAGGTCATTTCTTTTGCACATTCATGCGTGTTTGTTTCAGCAACGGCAGTCGCAATAACAGCGTTGAGGGTGAAAAGCCTTGTTGCTCGGGATGAAAATAGGTTTATGGAAGGTTGGTGCTCATGTGTACTTTATGGTCAGTGAGCTTTCAGCAAGTATAGTGCGGTGGTTTTAAAAGGACCGGAGTACAGCTGTGGCGTAACACCTCGACGTTTCGATCAGTATGATGGACTTAGATGCTTTCATGTTGTGTGGTTGTAGATTGCTCATTTGGGGACTAAGGCGGGGAAGCCGGAACAATTTAAATCAATTTCTTCCCCAGATCATCCGTCATTTATTTTACAGAAAATAAGACAAAACCATGGTTCCCCCTTTCAAATTATTGTATTTTCATAAAAATTAGTAGAAAAATATCGGCGAACCAACGTTCACCGAACCTACTAATTTATACACAGCAAAGTTGAAGTGATTTTCACATTACTCCGGAGAAGGGTTGGCGGCAACACGGTAATCGTGTCTGTCACACGGTGTAGTTTCGTCGATGTCATCTGGCGAAGCATCTAGTGACAAACAGCAGTATTGCGATATGAGGGTGGGGGACGGTAAGCCCAATTGAATCGTTGGCCATCCTCTGACATCACTTTATACGATTTGAATGAAATCCTAGATTTCGTGTGTGGGAGGGGAAAGCGAGAGTTATCCTACATTAACCTAATAACAATGTTATAATAGGAATGCTCGGATTGCTTTCAAGGTGGGGTCTAGCCAAGCATATGTAACATTAATCAATATGGCGCTTATCAAGTTAGGCAGAACGAAAGCTAATAACGAGACATGCCTTGTTTGTTTACGCCCTACATGACGAACTGCTAGCGGCGGTTTAAATGTTCCGTATTTTCGCATTGACCACGCATCAACTCGATGAAGCTGGCTTCATCGTGATTATTCTTACTTATTAAAGTTGTATTGTACGGAAGCGTAGTGCCACATAGATAAAATAATTCCCGCTCTTAACGTGTACGTACAAGATAACTATCATGTACGTACCCGATAATTATCAAGTACGTTACACGGTAATTACCATGTATACTATGTACATTATAGCAATCGTGTACGTACATGATAATAATCGTGTACGAACACGATAGCTTTCGTGTACGTACATAAAAGTCCAAATTTATCGTGCACCTACATGCTAACGTCCACAGTTATCATGGACGTTCATGATAATATCGTGTACGTACATGATAGTTATGAGCTTATGAGCGGTTATGTCCCGTTATGGACCTGTCAACAATAAAACCATCTTTGAAATCTGCAAGGCATTATAAAATCAACTACAGCAGTATAGCGACAGCAGTAGCCCAATAAAACAACCAACAGAAGCATCTACTTCTTGACTATTAACCCGATAACTGCGCACACTCCACAATCACGTGTTCCCATGCCCTCCTACCTCCTGACAAAAGCGTAACTCCGCCCCTTGATCGTCACATGCATCCTTCCAATAGTGTGTATAATATGCACATACTTTATGACATAATCGTTGGCGCATAAAAATGGAGGATTCACAATACAGCGCGCCACCAAGAGTTCTTCCCCAGAGAGGTCGTAGGGCTTAATAAGAAAACGGACAGTCGAGAGAATTTACAATACACTCAGACTGTCGGTGAAGGCAATTTCGAAGCCTAGCTTTATAATTGCATTTGTTATCCACACTGCAATAAAAAACACTTTATGACCCTTACTCCTTTTTTTTCGTGTATGCGTTTTTGAAGAGATTTGTCGTAGGCTCTTGACGCAACCGTGAATGAACTGCTCAAAGTTACTGTGGGGTCGATGTGGTTTTGTAACCTCGTACAACGAACGGACACCGCGTGCACCCAGCCTAATTACAGCACTGTCACAGTTCCGCTCGGTCAGCGCCTGAACCAAAGGCACTACTCTTCCTGTTTCTGAAAGATTGGACCTCTATCAATAGTAATGTAGCTCTATATGGTGTAAATCCATTGGAAATAATTTTTGTCATTCTTTGCCTTGTGCGAGGAATATGGCTCGATCACAACATTAATATTTTACCTGAACTGTTTCATTTTTTTTGCAACATTGGTTCAAAATTTAATAAGAGGGCTAACTAATCGCTTACATTATCATACCGTGCGTGTATGTGTAGCGATTGTGCGCATTGCGCTGATTAGCAGTCACACAGTCCCATCAGGCATCACTACATCCTTAACAAGAATTTGTTCAAGCTCATCAGCCCATCTTCTATAGAGCTATGGTTCATCATTGTATTTTGGGGGAAGATAAAATATTTACATTGTTTTCCTTTTACTTTTTAAATATTTTTTTATTATAAATTTGTTTGAGGGGGTCTTTGTGCAAGAATATAACATTTTATTTTTATTTTTGGAATTGAAATTAGCTGAGTTGTTGGGAAGATTGAAGCATTGGTACAGTTATCAAACTATAAATACATAAATGTAAATATATAAAATACAAATAGGATTTCACATTGATAATGTTTTGTTTGTTGTTATTTTCTACCACTTTTGCGCCGTTTCTTGAATTTCATTTTAATGTGTTGTTGACAATGTTCTTTCTCCCACTGTTTCCTCAGAGCTGTCAAGGTGCCAGACTAACAGCACATTGGGTTGTGTTGTATTTGGACCAAAAATGGCGTCCAGCAATCACGTGACCAAGGAAAACTGGTCCCTCCATGTTGCAACTCTCTAAACACACAGCTCTGGTTTTCCTGTTGAATATACCCCCTCCCTCGTCGTCTTTCGATCTTGAACATGGAATGGCGTATAGGATATGACAGACGTCCGCTCCAAAGACCGCGTCTGCCCTGGGGCCTCACTCTGCTAAAGGGCGCCTCACATAGTCTCCAAGAGTCACCTGGAAACATCGCACGGTCCGGTACGTCGTCTTTCACTGTGTGTTGATTGGTTGCCGTTAATATTGCAAACGAACTGAAGCGTGACCGTTCCACGCTCGGAATCAAGCTACCGTGACGAAGGAGTTTCTAATCAAATATGTTCCATACTGAGCCGGTTTTATAAGGTTTTGGCAATATGTAAAGTAGGTCGATACATCCGTATGCCAAGGAAAGATTGAAGGTCAAAACTCAGGAAGTGGGAATTTGTTGTACTGTGTGTGTTTTCTGTACTGTAATTTTTAATGTTTTGACCTATGGAAATAATAAATTAAATAATAAAGGGAATGATAAAAGCAAGAAGTATCGTTGTTTTTCTCCATGATAATAAGTGTACATCAAGTACTGAATTTTCAAAGCGACCCGATGTATTTAGTTAGATTCTTTCACCACTTACAGCGCCCTAGAAGAACGCCCAAAGGAATAGCTAACCGAAAAACACGATTTAATACCCTTTGACGGATCGTGATGTGTTTGTTATTCGTGACACACACGGCTCAATATCCAAAACCTAAATTTAATGTTCCCTTTTTTCTGATTCGTGATTATTTTAAACACTTAAACACAAATTGAGAAAATATTTCTAACGCGTGACAGAAATGATATGGAATCGTGCTCGAGGCTCAATGTATAAGTCTGGCCTTTTGTCACTTTCCATTAAGCACAGAATTATTGAGGTTGATTTGTATTATATTCAATAGATCCGCATGCGTCATGTTTTTGGACTGCCCTTGATACAAATTCCCTGCATTCAAAATATACGGAGCTCTTGAATGCCTCACCGGTTGTCTAGATCTCACCAAGTCGACTTCGTAGGTTCAGTAACGCGTCTTTGCAAGGTATATATCAAGACAAGCCGACCTTTAGGTGCAGTAAGCTATTCTGGCGAGGTAAATATCAAGACAAGTCGACCTTTAGGTCCAGAAAGCCATTCTGGCGAGGTAAATATCGAGACAAGTCGACCTTGGTTCAATAAGCCATGCTGGCGATGTAAATATCAAGGCAAGTCGACCTATACCGTAACATTAGTCGACCTGGCGAGATGAATTATCTCGTTATCTGGATAAGTTATATGTCACCCTTGTAGCTCCGTACAAAGTGAATTGGCATTTACCTAATAGCTTTTTTTACCTGTCATATTTATAAAAATGCTTTTAGAGTAAATTGCATTAACGATGAACAGGATCATTCATTGAAATTAGTTTCTGAAAATGAAATCATCCAAGAGAATAATTATCTTAATTGGATGAATTGCTTGTCATGTCGTTAGTCATTGTACTCGGCTTGGCGATTTATGGGGGAGTAATGAGTCATTAGAATGCTTGACGGTGGAGAAAAAAACGGACCCCGAATTCAATTGAAAATGAAAATTAAAAGTGACAATAAAAAAAAACGACGTCACCCATTAATTTCAGCGATGAATTTATCGCGCTTTCATCAACATATGTACTATTGTATCCTGACATTTGTGACATTCAAACCAGTATCAATCCTCCAGAGAAATATGCCAGTCTGAAATGCTTTCAAATTTGAGAAATTAGCATTTGAAGACCCCCAAAACCATACTTCCTTTTCTATATATAATTTTTTATTGCATCAATCGAACTAAGTCAAATTAAAAACAGAACGAAAACCTTGATGAACTTTTTTTAAACCGCTCGTGGTTGTCAGTAAACAATTATTGAGAAATCGGCTCAATAATATGTATTGCGCTGTTGATTGTTATAGTGGAAATGCGCAATGTATATCTAATATTAAAAATTTATACTATTATTATTTGTGACGTGTCATTTGCGAGTGGTCAAGCAAACTCGACTCAAGCTCTGTAGTTTCTGATCAGCAGAGTGTGGGTTCGAGTCCCGGTCTTGACACTTGTGTCCTTAAAGGCAAAGTATACCTTTGGTTTTTGGAACCGTACGTTTGCCTTAATGCTATATAATTGTAGATATATACCATAAAACTAACCTGTGTAAATTTCATTTCAAAAGGTGGCAGCGTTTTTTAGATATCGCCAAAAATCTGGAGCGGTTGCTTTCACGCAGAAGAAGTATCCGTCATTGGAATACACATTCGGAGAAGCGTTACGGCCATAACGCTTCTCAGATTCAAGTTTTTGGGGGATAAAAAGTGATATATTTTTCCATAACTGCAGTACTTCGAAGTGAAACGTTTCTCAAAATGCAGTATACTATCCAAAGCTGCTGTACTCCTTAACAAGTAAGTTTTTATTGCAAAAATTTTTCAGAGTCATTACCAAACGTATGCAATGCCTTTAAACATTTTTAACCATTATTGCTTCGTCCTTCGTATGGGACATAAAGCCGTAGGTCCCGTGTGTTGTGTAATGCACGTAAAAGAACCCAGCACACTCATCGTTAAAAGAAGGGGTTCACCCCGGTGTTTCTGGTATGGTTGTAAAACACCTTGAAAAGCATTACATGGTGCTATGTATATAAATGAGCCGTATAATCCAAACATTGCTCAATAAACATAACCATGTAAAAAAAAATACAAAACATAAAAAAATATGACTAAATTTACAATTCAATTTACCACAAAATACCACCCAGCAGAAAATAGCCAAAATATTTATTCACATTCCCAGGAGTTTAAACATAGAAAAAGGAATGATGCAGGGAATTCAAAAAAAAAGTGGGCTAAAATATACAAAACCTAACCAATTACTGTCTTCCAAGTAACTTAAATGACATTTCTTGAAATGGTATAACTATAATCTCTGCTGTGTTTCTAATTGTAATAAATTCTGGACTATAGAAAAAATTGTGTTTCCATTAGGCGGCAGACAACCTGTTTCTTTGCAGTGTGACTGAAGGTTACACCGTTGTTAGTAGAGCAGCCTTGATAACGAGGTAGAATCTAATGTATTCTGTTTTTGCATCCAAGGTCGCGCGTCTATGTTTTATCACCCCTTGTGATGAATCCATGATATTTTTTTTCTAAAAAGGCAAACCTTTATTTTTTTTCCTTCACTCAAAAACACCGTTAAACCGTCATATCAAGCCGAAGCGACACATCCTCGGCATGTTTCTTTTAAGATACTACTTATGGTACTTACAGATTCACTTATAGGATCACCAATTTACAACTCAAGATTGCCAAAAATTGAAGCATGAAAAGACGTTAATGCTACTGGGAGGATCTGAAATTTATCATCAGTCTCACTATAGACCTTTAATCATGCTACCACCATCTTGGTCATGTTCCCTGTATCCAATAACAGTAATAGATGATCATATTTATTGTACTAAAAGGAACCAGACTATTTGCCCTTCAAGCCTCGGTTTGTTTACATTGGTTTGAATGGGAGAAAATCAAGATGGCCGCACCATAATAAAGGTCTATACTGTAGGGTGAGTCATTGCGTCACACTTGCCCGCATCTGCTGCACGCCCAAAAGTGATCGCTACTTCCGGTTCCAGAGCTGACATACGTTTGTGTGCAATTTTTACCCCAAATCACACATTTCATCGTTCAAAGGCGTTCTTTTTGACACAAACTTATAATTCTGAGAAGACCTTGAGTCATGAAGAACATATGTCAAAGCCAAGTCCAATTATTAAACTTTACTTACATAAATCCTCTTGTAAAAACTAGCTCAATGTCATGGGCTACTCGCAATTAATCGGTTGGCAGGTTGGAGCCTGTTTGAGTGAAGTGGGCGTGGCTTACAATGGCATTACATTTACCAACAGGATACCCACTTCCAATCACTAACTGAATAGTCATGCTCCTTCTTCTGGTGATCTTCATTTTCCATTCACAAAGAAACTCGGTCAAATGACAAACCCGTAAATATAACACACAGAAAAGGGTCCTGCACATAGGCTTATACTGTTGAACTGATTATTTTTGTTACAGTTTTGTGAGTCAAAGTCAGCAGTGATGGAGCGTCAGTGAATTTGACAGCATCGTCTTGTATTTATCAACAGTGTGTGCTACTTTTAGTTCACCAGGCCTATTTCAAAAATAAAAGATAATGATCAAATAACTGGAATTCCAGGTATGGAGCAAACGGAAATTTACTTCATTGTAAAAATGGTAGATTTCCCCTCAAAAATGTTTATGTTATCATCACGGACAGATGTCAGCTCGGGAATATGTAGCGGAGTATCTAAGGAGGTGCAGCCCCCCCCCCCCCCCATTTCATGTCCGTCCCCTCCCCCGGGTGCATTCCCATTTGAATTCTGGACATTTGAAATAAAAAAGAAATAGTAGACTAAAATGTTACATTTTCTAAGCTTTATGTAGTAATTTCAATGTTTTAAAACGATGTATTTTCTATAAACGCGCAGAAAATGTGTTCATTTTTACCTCCACGTCAGAGTATCTGATAAAAAAACAAAATGGCATAACAAGAATGTTGAAAAGGAGCTTGGTTAAGAAATATGTAAACGGATACTACAGTTTTAATCAGCCAGACGTGCCCAATGGAGGAGAAAAAAATGGTGCACTCTCTTGTGTCCCCTCAAATAAAACTGTTACCCTAGTTTCGTCGCTGGGATTCTGACTGCCAAACCCAGAGTTATCGTGGATGATACTATCAGGTGAATTGGCTGAAATCCAAGAAGTTGAATCAATAAAAATAAAATGTTATTCCATCCGTGTAATTTTTCAAACACTTGTGCGCATTCTTTTAATGGAATTCTGAAGGATATTTTGACATAATATTCTTAGGAAAGCTGTAAAGTCAGAATGAGCCATCAAAAAAAGGTTTATGTGTTATATGTTTTTCCTGGTCATTTTCGGCAAACAAAAACAGCCTTATTTCATTTCCAATTGAAACTGGCATGCCACTCTAACATATATTATTCAATCAAATTTACAAGTCGTTCTTTTCAGCCAAGCGAAATCGGAATTCAATTTAGCAGAGTAGGCGCAACCAGAGATTTCTGCAAAATGCTGCTGCAAAGTTGATTGCTGTCCGAGTTGATTATTAAAATAAATGGCTATATTTTTTTTTATCTCATGAGGCAAAGAAACAATTGCTTATTTAACATTCAGTGAATTTGAAAGACTGTCTTGAGGAGATTTCAATTTCGCGCGAAATAGAATAACGCGACGTTTAAACTGGCCGCTTATTTGCCGAAATGACCAGGAAAACCTGGAAAGCCTTGATATCAATGTGCTGTGATGTCTTAAACATTCTAAATGTTAAGAAATAATTTCCTTTATGCCTTGATGAGGTTTTCTTTGAAATCTCTTATTCTCATCTATTGGATGAGCACATATACCCAGTTGTTAGTTTGGGCAGGAAGTGCCAGTTTTTGGCATGGAGCGTCATGATGTTGTAATTGTTTTACTATGAAACGATGTGCGACCATAGGATCATAAAAAAAATCCCAATAAAAAAAATGATAATCGTTTGAAACACTAAAATTAAACTGAACCCTCCCAGTCTGCCAACTATCTCCCCAATATAAAATCATTTGTTTTAACCATTCACAACAGCAACAACAACACCAACAACAACAACAACAACAACAAGCACAACAACAACAACAACAACAACAACAACAACAACAACAACAACAACAACAACAACAACAACAACAACAACAACAACAACAACAACAACAACAACAACAACAACAACAACAACAACAACAACAACAACAACAACAACAACAACAACAACAACAACAACAACAACAACAACAACAACAACAACAACAACATCAAGAAGCACAACAACAACAACAACAACAACAACAACAACAACAACAACAGCAACAACAACAACACAAACAACAACAACAACAACAACAACAACAGCAACAACAACAACAACAACAACAACAACAACAACAACAACAACAACAATCAAAAACCTCTAGAACAAAGCGCCAGGAGCAAACACGAATCTTCAACTGCCAGGCCAACTCAAGCAGACACGCAAACATTCATTAGAATTTTCTCCGCCATCTAATCAAAGCCTTGACTTTGGAGTTCTACCTGGAGGCAGAGGTAGTTCTCATCCTCGATTCACAGCATGTGCCTCATTTAATCCAAAAACTCCATCTCTTCATTTTCACACGTACGAGGGTCGTTGAAAGCTTTATGTTCCAATTATTGTTTTCATTTAGACTATGCATGACTGCAACATCTGTATCGGCACATCCTGCATTTTCCCTCCAAAATTGGTTTAATAATAATAATGAAAGACATTGCATGAATTTGATTTCACACATAAAAGACGGTTTGTTGCTGGCATTAATAGCTATTATCAGTTAGAAGCAATGCTTGACAAAAACGATGACATCTTTTCTTGGCGAAAAAAACTGCTACGGGTTTTTGTCAGATGTGAGAAGGGCCGAATTTGTTCCTTTGGATTAAGAATTGTCATGTATATGTTTTATTAATATTTCTAAATGACTTGTCATTAAACAACAGAAAATTTGCTGTCGACTGATGGCCTAAAAAAATAAAAATGCTATATTTAAGCTACAAATCTCGCAAAAATACTCCATGTTTGTCAACCCAGTTAAATCGAGGAATTGTCTTTGCAATTCTGTATAAAATATTTATTTATTTATTTCTTAGGGTGTTTTAGAGGTGTTTTGCTTGAAACAGTTATTTGCAAATGTTTAAAATGTTTACCTTTGTGCAGTTCTAATGAAAATGTATGCGGCAATTCATTTCAATAAAATATTTAATTATATTTTTATTGTTGACAGCGTTCTGATTGTACACATCTTTTGATGAATGTTGTATTTCCTTGACACTCCCTGTTCAACTTTTATTCATGGTACAGTATGTCTAAAGATTAAAAAAAAATAATAATAATAATAATAATAATAATAATAATAATAATAATAGATAAATAAATAAATATATAAAAAAAAATGGATTTGGTTTTGTAAGCGAGATCCTCGTTGGTTTCGAAACAAAATCGAACTGCAGTCGTCTTTAGTGTCCCGAAACCCCCCAAAAATGTTTAAGTCCTCGACTACAAGTCCAACCACTTATCAACTTGATCTCATTACCCGTTACTTTAATGATTGCGCGAAGTACCGTTATCAATTTTGTTTCAGTTGTGCTCTGCTTTTTTTAATTAAGCCCCCTGGGGAAATTGTAGCAAATTGATGCCTGATATGAACTAGAAACCTCGTCAACACTTTTCCAAACAAGCCGTATGCAATCCTACAATTGTACACGTGATAACATAGTTTAAAACGCTCCATGCTATGGAACAAGCGATAGTGGTGAAGTGGGTTTCCATGGTAAATATTATCAACATTACTTTATTTGTCATTTCTTATTCGACAATTTACACATAAAATGTACAACGTAAGAACTTTTATAAGAAAAAAACAAACGATTGTAAAATGGCCATTGTAAAATGGCCATTGTAGAATACAAAACAATTCGCAACAACCAGACGAAGAAACAAGTAGACAGGTTTATTTTTATGACAGACACACCCCAACGAGCATTTAAAAATGAACAATATTGCGACACACTGAACAATCCAGGTAGTGTAAGTTAGAACTATCAAAGGTGCAATACCATGACGTATGTGTTAGTCCAACCTAGATCACAGTCACAAAACCAAACAGAAACAATCACAACAAAAATTGTTAAAACACACATACCGATTAAACAGAACACCACCAAAACAAACAACCAAAATCAAAGAAGTAAAATGGACATAAAATGCACGTTTACAAAATCCAATATACAATTATGCGTATCGACCAGCTTGCTCGGGATTTGAACTCACTTTGTATTATTGTATAAAACCTACGTTAAGGGACACGTTGCCTTCAAATCTCTTAAAATTTTGCTGTTTGGAATTGCGCTCCTTTGTTCCTTTTAGTGTGGAGTGTCCTCAGTGCGCGTATTCCGTACCACTATGTCGGACTGTGTTCGACAACCAATCTGGACCATTTTTTACGCCACATTATGGCTGACGCATTGCGTCTGTGAAACCACTATTGATCGACAGGAGTGGTTTGGTGGAACTAATGTTACATCAGACAAAACGGTTCGTTTGGCGTTTAAGTACATTAGTCCATGACATGCGTTGTATGTGCATAGTTGATGCAGTTAGTCAAGTACCGGTCTGAAACTCGTGCCAGTTTCTACGAGTTGGACATTTTACCGTTTTTGATTGTTCTGTCTTTCAGAAAGGACATTAAAGCCATTAAACACAGGCACGTATTAGAACCAGCATCCAATCCTGTTGCTACGTCTGACGTCATTACAGTATAAACCACGCCCACTTCACACGTGCCGGCTCCCAGCATCATCAGAAGCCCCATTGTAAATGCATTGGTCTACAAAGTTTTTTCAAGAAAATGAGCGCACAATTGACCTCAGAATCTAAAAGTGTTCGTTTTACTGACTGCGCCAAAACAAACATGTTTGCCAATTAAGAAAACATTAAGGGTAAAAAATTACCCAAAACTCCCTCGAGAGCTGCGAAAATCATGGAAATCGGCACTGAATTTTGGAAATTCGTAAGAGGGCAATATTTCCCACCCCCGCCCCCCCCCCCTTTAAACACCCCCACCCCCGTGATCATATTCCTTACATTTAGGGTTACTCAAATTTTAACTATCAAATGCCTTGACTGACTGACCAGCATTTCTATTAGCTTTTCAAATAGATAGTTGGGATTATGGGTGAAAATCATTTGAAACCATTAATTGGTTACCATAAAGACACATTTGGCAACGTAAGACTTCGATTATTAAGAATCGATACTCGAATGCATCGAATCCATACTCGGTATTATACGGTTTGATCTATACTTGCCGCAACTCCCTTATCGTGTAACCCATCACCGGCTGCAGCAAAAACCATCAGAGTATTGTTCAATTAATGAGAATCGATTCCCTCGTGGCGCCGATACCGAAGGGCATTTATCACAAACGCACAGTCTATCTTCTGATACACGTCACTGTGGGTTTTCAGGACCTCCTGAACGAACCGATGTGGAAAGTAGATTTAAAGGCTAATTTAACCTTCAAGAAATACCCCTGCCAGGCAGATGACATTTTCTTTATCTTCTCTAACAGAACAAGGCATCGTTTCGAGAAGGATGTCAAATCCGAGAGTAAATCGCAACGGTTCTTGTGCCTGGGGCCAATTGGGGGCTTTCAGGCTGACTTGGAATCACGCAATTATGCGTGGTGCATCAGGGAGTGGATCAATGATACTGAATGGTTTGCATGTTGACCTGAACCAAAGAAGACGCCTCATTTCGCCAAGATTGCTTTGTGGATCTGCTCAGAGGGAAACTTGACTATGCGACCTTTTCATTCCAACATTAAGCTATGTCACAGCTGCATCGCTCATAACATTTATTTATTTCATTTAAATTTACCCAATCAGTTTCCCTTGTGGCTTATTACTTATTTATTTATTTATTTAGATTATTTATTTATTTATTTTTTATGAAAAAAATCGCCCAACAAAGGGCCAAAGGGCCACTCATAGGTTGAGGGCTACAAAAAAAAGTAAAGATCATTTAATAGGAGGAGAACATTTCTGTTCACATTTCTTTTAAACTGAATTAGATTGTTAGATGGTGGGAAACAAGATACAGGTTGTGGTTCCAAAGTGCAGCAGTACGGGTGGGGGGGGGGGGGGGAGCTGGAGCAATATCTCTTACTATTGGCCTTGGGCCTTCGGGGTCTTCAAATTCTATTTTCTCGACTTTGACAGTATTTCAGACAGAAATATTTCTATGGAAGACTGGTACTGGTATGAACTTCATAATCAGTAAGCTTTCAGATTGATAATAATAAACAAATTCGATGAATACCAATCCTGTGTTCTACGTTTAACCCGTGAAGTTTGAACATCGTTTAGTTAGAGATGTGAATAATGGTTTTGTGAGTAGTGTAGGCAGACCTGTTTTGCCTGTTGTAAATTTCATACGGAAGGTCACGTATGCAAATAAATATCTTAAAATTCACGTCTCATCCATAAACGTTATAATTGTCATAAAATGGTAAAGAAATCTTGGTCAAAGGTCACGGCAACCGTTTTACGTGCCTTTCACACCACTTCTGACACATTTTAATCAAATTGCAACTCCTTCCATTTAAGCAAGACCACTCTCTTAAAAAAAAAAACAATTCGCAAACTTCGAAGTCTCGGGAGATTCCTAGATACGTGCTTTTCTGTCTGGCGAGCAGCTGTTAAAAATAGAATTCAGTTTAGAGTTGCGAAAAAGCAATCGCATCAGGTTTTTTTTTTTCTATTGTTAACCAGTTGTAGCTATTGTATATGTAACAAGAGCATCTTAATTAATCGGTTTCACGACAACAACACGTCTTTCTAGTCAAGCGGTGACACTGGAAAATCATTTTAACGGCACGAACCACGACTGCGTCATCATTACCCAAGGGATAACAAACACAAAACGACGCCATTGTTACCGACTGTGCATTTTTCAGTAGTCTGCGCTCCGACCCAGTTATCTATTGAGTACTGACATTGTACAAAACGCCCATTATCCTGTTGGTAAGAGATGACGTTTTGGAGCCGGAAGTGCAGTGTAACGAATGTTATTGAACATGTATATATACCATTCGCTTAGATTGCACTTCCGGCTCCAAGACGTCATCACTTTACAACAGGATAGGTCTTTCTTTTGTTTACAAACACTGACCACCATTTTGTATGGGAAGCATTGAGCCTGCACAAAATGTACAGCTATATATTGGCACAAAATGTTCCCTAATATTATATGAGCACGTTTGTTACGAAGCATATTAAGTGCGATCGATTTGTTTTGAGTGACAACCATTGATTTGGCTAATTTGCAGTGAAGGTGCCTCATACTTTGCCCAACCAAGGCTGCAAAAGAAAGGCCTATAACCAATCATGCATCGGCGGCCACATAAACGTCTACAATATTTTGTTATCAAGCTATAAACCACACCGGAAACTGACTGGGTAAATTGTAATTCAATTTTGGAGTGAACAAAGAAAAAATTACTGGAACGGGATTTGAACCTGCGACCTCCGGATTAACGTGCCGGCGCTCTACCGATTCTAGTGTTTGCGGTCTCCCTATTTTGCCAATATATTATGTTCGGGTGCCAGTCAGAATCCATTTAAATTCTGGGTAATGCATCTTTGTTACAGCTGAACATCGGGCATTCATTTCGAGACAGGTCAGATCGCTGACCTCTACCAAACTGATCGGATGGTGAATCATCCAATTGGTGCATGAAAAGGGGCTGAGGGTACCACGGAGGGAGACATTTTGCTCCTCTAATCCAAGAGGAACATAAAGGTGCCTAGCAAAAGTGCTAGAGGTACCAAGGAGACATGTTTCTACTCTCATTCGAGAGCAACCCAAAGGTGCCTAACCATCGCTGAGGGGTATACAATGGATACATATTGCTACCCTCATTCAGGAGGAACATAAAGGTGCCTGACAAAGTGCTGAGGGTACCACGGAGACATATTGCTACCCTCATTCAGGAGGAACCTAAAGGTGCCTAGCGAAGTGCTGAGGGTACCATGGAGACATATTCCTACCCTCATTCAGGAGGAACCTAGAGGTGCCTAACAAAGTGCTGAGGGTACCATGGAGACATATTGCTACCCTCATTCAAGAGGAACCTAGAGGTGCCTAACAAAGTGCTGAGGGTACCATGGAGACATATTCCTACCCTCATTCAGGAGGAACCTAGAGGTGCCTAACAAAGTGCTGAGGGTACCATGGAGACATCTTGCTACCCTCATTCAGGAGGAACCTAGAGGTGCCTAACAAAGTGCTGAGGGTACAATGGAGACATCTTGCTATTCTCATTCAATAGGAACCGGAAGGTAATTCATAAAGGAACACAAAGAGAAATCTCAATGAACGTGATGATACGCAACTGTACCCGCAAGTTAACAGTTACTTCCTTTTAATAAGAAGGAAAACACACCTTCCTTTCATCCCAGACTAAAGAAGAGTTTAAAGGTTGTATGTAACATTACCCATCCCCTTTGTCAAATAAAAAGGGTGACCACTTGCAAAATCTTGACCTGTCTGACCCAGGAATGCCCGCTATGAGATAGTCTTTGGATTTTCTTGGAAATTTGACAATAAAGACAAAGGCAATGGATATTGAAGTCAGCATAAACCAAATCTGTTTCCGCTCTTTCTCGTATTGTATTGTCAGAACCACCAGGGGTCTGGTCCCCAGCTGGTTGTGTAAAAGAGAACCTGCATTTTGGCTAGGACACATACGCACCCCGCGAGGTCGTGTAAGCAATCAAAGTCACAAAGGAATGCAGGAAGCGTGTTGTCTGACATCGTGGATGTCATAACGCTTGCAACTAATTGCAGATTGTCAAACCAGTTTCGATTTGCAATCGCAGGAGAATATGGTTTGTTATGGCACGTATGGTTGCATGTTGATGAATGTTACACAACTTCATTAGCCTTGGATGTCTTGTCTTTGAATACATTTCTTTGGCAGCATTGACCACGTGGGTGATGGAACCTTTTTATTTTTTATTTTTTTTTATAAGAGTAACTTTCAATTATTAAAAACACAAAAACTCACCATAGATCCTACAGCAATCCTGTGGGAGATTAAATTATCATCAGATCGGGTGCATGTTTGTAAACCAAATGTATTCCTATCAGGGTTTTTTTATTTATTTTTTTTAATTTTTTTTTTATGAATCACACCTAACAACAACTTTGGAAGTTTCATGAACTTTTTGAGGGTTCCTTTGTTTCAATCCCAGAAAGATGTAATGTTTCAATAATTTGTCTAAAAGGGGCTGTGTCGTCATGATTATAGGAGTAAATGGAATAACCCTGTTACACGCGCGCGTTCGCGCCGGTGGTCGCAGTTTGACAAAGGCGGCACCCTTTGTGATTTGACCTCAAGCGTGCTCGTGTGCAGTGATCCGAGTGACATATTTCCATGTACAACCACAGGCCTGCTATATAATCATGACGCAACTCCTTTAAAAACTAAACATTTTGCGTTGTTTTCTTCGAAGCTGGACCCCATGATTTGACTATACTACTTTTTTATACACGTAAACTAACAACACACGATGTACCATCCGTATTTATGGTTAAGTTCTACGAAGCAACACTGGGCACAGTGGTGCACTGACTGGCAGTGCGTTACCCGCCTGCTTTACCCATGAGTTATTTCAGATGTAATTACGTTTCTTCTGCTTGTCTGCAAGGTTGCATTAGACAATAATTTAGATAATATTTCATCCCTTGGAGTTGTGAAGGATCTCCATTATGTCAAGCAAGTGTACTTGTCATGTGTAATTGCCTAACGAGCGCACTGAGTGTTGGAATAAAGCCCGAAGCATCTCTAATTCCGGTGAAATCAAACCCTCATCGCTTAAAATGTTGGGGTGGACAAAGAAAAATTAACAAGAGCGGGATTTGTACCTGCGACCACCGGCTAAACGTACCGACGCTCTAATAACTGAGCTATTAGCCCTAATGTTGGTGGCCTGTCTGTTTTGTAAATATCTTTGTTCGGGGTTCAGATTTAAAAACAACTTGCTGCTTTCAATTTGAAATCCCACTGATTATAAAATGTTTATACCAGTACCAATCCTGCGGAGGAAAAAATCTCCGTCATTAAATTACGTCAAAGTCGATCGAGGTAAGAGAATCTGCCCCTTTTCTTTCTCTCTTTCCCCCCCGGTAACACTACATTTTTCTTAACATTTTCTGGAGACGGACTTTTAGAAGCCCCACCCCACGTTCAAGAGCCTAATATCTCTCTTTCTTAGAAATTATTTCAATCTGAACTATTTTCTTGACTAAATATTCGACCCTGGCCGTAAAAAATACAGTACCACATCCTCTCAAAACTAGCGACTATAATAATAATGATAAAAAAAAATAATAAAAATAATAGTGTGCATTTATAATGCGCCGTGTCTGTCAAAATGACACTCCAGGCGCCGAATTATCAATTCTCGTGGGGATTGTTACGAATGATTTTATGAGACGAAGCAACCATAATACAACACCTTGAAAAGGATACAGGGTGAGGTGGCGCTTATTAGTGCCGCCAGACCATGCCAGAAACACCAGGGGCAAACCCCTTCTCTTTACAATAAATTTACTGGGTTCTTTTACGTCCGAAGGACGAAGCACTAATAGTTAAGTGTCTTGCTTAAGGATACAAGTGTCAAGACCACGACTCGAACCCACACTCTGCTGATCAGAAACACCAGAGCTTGAGTCTGGTGCTCCTATAACTACTCGGCCACGAGATCAAACAAATTATTGAAAGAAAAAAATAAGAGAGATGAGGAACAAGTATAAAATGAACATTAATCATAAAGACAGATTGATTAAAGGTCATACATGAATTTTTCAAAACACTGTTTTTGTCGTCTTTGTGGTACGGTACCAAAACTCTACGTAAAAAGCTACAGCAGTTCGCAAATAATTAACCATGGCGCAGTATTTTCCAAAACGCAGTGTAAACATTTTGATGCCGGGAATGAAGCGAGACGTGACATATTGTTTCCATTCTGTCTATTTGTTAAAAATCCCGTGTCTGGGATGGAAGCATACAAAAAAATCCTCTTACGCATAAGATGTGTTTTAATTATGTTGGCTTGATAATCACGGGAGGAAGATTCGGTCCGCCGTCCAGTGAGGTCAGTTTGCTTGATAAACGTTTGCATTTTGCTACGGACTCGAGTTTGTACTCGAGTTTTGCATGGGGAAAAGGAAGGGCAAATCTATATGTAGAGGGGGCAATTTCAGTTAAAATTGTTTGATTATAGCAAATTTAAATGTGTCCAGAGGCTGATAGGGGACAGGCAGGGGGCATGATGTTCCACAGGGGGCAGCTGTCCCCCACCCCACCAGGTCATTGGTTTGTACGAACCTCAGCCCTGAATTGAAAACATAAATATTAAAAAATCACCCAATTTCTATTCATTACGTTTCTATTCACTGCAAGTCCAATTTGATTCTTACTGTGTGCCAATTGATTCGATTTGATTCTGGCCCAATCCGGTTCCATCCCGTTGCATCCGGCCTCGTCCAGTTCCTCCAGCCTGGTCGGGCATTTAATATGTCCGACACAATACAATTCACTTCTACTCAATTTCCCTTGTATTCAGCTTAACTCAATTTACTTCAACTCGGTTCAATTTGACTTTTACAACACAAACAATACCTTGACGAGGATAAAGGATTTCAGGAAGCCAGGTCATTAAAGGTATTGCCAGGTACTTCGAAACCTGGACTTTAAAGGTGAAGACTTTATTTGTGTGTTTCGGGCTGTCTATACCCGTTAAACCTAGGACTGTAACAAAAAGGATGTGGTGTTTTGACAGCGCGGACGTTCTCTGTTCGCTTTCGTGTACAAAACCAATAGGAGGGTCGTTAAAAAATTATAGTCACTTCCCGGATCATTGTTATACTTTCCCCAAACACTTCCCAGATCATTGATACTTTCCTATTGCACTTCCCAGATCATTGTTATACTTTCCTATTGCACTTCCCAGATCATTGATACTTTCCCCAAACACTTCCCAGATCATTGATACTTTCCCTAAACACTTCCCAGATTATTGTTATAGTTGACCATTACATTTCCCACAACATTGTTATACTTTCCCGTTATACTTCCCAGATCATTGTTAAACTTTCCCATTTACTTCCCAGATCATTGTTAAACTTTCCCTTTTACTTCCCAGATCATTGTTAAACTTTCCCATTTACTTCCCAGATCATTGTTATACTTTCCCATTAAACTTCCCAGATCATTGTTAAACTTTCCCATTTACTTCCCAGATCATTGTTATACTTTCCCATTATACTTCCCAGATCATTGCTATACTTTCCCATTATACTTCCAAGATCATTGTACACTTTCTCATTACACTGCCCAGATCAGTGTTCTACTTTCCCTGAAAAAAATTCCAAATCGTTCATACTTTTCCTACACATTTCCCATATCATTGTAATACTTTTCCTAAACACTTCACGCGTCAGTATTATTCTTTCCCTATAGATTTTCCACATCATCTTTATACTTTCCCTATACTCTCTTGATGTAAAAGAGTGAAAACCACTGTTTTGTCCGGCATACCACTCTTGCAAGGAGCATACGGCAGACAACTCTTTTTGGAGTGAAAAACATGTATTTTCACTAGATTCTGAGTGAAATTCACTCCACTTTCACTCAAAAAAGAGTGTTGAAGAGTGAGTTTCACTCTCAAAAGAGCCAAACTGACACCTCTCTGGCAAGCGAGTGAAATTTGTATACTTTCCCCAAACCATTGTAAACTATCCCAAGTTGTTGATTCATCCCTTAAAGAGTTGAAACCTGTCATTTATTTTTGCCTGCTCAACTTTGGGCTTGGGACTTTGCGTGATGATTGGACCTGTAGATTGTAATCCATAAAGGCTGACCGATTCTGTCATGCCACAAGTCATCTCTGTTTATTCCATGCAAACACGCCTCTGTGGCTGTGAAAACCCACAGAGCCCTTATCTCCCGAGCAAATTGATGCAAACCGAGTGAAAAATTATGCATGTTCAACCTCCATCACAAGCTCCCAGACCCTGAGACTGAGCTGGCCTCTCGCCAATCATGCCGTAATTAAGTCGCGATCAACCCGTTGTCAAGCACCCTTAACCTTCGGTGCGTCAAGCATCACGGTGGCGCAATGACCAGGGTGAGCATGCGAGTATATGGAAGGCGTGCCCTAGGTGATTCCATTATAATGTAATGTTATCGGTGGTTGCAAGGTAGACTGGTAAGGGATAGGTAATTACAAAACAAGAAAATAAAGAAGGTAATATTTATTCTGAAAGCTCACTGATCATCAAGTTCAACTCACTCTCAAGGGTATATAAATTTAAATCCCTTTATTCACAAAATAAAGGAAACAAGAAAGATTCCAGACCCTGAGCCCCAGATGATGGAAGCACGCAAGACTATAAATACAAAACAACAATGAAAAAAGATAAAATGACGAGAAAACAGACATATTTTTGGATGATATACTGTGAAGTCAAGAAAATCCAGGTTGAAGCCCAACATAATTACCTCCTATGCAGGGGTCAATTTTCTTCAAATATGGCATTATTTTCAGGCAGATATTTCTCAGAACAGTTGGTGCCAGTATCATTTTAGTTTTTCATATTGAAAATCGTTCATGCTTTGTCCCCCATTCATTGTTACAATACCAACCACCCTTATAAGTATGTCTATACTTTGCTAAAACCTAACACCATGCCATCTGGATTGTGTGCCGGGGTCTACCGTTAAAAATGTATAATTGCTGCTCAGGAAAAAAAAACGAAACCCAAATATAAATTATTGATTATATGTATTTTTTTATTGTCAATATCAGGTGTTGTTAACAATGTAATTTGATTTGTTCTTAATTCTTGTATTTGTTTTTCCAGTCGTCTGTTATAGGAAACAACAGTTCACAGGTGACACGTGTAAACAGGTAAGGAGAATAAACAAACAAGGAAAGCTCCTGTATCCGGTTTCACCTGCGATGAATTGGTGTGAAGTAAATTCAATCACAAATGAAACGATGGGAATTTTGCCACAAAAGACTTCATCTGTGTCGGTAAACAAGTAACAAAGTCGTATAAATATCAGTCTACTACGGTGTTCTGGAGTTGTCATCCGGATTTTGTCGAAATCCTGAGAAAAGTTTATTTTGATGGCAACAACCTGAAAATATAATAACTACTTCATATTGAAGATAAAGCCTACAAGGTGATAGAAATGCTTTATATGCCTTTTAGACACGAGAACAATCAAAACAAGGTTTTATTTTGATTTACCAAATCTATATAGGATCATTGTGAACGGGCTTTATCACTGGAAATTCGCAAATTGGATTGTCGTGGCACGAGCGGTCTAGATCACCGGACTTTAAGTTCTGGTGTTGTCGGCAGTAAAATGTGGGTTTGAATCCCAGCCGTGACACTTTTGCTCTTGAGCAAAATACTTTAGCATAACTGCTTTGTCCTTCGGATGGGACATTAAGCCGTAGCTCCCGTGCATACTAGGATTGGTAGTGCACGTAAAAGAACCCAGAACACTTATCGTGGAAGAGTAGGGGAATTACCCCTGTGCTTCTGGTTCACATAGCAGGCAACCTTGTCTACAGGTTTCCTCAGGCTTGAGCGCTACAGTGATTGAGCCAACCTTTGAGGCATCCTTGGTTTCATTACCAGAAATAAGAATATGAATAACAAATCATAAACCGTAGTCCGTGTTTTGTCGAAAACGTCCACAGACATAGTTGGATGGTGACTTTATCTAGATAATATCACAATAGAGAATTAAAATAAATGTAATATGATGTCTTAAAACAAAACAAAACGATGTATTTTGCCGTTGATGATCACAAAATAAATGGGCGATTTCATATGTCCGCTCCACAAATACAAATCGATGGCTATTCATTTCGTTTCACGGTGCACTAATAATGTTCACCCTGTGTGTAATTAACAAAGGTTTATCCATCTATTGGGAGCATGTAAAGCTTGCAGATGTGCTGGCTGGGGGATCGATCCATTTTTGGAATAAATGATATTTGTTTTGGGTTGTAAAAGCTTTTGCAGGTGCGCTGGCGCTCATTAATGGGGAGGACGATACACTCTTCAAGTGTAAATGAGTCGAAACTGATTAGGATTCCAGTTCACATAAGGCCGGCCTTATGTATGACTAGTCAAACTGACCCCAATTGCTGATCCCATAAGGCCAAATGACTGGTCCCATGAGGCCAGACCCACGTATGAGTCAAATTGACCCAAATGTCTGGTTCCCATGAGGCCACACCCATGAGTCAAATTGACCCAAATGTCTGGTCCCATGAAGCCACACCCATTATATGAGTCAAATTGACACAGATGTCTGGTCCCATGAGGCCACACCCATGTATGAGTTAAACTGACCCAAATTACTGGTCCCATGAGGCCAGACCCATGTATGAGTCAAACTGACCCAAATTACTGGTCCCTGGAGGCCAGCCAATGCAGAAAGCCAATTGCAAATGGTACCCATGGAACTGTCATTTGGCAGGTAACCTTATAACTCTGATAGGTCAAAATTGTTTTGTGTATAGCTACTTTTTGTGCATAAGTAGCTAGCTCTATGAAATCAGGCCCCGGATGCAGCTTTTTCTCTCTGTTCAACGAGAAACAATCACATTTGAAAGCGAGGTTGACATTGCAGACAGAACAAAACAGTATGTTAACCGTAATGAGCATTGCTTGCTTTACAAAGCATTTTTACATGAGGTGTGAGATATCAGACGGCTTTTTAACGAAACAGAAAACAAAAGACAAAAACGAAAAGGCCTTGACGCACTTACCAAATGCATACCTCTTTAAGTTCAAACCGCGATGGTTGATGATGTGTTTGCCCTCAAATTGGCGCCGTCGGTCTATAAATTAAACACTCATTCACCTTGGACGGTAGTTAGGGAAATCAACCACTTTAATGAAAAATTAATTTACTGGTTGGCGTTGTGTTTGTCCCTTCTTTTGAATTGGCCAGCTACGCGGTAGTACCAGCTAATATGCACACAGCAACCAAATCATTCGAATTTATCCCCGTCTTATGTCTTTACGGCTATCGCTTAAAATGTGAATGCATGAACTCTGATGAAAGGCATTTTTATTATTACAAACCTCAGACTGAAGCTGATCAAATAATTTTATAGAGTTCATTGAAAAGTGTACGGACGTCTGCTCGGTGGAAAAAACATATGTTTCATAGTTTTAAGTTTTAAAATTAAACACACATAAAAATGTATTACACTGCATTCCCATGCAATTTAATGAATGGGTGTTGTGGCGGAGCCTAGTCAAGCGCACCGGACTCAAGCTCTGGTGTTTCTGATCCGCAGAGTGTGGGTTCGAGTCCCGGTCATGACACTTGTCCTTCAGCAAGACACTTAACCATAAGTTGACGAGTCCTTCGGATGAGATGTAAAGCCGTAGTTCCCGTGTGTTGGGTAACGCACGTAAAAGAACCCAGTACTTATCGTTAAGAGAATGGGTTTGCCCCAGTGTTTTTTGGTATGGTAGTTGTCGGTCACGTGCCCCTGCGCAAAGCAACTGTTCGTAATGACGTCACAAAACATGCTTGCTATTGACCGCTTATCTTCACTATAATGGAGATATTCTATATAATGTGGCTACTTTTGAAATGATAACAATGAAATATTCACAGAGCGTATGCACACAAACGTCTTTGAAATGACGTGCTCCATCATTGTGTCACATGATGGCACAGCGTGAGCGCGCACGGTTGAATGGTCCGCCCTCATCGATTCAGTCATGTTTGTTGACGCTATGTTTCTGAAGTTGATTAAATCATTTAGACAGACACAAAAGGACCGGAATTCAGGCTCCTACCCGATTATGACATGCTGGTATGCTTTGATAAAAACACGGCATGTACACACACAAGCTGGCATTAAATGCTAAGGCAATTATGTTGTAAATTTTGTGTGAGTTGATTTTGTATCGTAAGATTATATTAATAAAGCATACTTTTTCTTTATATGTGAACACACAAGAAGGATATTGATACATTTCACACTTGGATGTAAACATTTTCGGAATTCAGGCTCCAGTGCGATTATGGCATGCTGGCGTGTACACACAAAAGCTGGCTTGTAATTTTGTGTGAGTTGTTTTGTACACTCTAAATGTAAAAGAGTGAAAATTTCACTCGCTTGCCAGAGTGGTGTCAGTTTGGCTCTTTTGAGAGTGAAACTCACTCTTCACCACTCTTTTTTGAGTGAAATTGGAGTGAACTTCACTCCGAGTTTAGTGAAAATACATGTTTTTCACTCTAAAAAGAGTTGTCCGCTATATGGCTCCTTGTAAGAGCGGTATGGTGGACAAAAAGAGTGGTTCTTCACAGCCTACTTTTCCTTCATAAAATGTGAACACACAAGAAGGAAATACATTTCACATTTTGTATAGAAACCTTTTTCACACAGCCCTCACCTCAAGTGGCCCTCTTGTTAGTTATAGCATTAACACCGGACGTCTTGTCACCGGGCACACTCGATTGTCTAGTGGTAAAGATCTTAACTCTAGAATACAGAAGTCGTGGGTTCGAGTCCCAGCCGAGAAGCTATCCACTTCACATCCATTTTGTTGCTGAAAGTTCCCTTTCAGTGTGACAGTAATTAAACTCAGGGCTTCCTGCAGGACTTGGGAAGCATTGAGTGTAACAGTGCTTATCACACATCGGTGTAGGGTACTCTCTTAATGTAAAAGAGTGAAAAAACACTCTTTTTGTCCGCCATACCACTCTTGCAATGAGCCATACGGCAGACAACTCTTTTTAGAGTGAAAAACATATATTTTCACTAGGTTCAGAGTGAAATTCACCCCGCTTTCACTCAAAAAAGAGTGGCGAAGAGTGAGTTTCACGC
Source organism: Marthasterias glacialis (assembly GCA_911728455.2). NCBI lineage: Eukaryota > Metazoa > Echinodermata > Asteroidea > Forcipulatida > Asteriidae > Marthasterias > Marthasterias glacialis. The sequence continues at coordinate 872,440 of OU452239.1, read as the reverse complement.
TCAAAAGAGCCAAACTGCCACCACTCTGGCAAGCGAGTGAAATTGTCACTCTTTTACATTTAATGAGTAAAATCAAAATGCCCGAGTGGTGGTACAACTTTCACTCTTTTTAGAGTGCAATTCATTCTAGTTCGCTCTTTTAGAGTGCAATTTGAGTGAAGTTCACTCTGAATCGGGTGAAAACGAAAATATTTCCACTCTAAAAAGAGTTGTCACCCATACCACTCTTTTTAAAGAGCCATATGCCGGACAAGTCCTGTTAGAGTAGAAACATTTTCTTTTTCACTCGATTCAGAGTGAAGTTTACTCAAATTTCACTCTAAAAGCGCAAACTAGAAATAAGTGCACTCTAACAAGAGTGAAAATTACACCACCACTCAGGCAAGAGAGTGATGTTTTCACTCTTTTACATTAAGAGAGCAGGACTTGGGAAGCATTGAGTGTACAGTGCTTGTCACACATCGGTGTAGGGTAAAAATCAAAATATTGTTCTTTATCCCCGATTAAAATTAATACACTATAATACATAAGGGAGATAATGCGCTTATGTAGCAGCTTTTCTGGCTGACAGGCCGTTGAAAACATGGAAATTAGGCACACAGTGATTTAGTCCGTGACACATCATGTGCATTGATTAGTGCAGAATTGCAGATGCAATGTTTAAACAACCTTACACATCCACTTACGGATCTTCCACACTAAGATTTAAATCTGGGCTTATCTTTGCATTCCAATGTGTTCAATACTATTAAAACTGCTTACCCGTTTCAAAGACATTAATGGATTATCGGTTTTTGTTTCTACTTTGTTGTTCACGCAGTTAATTTCGATTCGCTGACGCATTTGCGTGGGAAGTATGACCGGGCCTAAGCAACAAGATTTGGGCGTGACCAACTCGCCCAAGGTGACACAGAAACTGACAAAAGTATCGCCTAAATCTAATACAATCTTTACAGTCGGTGGAGCGTATGTCGTAGCCATTAGGGGTAAAGCAAGGTTTAAAGTATCATAACAAAATAATTCCACTGCGTTGCTTTAACATTCAGGCTGGATTTTATGCACTTTCATTGATACTTATTTCGATTGCTTGCAATTAAACTAAGCAATGGCTTATTGAATTTCTATTTTCTCGTCTATGGTGGTAGATCCCGATGAAGACGGATCCCCCCTCCCGCCCCGGTGGATTGGTAAAGGTATACGTGTCAAGATGAGTTAACTGCCAACCTTAACCTATCATTTCTTCATGACGAGGGCGTCTTTTTCTAATTCTACGATTCTCATTTTGTTTACATTTGACGTAGGGTCGGTCGGTCAACAAAATAGCAAGAATGAACACGAATTCCCTGTTCTGTTTGTACTGATTTGTTTATGTTTATTCTTGTCTCTGACTAGAAACACAAAAGTCATGAGAGTACATTTAAAAAGTGAGTGCGGGTGAGTCCCAGGAGACCAAGACCCATCTGGGTCAAGCTGACCCCTAAAATTGTTAAAATCTGAATTTTAACTCGAATCCTGCGTCAGTTGGACACAGTTTCGGGTCATGTTCAACACAGATTCCGGGCCATACTGAATCAAAAATGGGTCCGACGCGGGTCAATGCTGACGTTTAGCCCTTGTTTGGGGGCGCTATCGAGTGAATTGGCCCGGGTGATGTCTGGGGAGCAGCCCTGCCCAAACCCAATGCATCCTAGATGTGACTGCCAGAATTGGGTTTGTTTTATTCAAACAGCGCCTGTAATTAGACTGTTAATTTAGCGTTCATTATGCAAAGTAAGCTCAGGTATTGCCTAATTATTTCTCCCTCCTTTTTGTTTCGGTTTTTGAGAAGGGGTCGGCGTAACCAAAAATATATTTAATATATTTCGTGATCTGAAGTTGAAAATATGGTTCCGACGGTACGGGGACCATTGGTATAGAAGGGACGACCTGATATGTCATCCTATTTTGATTTACTCAGACAATAGACTACTATTATTTGGATAGTAATTAATGATTTTTTGTAGCACTTCACGAAAGCTAGACTCGACGTCGCTGATGCATTATTAGTGTTGACACTGTACTGCCGTTCGTGCTCAAGGTCTTTCGTTTGTACCGTATTCACAATGCACATTCTATAATTGTATTAGATGCAATTCGATAACATTGAATTAAGTTATGATCTGATGCCTCCGTCAAGATTTCAACCATGGAAAACATCATCAAAGCGCCGTTCATGTGCATTTCATGTCTTTGAAAAATTAAAAATAATACCGTAGTTTTATTACACTTACAAAAAAACTGAATTTCGGTTTAAAACTCAACTGCAATTGGTGGGAATGGAAATGTAGTCATTTTCATAAGACAATATATTATTTGTATCAATATATTTTATTGTTTGTTGTTCAATGCATTTTTGCCTTCGGCTTCGCTCTTGATTTAGATTTTTTTTATTTTTCTTATTTTTATTTTGTTTATTTTTTTACGTGTGAATTTTTGTTAAATAATTGTGAATCAATTGTAATGTTTAACCCCTTCTAATTTGTATCTAGTTTTTTTTACAGTTAATCTTAACTGTTCATCGTTGTAAATTTAATGCAATTTTGGCCTTTTAGCAACCAAGTTGAATAATAATGCACTAAATAAAAATGATGAGAACAATAAAATATTTTCAAAAGCCAGGATTCTGGCAGATCCCTGCGTTTGAAGTATTACACTTTTAAACAGCCTGGTTGCTAAATGGCACTGGTCGAGATGGTCACCAAAGTACAACATTCGTGCCTCATTTGTCTTTATCTCTGCGGTACACTACAATTTTCAATATGTCTGCGTTCGTCAGTGGTCACTGATCGCTATAAAGAAGTATATAATTGCTTTGGGTAAGTTATAAGTTGGTGACATAAAATGGAAGGCTACACACGCTATTAAGAAAATAGCAACTCACCTTTTGGGGGACCTTGAAGAACATGCATCGATGACGTGAACTTCGTTTTGGTCTCGGTAACCGCTGTGGTTTTCCCTAAAAATACATCCGAAGTCGGCGCAGCAGACGCTGTGGAAATATCCGGCGTAACAACATCGTCCCCAGCACCCCTTGGGGTTTGTTGGGTGCCGATTGTGTCTGTGCTGTATTGGTCATGAACATTTGACATAGTCGATGAAGACTCTGCAGTCATAACTCCTGAGTTTAGAGGCACCTCGTGCGTCAGGTTCAAGGGTTCAGTCACTAGGGCAGACGCGGTGCGACTCGCCGGGGTGGTCGACAGTGACGGGTGTGGTGTTACAGATCGTGATCGCTCGATCGTCGAATATGTTGGTTGCGTAAGGACAGACAAGGTTCTTGAATAATCCGTTACATCTGTCCGGAGGGTGTTTGTTGACCCTAATGAAGACGTTGGGCTGTTCTGCTTGTTTAGTGTAACATAACTTGCCTCAATAGGCACTGTGGTAGCATAACTAGACATTGGTATCGCCGTATCGGCAAGTGCACCATCAGAAGTTTCTAAAATCTCGCGTGGAGACGTTGTTGAAGTCACCTGAACCGTGGCAGAACGCCGTTTCCTTTTCAACATCCTGGGAATAACTTTCCTGTGGCTGCTTTGCATCTTATTTGCATTAATTTCCATCCTAGCCGTTCTAAAGTTGTCTTGCATATTACCTTGTTCACCAACATGATAGTCATTGCTTTCTTGTAAAGGCACCTTTGAAATAACCGCATGACGTGAAGAATTAACGAGCTGTGGGTAACTTGTCACAATTGGAGGCAACACTAAACCAGTCATTGCGACGACCATCTCATCCGTGCTATTTGGTTTCTTTGGAGGCAACTCGTCCGCGGAGGCCAGTCTGCAGACCAATGTTAATTTCACTGTAAAAACACTGAGAACAAACAACAGAACCGATGAGACGAGTAGGAAGGCTCTGGCCGATTTGGACGATCGGTCTCTCCCCTGCCTACAGATGGTCTTCGGAGTGATTTCTTGTGATGTTGGAGGCACGCACCATTCGTGCATTGTTACAAGCCCCACCGAACGGTACAACTGATGAAATTTGCTACACGCACAACGCGAAACACCCACTGATGATAAATGGGTTCCTCTAGCCGCGTAGAAACGCTGTAGGCCCTCTCCAAAACACCCGCGACTCTCTAATCGCAGGAAGCATGATGTCCCTATAAACGGCAACCCTCTCCACAAGTCATCATAAATCGTCTGTGTCTCAGATGTCTATAATTATAGCATTTAATCCCAGCTCATGGCATCCCCTAATGGACACGTCTCCTTTTTTGCTCGCGAACTGTACATCGCGCGGTGTGCACATCGCCTGAAGTGCCCATCGCGTAGAGTACTCAATCGCGTGGACTGTTCACCGAAGCTCGTGTGTGAGTTTGTGTGTAAAATCCGTGACAGACCAGTGCAAGGTTTCTTTTTCCTCACTGGTATCTGTGTCAATAGCTGCTTGGTTACCGTGCAAAGCGACCGCAGCGAAGCGCGACCCTACAAAGTGGAAGCGCAAATTAAAAATAATAAATTGCTGGGCGTATGATCATTGCTCACGCACTAAATTATAGAAGGGGGCACTTTGCGCATGAATACGGAGGGAAAAGAATCACCATGGCAACGCATCCACTGTGAGATAAAGATGAAACAGTAAGGTTGCTCGACCTTGGGGAGACTGAGTAATTGCTTTGCACTTTCCCCCATAGAGAAGGTGAGGCACGGTATAACATTCGACTGCCCTATTTAAAATGAACCAAAATGCCACATCCATTGCTTCTTCCTCCCCATCTCCATGGATGTAAATTGTCTCGGTCAATATGTGTTTAGTCAGGGGTAGCTTAGCACCATCCAGTGTTCTGCTTGGGTGATTTGAGCATTTAACATACAGTTGGTGTTAATTTTGGGGACCATGCCTGGCTAGGTTTGGTGGTTGTCTCGCAGTTGGTGGTTAATAACCATAGAAGATGGACAAAAGATGTAGACACCTATAATTAGTCGCTATAGATAGAAAACCAAGCAAGCTTTTCCCCGTCACACTTGATTTAAGCCGAAATGATGTCGAGTTTGAAGACACTCATTCATCAAAATTTGCACTAGAAGTCATCTTTACTCAGTTTTTGAAAACTACCAGCGTCGGGGCCAAGCGGTTTAGTACAGCGGACTCAAGTTCTGGTGGCTAAGTCATCAGGATGTGGGTTCGGCAATCCTGGTCATGACACTTGTGTCCTTGAGCAAGACACTTAACTATAATTGCTTCAAAAAGGGGAAAAGGCAGTTATGTTTGCCTTGCAACGGGTTCATTTACGCCTCCCTGTTCTTAGCTGTGTTGTGAGGAGACGCGTTTATATCTCTCCGTGGAGGGCTTGTTTCACTGCGTGTGGAGCAAGTTTCTGTCCCTTCAAAAAATAGCCCACACCTCGAGTAGCCTTTCGGCCTTCTGTGATATAGGCGAGTTGCATACAAATAAAAATACAACATTTTTTAAAGGGCCTTAAGCAGCTTTATGCCTAAGCACAAAATCAAAACGTATGCTTACCAGAATAAGGTTAAGGTTACCAGTCAAAATATCATGTCACAAGTACCATTCGTGCCTGGTATCCTGCTCATTGCTTAGCAGGAAATCGTTGTGCAATATTTTCTACTTCAAGCAGATCTATGAAATTGGGCCTAGCATAGACCTGCTTAAGCACAAAAGTAGCTAAGCACGAAAAAGTGTACGCTGACCAGAATAAGGTTACCGGTACCAGCCAAAATTCCACGTCAAGTGTATTATTGTGTCTGGTATCCTGCTCTTTTTTGCTAAGAAGAAATTTGTTAAGCACCAATAAGGGCCTGATTGCTTATTAAAAGTTTTCTGCAGAGCAAAAATAATCAGGATACCAGTCACAGATATAGTGCGTGTGAAATTGTATTTTTGGTTGGTAACCTTATTCTGGTGAGCATGGTTGTATTGGGCTTAGCTACTTTTTATGCTTAGGCTGCTCTATGAAATTGGCCCAGGTCTGGTTTTAGGAAATATATAAGTAGCTACTGACATTGAGTGGTGCGCGTGTCCCTTTGTTGCATGTAGGCCTATAGACGTTGGTTGTTATTAGACTTCAACTCGGCTGAAGAGATTGCCATGACCCTTGATGATCGATTGGGGGCGCTCGTGGGCAGAATTGAAGGGAAACATTTCAGTATCCCATCTTTCCATGATAAATTACTCCAGTGACTGGGAAATATGGTCACTTTAAGCATCCGTACTACTAATACTATTAATAACAATACTGCGTCGACTTCTCCTTTTTTTTGTTTTCTGTAAAATAGTTGTCTCTCCATATGGAAATGACGTTCATGGGACACCGTATGATAAATGTTTGATTGTAGGTCAATACCACTTTATAGCGAGCACATAGAGCAGCTGCTCATTTTCCATGACTCTATCAGAGAGATGTCATAAAGAGTTCTTTTATTTGTTATAATTGCCTGGAAATAAAAAGCATTCACGCACCACTTAACATGAGCAATACCATCTCCATTAGAATTAACCTATTTCTGATAACAATTACTAAACAACATTCGGAGTACAAATGCTGGAAAAGGTCCACACCTGCCAATGTTCTTTGAGTAAGAACAACTTTATATCGGTTAAAATATTTGCTTTACTTCCCGGTCATTTTCGGCAAATAAATGGCAAATTTCGTGATGAAGTTGTTCCTCTTTCAGTTGTACATGCTAGACTGGTTCCCGTTCCCTACATCGTTTTCGTTCTGACTGTATATAGGGACCGGTAGCGGGTAACGAAAATTAGCACAATTAGATATAGTAATCCCATAATGCAAAGCGGCCTTTACACAAAGCAAGACGGACACAGAATCTCAGAATCTCCCATCGTGCACACTAACGTTAATTCAAGATGTTCCTCTAAAGTTAGCTTGAATTTTGATGTTGAAGGTTGGTTCACACACGTGTGCTTGTCATGTCAAACAAAACATGCACTCGTCACGAGCATAGCCGATCAAAAACTAGAAATTCCTGCGCCCGCGCAATCGAGGGCCAATAAAAGCGCAATATCCGGGGTAGTAACTACCGGTAGTCCCTATTATTATACAGTCAGAAGAGAACGATGTAGGGACCGGGAACAAGTCTACCGGCATGCCTCTCATAATCCTGCCTTTAGGTGGCGCTCTAATGAGACATTTTACCGCAGGGAATTCTCTACGAAACGGCTTTAATAGGCCTAAATGTGAGAATTGAACCTCAAAGAACTAATAATCTAAAACCCAAGTAAATCCACAACTTTTTAAATGTAAATTCAATAATTTGAAGGTCATGGCTCGTGGAGATTATCTTGAAGAAGAAAAAAACCGCCTGTGGCAGGTTCTTGTGTCAACCTTAGGGGAATTTCGGGTAGCCCTACATGTAGGTCTACCAGCCTAGTGTCCTCGAGAAGTTGTCCTTTTATTTTGCTGCAAGCGCCGCGGCCCTTCAAAGATGGCAATTGTTTACTCGTCAGGGGGTGTTTTTGTTTTTGATGGTCATAATAACTACGCATAAATATAGGTCTGTGGTTAAAAAAACAACAAAATATAATCAAAAGAAACGGAAAATAATTGAATCAACGACTGTGACTGCACAAGAATGGAGGTATTGTTTATTTACGACCAATAAAAAAACAATCGTCGGATTCTGTTTTGAGAGAGTTTGATTGACCGTAATTTTGTGACAGAATCTCCTCAGAGGGGTGGGGGACACAGAATTCCCTCGGCAATTCTGTTCCCTGACCGTTTTACGGGGGCCCAAAGCTGGTCCGGGCTAAAGAAACTTTTCGAAAGAAATTCTACTGTGTGGTCGGTACATTATGCAAGTACGTTATCATGGAGGTTTTCCTTCCTGCATGGTTATAACCACACTATGTAACAGCTGTGAAAAGAAAGTGCGCCCCCATCGACGACATTGAGATCAAGTACAAATAATTAGCACATAACTGCTGCCGACAGCTATTAGCAGCCAAACAGTTAGAAAATCGTGTTACCGTAAACTGATGATAATAAACATATTTAAATAGCAGTGAGAGACTTTCATTCCAAAATATTTTTTTATACCGATCGGCATTGATGTAACAAATTTCAGCTAGACACTGCAAAACTAGTTGAATTTATTAGGTTTTTAATTACCCACAGAATGTTCCTGCATTCAATACCAAAAGATGCTGCATTTAAAATAACTCTGCTTGATTTTATTTGCGCTTTCGAAACGAGAGTTGGTGAACCGGGGGTTGGGTAGGGGGCTCTGACCTCTTGTCCCCCTTTTGCCACCATGAGATCGAACAATGCTTGCACATTGAATGAATTATTTGCCCGCATGACCCTTGGTCACGTCATTGTCTAAATGGATCCCCAAAAACATGTGTTTCATTTTTTTTACAACTTTTATTTATTGCCATTTTATTGCATGTTTCTAAAATTTTCTGCTGATGGGTCCGTCGTCGACTGCAAACTCTTGTCAAAGACGACAATGCTCAGCAGACTCATAAAAAGTAATAATGTTTATTAAAATTGATTGTCATTATTAGAGGAAACATAATTTTATATTTTTGTACTGGTTGTACTAACCACAGATGACCTATAAAGAATGCTGACGTACCCTCTGCTCGTAGTAAATGCGACCTGAGTTTAGTCAATGGGCAAACTGGGCACATGGTGATCACATGCACATCACAGCTCGTATCTCTCACGGACCGTGCACGGACAAGTGAGAATGGACGCGTCCATTTATCCATGTGGGGGACAATTTAACTGAAATATCGAAAGGCCAGAAATAAATTCCAAACAATTCGTAGGTTTGTATAAATCTGACTTATCAGAGTAAAACAATATCATTTTCTTGTGGAAGTTTACCTAACTCAGACTAAAACAAACAAATTAGCATGAATTAAATTATGTTGAGTTCAGCTTTCAGGCAAGGAATGTGGGTTTTTGCGCGCGTATTTTTTAGCGCTAAAATTGGAAACCGCGCCAACCCTTTTTTGGTGCATCAACCGGCCCATATACTACGTAGACAACGTACGATACTACACACTGTGAATAATATTAATTATCGTGTTCGTCGTACACGTGCATACCGCCTAACCGTTCCCCTAAATTAGCAGAAGGATTTAGCAGTAATATATCCCATTCTTTTGAGAGAGAATTTGTTCCGTTTTCCGCAGGTGACTTTGCCCTTCTCGTAGGCTGATCGTCTGGTGAGTTAAATTGACGTGAATTTGTGTCCTTCCCTTGTTTAATTTCTGTATAGTCATGACAGTTTGATTGTAGTGTGTGTGTGTGGGCAGTGAGTTAGCAAGTTAGTTCTGACCGCTCATGCCGGACCCGGCTTGATCCGACGTACCTGAAAAAGAGCATTTTATAACCTTTTTTTGCCAACAATATTTGAACTAGTTTTCATTCAAATTTTTTACCACAAACTTATTACATCAAACCTGGGATACATTTGTGTTATTTATTACTTTAGGAGCTGTTTTGTTATTAATTTTGTTTAGGCCTAGGTAGACCTACTGGCTTAAAAAATAAAATAAAATAATAAATTATACAGACTACACTCTGCACAGTCGCCGTACATCTTTATTCATTGTTCAGTTTTCAAAGGTATTTCGACGAGAGACAAGACCAATCAAGAAATCATAATTTGTTTACTTTAATTGTAATTGGGCCTAATAAAAAGTGTATGTTGGAACCTCTAATTATGAATTATTTATTTCTAGTCTATGATAATGAATCTTTCTTTGCAAATTTATGTGTCAGTACGTCAACATTTTATGATTTTGAGTTTCGGGAATATTCTTTTGCAGATCTGAGATTGGTAAATATGACCCAAAGTGATATTTTTAACAATTTCAATTGAGTTCCGATTGCCTTTGTGCAGTGTGGTCATCTCTTTTACTTTAAAAATAAAATTTTGTTTTGTTGAGTTCTGACCATTCCAGCAGATCAGGCATTTCGTGCTTTTACCCACACCCTTTACTAATTTCTCAAGCTTAAGAATTAAAAAATTATTTTAACAACATATTTTGTACACTAAAATCCCAACTCACCTGAGTGATTTACTAACTAGGATCTTTTCCCACTCTAACAAATTCCAACACCATAACTCAACATCGAAACTGGGGTACTCTGATTATGGTGGTTTGCCTGAACCCATGTAAAGCATGATCAGTTTACTCATGCAGTCCTCAGTCCAACAAAATCCAACAAAACCTGCTGTTAGAGTTTGATGGAATAGGGACTGTCCTCCAAAATGAGTTTGTGCATAAAGAATCTTTTGTCTAAAGCAATGTACAATTTGCAAGACAAAGCAAATGTACCCAGCATACCTTATTATACATACAGGAATAAATTTCCTTAATTATTCATTGTCCTCCGAAATCCTCCAGAGTCCTCCATAGTAAATTTTCATTATACCCTAAATCCACCCCAATCCTCCAGGATCTCATTGAAGGATGCTTCCTCAACCCTCCACAACCCTCCATGTATCTAATGTCGACCTTCCTGAATCCTTCATAATCCTCCAATTTATGATTATTTTTTTAATGTGCCTCAATCAACCAAAGTCCTCCAAATCCTCCGGAGGATTATGGAAGACTTAGGAAGGTTAGGGTACAGGCATTGGACCAGGGCACCGCCATGTCAGAGGGCGCAACCTTCACAAAAATAGCATGCTTAGCCTGGTCATTTGTGTTCCAGTATTTTTCAATATATATACAAATGTATAATGTTGTTTACCTTTATTTAATGTACAATATGTGAGTATTGCAATGCTCTAAAATCAAACTGAATATTATACTGCTCCTTTAAATGGTGCTTGACGCCATGGACCAGGCAGCGCTAGGTCAGAGAAGGTAAAGAAGGGTCCAACCTTCACAGTACTGTCATGCAAATCCTGGTCATTGGGGTTCCAGTATTTTTAAATTATTTTTATGTAATAAAAAATTCTCCCGTATTACAATGCGTTTATATAATGAAACGGATAATATACTGCAGTTCCCTTTGAATGATGTTAGACGCTTTGGACCAGGCATCGCTTAGTCAGAGAATGTAGAAGGCGGTCCAACCTTCACAACTATCGTGCTTAAACATTTTCCGACAAACCAAAACAAAAATGATGTCAGGCTCATAAATCAGTTGTCAAGCACACAATCAGTTGCAGACAAAATCAACACAGATAAAAATCAATACGGATAGCTTGTACTTACTATTTATCTTTTAGTTTGATAGCGTCTTTTTGAAGGTAAAGATGATTTGTCATTATCAGCTGTTATCAGGTATAATGTATTTAGTTAGATTTCTCATAAGTGTTTACATTATACGATTATCTCATTTGTTATTATTGCTAATAATTGTTATTGATGGGTAAACTTGGGTTGTGATCCCTGGCAATACGGCAGTATCCGATTGAATGACCTCTGACTGCCCCCTCCCCCCCCCAAACAATGATATTGACAAAATAGGAAGGCTACCAACATTAGCGCGAGATAACTCAGTTGGAGGAACGCCAGCATGTTACTTTGGGGGTCACAGCTTCAAATAACGCTCTAGTCAATTTTTCATTGTTCACCTCCCAAAAAATTGTAACCTTAACCATTGTACCTGTTTTATTTACACAGGAATTTGTTTCCTCCCAGAAGGCAAGATGTAAACAAAACTATTTTGCAGTAAGAGTGTAAACCACAGTCTCTAGAGCATTGGCAGAGATCCAATTGCTCAAATACATATATCTGCAATATCTAGTTGTTTGCTTGCTCTTTGGCTACCATATTCAATACACAAGTACATAAACAATTTATTTTTACAAACTTTTTCCAGATCGATCAACACATTTACACAGATTCAGCTCTTCCCTGTTGGTCCGACTGGAAGATGGACCTCACCACTACCTCATGGGGTACCTCTATGTTCCCCGATGCAACACCCTTCATGGGTTTTGACACGAGCCCGTACATCTGGGCTCTTGTTCTGGGTTTCGTAATCTCATTCGTCCTGGCATTTGGTCTTGGCGCAAATGACGTCGCCAACTCCTTTGCCACGTCTGTAGGATCGAAAGTACTCACGCTACGAACTGCTTGTCTCCTTGCGTCATTCTTTGAGACAGCCGGAGCGGTGCTGCTGGGAGCCAAAGTGTCAGACACTATTCGCAAGGGCATCTTCGACGTCAATCTGTACGAGGGGAAGACGGAAATTCTCATGATCGGGCAGATTGCTGCTCTGGGAGGTAAGCAAGATGTGGTCTCGAGTTAAAAACACAATCCAACCTATATGTAATCTATTACAAATACTTTTGCACACTGTCCAATAGGCCTTTATCATGCTGCAACCATCTTGGTCATGTTCCCTGTATCTAATAACAGTAATGTATGCTAGTATTCATTGTACAAAAAGGAACCTGACCATTTGCCCTTCCAGCCTCGGTTTGGTTACATTGGTTTGAATGGAAGAAAATCAAGATGGCTGCACCGTGATAAAGGTCTATCCCAGGGCTGGAGGTTAGCACCAGACTGCAGGACAGGCCAGGCCAGTGATTTTAGCTTCAACAGTCTAAACTGTCTTGTGTATTTGTTCAAATTGTGACTTTCCATCTGATTCATCATCAAACTGAAAGTCAATAATTCTGTTGAGTAATGACATGATCGAAGAAGACTTAATCTATACAAATAAGATAAAACTTATCCTGGTGTAAAATAAAAAGGTGTCAAATGTTAAATTGCATAGGTACATTGTTTTTTCATTTTGATTCTCGTCTTGTGAAAACAAATCTGGTCAAATAAAAGTTTTCAGCTACAAACCCGCGGGCCTTTTGAATTCCCCCCCCCAAAAAAAAAATGAGCCATGATTCCCTGTTAAAATCCATGGCAGCAACTTTTTTAAAAGAAAAGAACTGAGGGCAAGTATTGAGTAATGATAAAACAAACAAGTAAATGGTTTTGCCCAACAAGAACTGTTTTGTTTGTTTGCTTTTAAATGTACCCATGTTTCATTTATTTGCGTTGCGAGTGAGATTTTTTTAGGCCCACCTCTTTGGGGAGAAATGTCCTCTTCCGGGTAAACTGTAGAGGAGCACTGTGAAACACCCATTTTACAGCCCCATTTAAACACACTATGTTTAGATTTCTTGTTGAATATGTAAAACACTCTCAAAAAGTTGTCACTGTGATTTATTTGAGGGTACAACCATTTGTCCTACACCCTGTTGAGGCCTCTGATAGCTTTTCAACAGATCATTCCACCCCAGTGTTTTTCTTGATTATCAGTTCTTAGTCTTCCCAGCACATTATTGAGCGTAAAGCCCAGGGAAGCGAGCGTCAGTGTCTGAAACAATATTGACAGCAGAAATTAATGATAGGACAAAATGCAGTATGATATTTACTAAAAGCCAGCTAGCCTTGATATTTAGGATGCCTGGTTTTTCATTTTAAATTGCCTTCTTCTTTTTCTTTGTGCGAAGGGCTGTTTTGTTTTTGCTTTTTGTGGATTGATGTGTGGGTGGGTCGTTTTGCTGATCTTGAAGGTTTTATTTTTTCCCCTCAATTTATTTGCACTGATTGAAGTTAAGAGATCCTTTTAGACTTGATCAGTGATGATGTGTTCAGTGGAACGTGTGTGATGGGGAGTTAATGTGGGTGCACAGGCAGTGTTTTGTGCATTCTCATTGCCCTTAATTTCAGTTGTCACGCCCAGCATCTGGTTTTTTCTAAAAAAATTTTTTAGGTTTTTAAATAAAGTTTTTTTGGAATATGACAGCGTTTCAGAGGGAAATATTTCACAGAAAATTTGGTTCTAGTATGAACTTCATAAACAGTTAACTTTCAGACTGAAACTAAACAATTATGTTTTTGATCAATACCAATCATTTACAGTGCCTAATAACAAACCCCCCCCCTGGATTTAAACCTACCAGCAACATTCCAATAAGCTTCCAGAAGATAATTTCTGGTTATTTTTTGTATTGTGAAATTAATCCGACAACCCAACCCTAATAATATAATGTACATATGTATGAGTGCAATACAAGCAAGCTCAGTGCAATTCATAATATTGTTGTTTATTTTGATGGCGTACATACATGCACTGTACTCAGGTTTTCTCTTTTTTTGTTTTACGTTAAGTGTTTCACCGCAAGGCATTTCTTTCGATCAATATTTTGCTGATCAATGTCTGCTGACATCACGATGGATTCCCCTAGGCCCTCTTGAGGAAGGGGGGTGGGGGGAAGACGATGTGGGATCCAATATCCTCTACGTTCACCAGTCAGTGGCAGTGCTAAATTGCTAGGCGTATATGTTTGCAAATAATAGGGGCTGTTTTTATGGACAGAATTTGGAAATTGGATGTAAGAATTTGATAAACAGGTTGTCCAAGTTGCTTACTACATGTAGCAGCTGAAGGACCCTCGGTACATTGTAATCATTTAGAGTTTTCTATTCTAAAGTTACATTTTCATTTATTTCAACTCAACATTATCACCAACAACAGCAACTATTTTTTGTAACACGTCCGTTCACAAATCCCTTTTTGTTGTTGTTGCAAGTTTACCCATGGAGAGAACTTGAACTCGTTCAAAACAAGAACTTTTTACCCTTCTATATTTATTTCCTTTTTTATTTATTTTTATTTGCAACTACCCGGGGGGGGGGGGGGGGGGGGGGGGAGGGGGTGAACTTCAACACCTTTTAAGAAAAATGAAATGGAACGTTCATGGCCATTCCTGTCAGCAAGTTATTTTGGTTGAGCAGCCCACTTCCACCCAGGAACACATGGCAGCGGACACGTTCTCATTTTTGCATCATTGTGGAGACCTCTATTGTTCTTTCCTTTGTCCCTGCACTTAATATTTTCTCACAGACTTTGTACACAAACTTCCTTGTGGAGCATCCCTCTCTTTAGAATTCCCATGTGGAGACCAATTGTTCTTGCGCTTCCCTTTTGTTATAGGACTCCACAAGGGAGTGAATTCAAGCACTAAGTTGGAGACACTGACCAGATGAAAGTACACACAAATATTAGCACTAAATATGATTTGTTTGAAAGACAGTCACACACAAACAACAGTGGTGCTTTAATAGTGTGTAGACAGGTGGCATAACTCTATGGTTAGACTTGTGGACAAGTGTTTGATTTTAACTCAAAACATGAGATAAAACAACCAGGTAATACATTGTTTATATACTTAATTTACCTAAATTTTCACCTGCAGGTGCCTGTATTTGGTTGCTGGTGGCAACATGGTTCAAGCTACCAGTTTCTGGAACACATAGCATCGTAGGTGCAATGATCGGGTTTCACCTTGTGGTCTTTCAGACAGAGGGAGTCAACTGGAAAAAGTTCGCTCTTATCAGTAAGTGAGAACCCCCCCCCCCCCCCCCCCAAATCTAAGTAACCTCTTCAACCGGTTCAACCCTTGCATTACCATAGGTGACTTTAGTCAACAACACTCATACTTTACCATTGGTGACTTTAGTCCACCAACTTTATACACAAAAAAACATTCAAGGCTGAGCGCAAAGGCCGTTACAGAAATTGTTATATGTGTTTATCTATTCGTATTTGGTGTATTTTATATGTATCTTGATTGCCTGAATAAAGTCAAACAAACTGTTCTTTCATTATGTGTATAGTTGCCTCCTGGTTCATCTCGCCTGTTCTCTCCGGCTTTGCATCTTCGGTGATTTTCCTGCTGTACAAGAAGTTTGTTCTAAACAAGGTAAGTCTAAACATGCAGTGACCGGGCTTGTGATAGTTCAAGAGTTTTTTTTCATTGGTCTGCCATTGCATTCAGATTTTCTTGATAGAGGCCAAGTCATCAATACTAAGAAAGGAAATACACAACTATAGCTGTGACCGGTCTTAAGATTTCTATTTGTGATAATGCAGGAAAACACAAGACCACTAGGTTTGTAGCTTGGATTTTGCACTGGGCCCAAAATCTTTTACGAGACCAACAGTATTTTATTTCTTTCTCATATTTGTCATTTGCTGAACTGTTGGGGAACAGTTTTTTTTTTAATACTCAAAAACCTAAAAGAAAAGTATGCATTAGGAACACTGCTGGAGTTTTGTTTAGTTGTGAGGTTACTGGCCCGATGTTAAATTAAGTGGCCAGGGGCCAGTGTTTCTGGTGGGTATTTACCCAAACCGAGTAGTGTCCTAGTAATGTGTCCACCATCTCAAAATGGCTTGTAATGTGTTCATTTTGAGATATGCTGGACACATTACTAGGGCACTAATTGGTTTGGGTAAATTTGTCCGTATACACGAAAACCAAACGGTGAACTCCTATTTTTATAGTGTCCGCTATACCTCAAAAAGGCTAATGGAGAGCTTTGACAGTGGCTGCAAGGAATTGATGAAAGATTAATCACATGAATGTTGTTTTCCTACTTAGGATGCGCCCCTGGAACCAGGTCTTAGAGTGCTTCCTGTTTGTTATGCAGTGGTTGTAGTTATCAATGTTTTCTCCATTACCTTCGATGGGCCAGAATGTAAGTAGAAACGCACTTTTTCTCCCACTGTTGCTGGCACTGTTTTTAATTGAAATAATCTGTCCATACTTTTATAATTCAAATTCACCTGTTTTGTCATACTGTCATGGACGTGTATAGATCATAAATTAGAGTGGCCAGCCACCAACCTGGTCAGTACCATGCAGTGAAGACTCTGTCCTCAGGCTCGTACTGTCATTCCCTAACCGAGAGCTGATATCACTCTGGCGATCCCGTAACTAGTTGCTGCCGGAAATCTTTGATCTTTTCCCGTCCAGCCTGACAAGATTATTTTCTCAGAATTGCCAGAATCTTTTTTCTTTGAGAGTACCGCTGTCACAAAGGAACCTTCACTTGATAAAGCTAAGAGAACAAAGATCCTCTTGTAGCACTGGGATTTTTTATTTTTCTATCCAAAAAATGTCAAATACGTGCACCGTGAATTGCAAAACCAAAATGCTTTCTTATCAAGAAAAATGAGATGTTTTAAAATCGTAACAGACTGTGGGGACATGTGTAAGGACATATAATGTCTCATGACCCTATGTTGTGTATACATGTAGATCTTTCTGTCTTGTGTCCACACTTAAACTAAATGCCTGCTCTTTTAAACCAAATCCCACCCGAAGCAACCCAATGAAGGATTCCACAATCATTTCATGAGTTAAAACTTGTATCCTATCCTATTTGATCTCCCCTTACAGTGCTTGGTATGAACAAAGTTCCTGTGTGGGGAACATTTGTGATCAGTCTGTGTGTTGGTCTAATTGTTGGCGCGATTGTCTGGTTCATAGTTGTACCCCGCCTCCGGAAATCATTGTTAGGTGAGTGAACAACTTGTAGGTTTTGAAGACTCTACCTGCGCATAAATCTGGCTTAACTTCCACTAGCATGTTGCCAGTGGTACCACTATGAACGTATGCTTACTTTACTGTAATTGCTTTTCTCCACCCAGGAGTAAATGGGTACCTGTGAGGGCAGAGATGGTTCATGTGAATGAGTAGCTTGGAGCGCGGTTACTCGCAGCACCGGCTGTATACTCCCCAGGGAGCTGAGATGGTTTAAGGAATGAAATAAATGGTCCAGTGACCAGGGGTAGTAATGTCAGAAGCGCTCTGATACAGTACTGTGATAAAGCGCTATATAAAAACTGGCTATTATTATTATTATTATTATTACAAAAATAAGGTTACCAGCCAGAAGTACCACAATAAACAATGGCGGAAGCCTCCTGATGTCTTGTAATTCTCTTTTTGTGCTACACACAGTTTGAATGGGTCTCTTTTCAAAAATGTCAAAAATCTTTCTTGCGCCTTGAGTATCTAATTGAAGGTGGAAACAACTGCTTTATAAGATGCTGGTATTATTATTATTGTTGTTGTTTTTATTAGGTAATGGCTGCAGGCCTTGATCTTAAGAAAAACGGGGGCAGGCCTTTGCTGGCCAAATCAGAGAAATTGTACAAGGGCATGCTGGCCAAGTTGTTAGTGACAGTGTAATTTTTCTGAAGGGCATGCTGGCCAACTCGACAGGGCATGAGGCCAATGGCCTCGGTGGCCTCGATTAAGATCAAGGCCTGATATATTGACTTGCATTGTGATACTTTGCTATGAAAGCATTCTTGCTGGTGTTTCATTCTAAAATCAACTATCACTGCATGCCTGGTATTTCATCATTCCAAAGTCCTTTATTCTGAGGAAACGCCTTTAAGGGAATACCAACTCTGGGACGACAACTCTGTGACATTCAAGGTGGCCACATAAACTTGTATTATGTGGACTTTGTTTCTCTTGACAGACAACGGAACGTTTTCTTCTCTTTCCAACACTGACCCTGGTAAGGTCCAAGTCCCAACTGTTGTGGAGATTGACATGGCGCCCGGGATTCCTGAGAAAAGTAAGGTTCATTCAACATGGATTGAGGGGAACAGTGCCATTGATCCCCCTGCTGACTATTGTCCCCATGTTGGTCATCGTGCCTGTTTAATAAATTCCCAACACTTCCATTTGTTTCAATTCAATGTCGACGTCTTTTCTTCTTTAGCCCCGTTTAAGCCCTACACACTTAAATGATACATTCACATTCCATCTCATGCATGCAGATCCTGCACACACCTTGTGATCTCTGATATGATGATGGACCATCAACATGTTACGGAATTCTATCTCGGCCATTTCAACGTCACACGTATGGTGGTGATTGTAGTGTCCCTAGCCACTTGCGCCGTCAACGGCACATAGTCGCGTCGTGCCGTCGCATAGTCGCATTGTGCCGTCGCATAGTTGCATCGTGCCGTCGCATTGTCGCGTCGTGTTGTCGCTCGGAAGCAGTCTTACTGTATTTTTCAGTGCTTGACAAAAGAGGGCGACAGCGCAACGCGACTATGCGACGACACGATGCGACAATGCGCCTATGACGGTACAAGCGGCTAGTGACACAATAATCACCACCATACATGCGACGTTGAAATGGCAGAGAAAGAATTCCATAACATGTGGTTGGGCTAGACATTTATTTTGTTTTAAATCTGCATCAATTCTAGTACATTTTACCTGGTTTGGTATTTCTCCGCAGTGTGGCAGCTGCAAGGGCAAGAGTAGATTATTGTAGTGAAGGGCAGCTCTATGATGAAAATTTAAATTTCTGCTTGAACATTTCAAGGGGCACCAAGGCAATGACCTTGGAATTCAAGGCCATTGTCTCTATTGTGAAGTATCGTGCCTGCACCCTAATACTCTGAAAATTCTTTAAAAAGAAACTTCTAAACTATGTGGACAATTTCATGTAGACACCAACCTTATCTGCTGTGACGTGACCTTACCTTGTTGGGACAAACGGGCGGGAATGATAATTTTGGAAATGTCACTGCGAAGCCTCCAATAATTAGCTATATTGGACTCAAATATTACATTTTGGACCGTCGTCGCAGTATACATAGCAAAAAGTAAACAATGATACGTGACGCATGTTCCACCAATCAAATGACAAGGATCTGTAATAATAATATTTAATTGGTGACTCTTTGATTAATATTAAATGAACGACAAATGTTGATTATTTTGACAGAGGAACCGCTTTCCACAGAGATTACAATGTTGACCGAGAAAAGTCCCACCATCATTGAAGGAGATGCTACGGTGAAAGGTTCTGAGGTTGACAAGAGAGATGCAGCAAATAACGATGTAGAAGAGCCAATGTTGATCAGTGAGTTTGAAGATAAGATATCAAGCAAATTTCTTAAATTCAGAAAAAGGCAAGAGAAAAGAAAAATCTTACAAAAAACCCATATCAAACAAAGCAAAACACATAAACATTTTCCCAACCTACCTACCTAGAATTTTTGTGTGCATATTATTGCAAACGCATAATTCACTTCTTTTGGCATAATATATGGATTAGAGACTTGTTTACAAACAAGATGGAAACTGAATATGGTTCCTGCATGGAATTGTAGAATGAAGTTGTTTAAAACCTTCTTTAGGGGCAGCAGATATGTCGTTAGCTTTGCCCTTTTTGCTCATTCTCTGTTCCTTTGTTTATTTATATACCACAGATGGTACACTTGATATTTCTACAGATACCAACAACACTTCCATGCAGACATCCCATGAAGGGGGCTTCTTCTCCCGTCTCTTGAATCGCACTGGCTGGCGTAAGATAGAGAGTGGAGCAAGCACACCGGACTCAACACGATCAAGCTCCACGACCAGCAGTAGTAACTCCTCCACCAGGAATCTAGAGGCGTGGCAGAGTGTAGTGGACCCGCCAGAGGTTGCCAAACTGTGCAGCCCGCTCCAGATCTTGTCAGCAGTGTTTGCCTCGTTTGCTCATGGGGGAAACGATGTTTGGTAAGACGGCATTCCAGAGACCATTCTCACAGAACTGCTTAGCAGAAAATATATCAGTTAAGCAAAGAACATCAGAGCACCAGTCCCGCACAATACATGGCACAACACTTGTTGCTGTTTGTCTATTTCAGCTTAGCATGATATGTGCTTAGCGGTTTAAAACTGTTTTCATTCCCCTGGGGCCCACTACTTTGCTTTAAGTTGTTGAGGGAAATCATAATACACCTGGGATAAATGAAGCTGTTTCCCGTTTTTATCAAGACCACTGCCCTTCAAAAGATCCTGCAAATCTTTGATAAAAACATCCCGGCCTTTGTAGTGGTGCTGTCAGCAGACTTGAAAGGCCATGATCCACAAGGCTTAGAAATTGATTTGGACAAAACGTGCACCAAGTAACTGTACACTCCAGCACAGCATCGGTGTACTTAATCGCTCACAGAAGGTGAACGAACCAAGCCTGGCCATTCAACTTTGGTACGGTGTATCTAGATGATATGGGGGCAAAGAAGACGGAAATTTGTTGTGACATTCAGAAGTGAACTTATTGAAAAAATTTGCATAATCAAGCACTTAAAAAATTGGGGGTTTTACTCGTAGAGGGTTTTAAATGAAATTTTGCCCCAGGAGTGAAGTTGAAAAAGATTTTATTTGCTGAACGAAGACAAATTTGGCCACAGAAAACCCACATTCCTCTTAACTTTATTTTAAATGTAAATATTTCATATTCTAACTATAGTTGTACACATTTTGTTGTTGTTGTCCAGCAATGCGATTGGACCGTTGGTCGCGCTGTGGTCTATTTTCCAAAGTGGGGGTGTGGCCCAGAAGCAGAGCACCCCCATCTGGATCCTGTTTTATGGTGGGCTCGGGATCACTGTTGGCTTGTGGGTTCTCGGCCGTCGAGTTATTGAGACAGTTGGAGACAAGTTGACTCCCATCACACCTTCCAGGTAAGTTTTCAGCAAAGATTATAGGTCTTGGCCTCGATGCCCCTTCAACAATTTCCCATAGACTTTAATATTTTTATATGGAAGTGCCCTTTGCAAAATGAAAATGACCTTGCCCTCTCAAAGATGAAATTCCAGCCCTGACGTCCCGTAGTATGGGTAAACCAGTTTGCTAATTGATGTTTCCCTTCCGTTTTTTTGTGCAGTGGTTTCACCATTGAGCTAGGAGCAGCAATGACCGTCCTAGCAGCCTCCAAAATCGGCATTCCAATCAGCACCACCCACTGCAAGGTGGGTTCAATCTTCGTCCTAGGTATGGTTCGCTCAAGGGCCTCCGTTGAATGGAAAGTCTTCCGTAATATATTTCTAGCGTGGGTGGTCACGCTACCCATCACTGCTGGATTGAGTGCAATACTTATGTTCATCTTACAGAATACCGTATGATGATAGCCCCCATACGCCTGTGGGGCTCGTTCTTTATAGAAACAGAACGTGTACAATTCTGAGTGCTAGAGTATTTGCTTGAGTCTTCTGTGAGGCGAGCCAAACAACAAAGTTAACTTCCTCTCTCCGAGAACAAGTAATTTGCATCTCTAGTACTTTTTGAGTACGGGTACATTTGTGTGTGTACATCTCGCTTCTGTGAGTGTGAATATTTCTCTGTGACCAAGAGTGTGATTGCTCTCCTGTGATAACAAGTTCATGTCAAAGATTATAGAGCACTGAAGCGCAAGATATTCTTATAAAGCGCTATTTCATGTAGATCACAGCGCTGATTAGAATATTTTTCCAGCAAGGTATTCGGAGTTACTTTTTGAAGTATGAGACCTATTCCTTTACATAGTGCCATGTCACGGTTTACAAGGTGCTGTGGCGCAATCTGCAGCCGATCAAACCAGGAACACCGGGGCGAACCCCTTCTCTTTTCGATAAGTGCACTGGGTTCTTTTACGTGCATTACACAACACACGGGACCTACGGCTTTACGTCCCATCCGAAGGACGCAGCAATAATGGTTAAGTGTCTTGCTTAAGGACACAAGTGTCACGACCGGGACTCGAACCCACACTCTGCTGATCAGAAACACCAGAGCTTGAGTCCGGTGTTCGTATCCGCTCGGCCAAATGTAAATGTAGCAATTATTTCTTGCTGTATGGCAAATCTCACCTTTCCCATAGGGTCGGTCTGGTAGATTTTGCCACACACAGGTATTGGCCCCATTCACCTGATGTCCTGATCACAACAACCTTGGTTGCGCCATTTTGACAGTCACTCTCCCAGTGTGTTGTACAGTGTAGTGCGCATTTTAGGACACGAGGGCGTTTAGAACATTGCGTGTCAATATGTGATACTCGTGCTCAGCGTTTTCCAGGTTCTGTTTCTGTGTCCAATCAACATTCTCCCCCACGGGGTGGTTTAGGTTCAATGAAATATTTCTAGTATTTTTTTTTTGCAGAAGTTTTTAACTTCAGTGGTATTATTTGAGTTTGTACAGTAACATTGTATAGGTTGTTATAATGTGTACCAGTTAGGTATTTGGTTGAGTAGGATGCAGTATAAACTCTCTTGCTTTCGAGATAAAAAGAGTGTCCACAAAAAAAACGTGTTTGACCCCAAAGTTCATGTTAATAAAAAAAATTTGTAGATTGCTTGTTTGCTTAAAAAGATAGTTTTCAAAATGCTTTTGACACAACATTACACTGTATATTAGTAATATTGGAAAAAGGAAACTACAGTTAAATTCATTGGCATCCATCCAAATCTTGCAATTTTGGTACATCATAAATAAATAAGTAAATAAATAAATAAATAAATAAATAAATAAATAATGAAATATCTTTTTCGTTACACACTTTGACTGTGTGCAAAATGCCATGCTTGTGTCATCAAAGGCACCCCCCGAATATTTCCCTGATCTACCCCACTATTCAAGTTAGTTACTTGACAACTAGATGAGTGGTATAAATTCTATCTTCGGAAAAATAAACAACCTCGTAGCGTTCCATACGTCGGAGGATGACACCCTGAAATCATGTTTCCAGAAGATGAACAGAAATTCCAACAGGCATGTATATATAAAATTAAAAAAAAAATACAAAAAATAAAATAAATAAATAAAAAACGAAAAAAGCTAACAAAAACATACTACTCATTCACTGTCTTGTCATTTTGTATAAAAAAAAAATCAAAAAAAAAAATGTCTTGTTAAGTGCAACTAGAAGTGTGCATTGTGTTTTAAAAAGAAATACACATTTTGAGGGGGAAAATTAGTGGTCTAAATGCATTGCAGATTTGATAGCAAGCAGTGAACAGTTGTAGATGAGTTTCTCTGTTGTAAACATCAAAAGAAAGACAAAATAATAACTCTTAAGTTTCAAGGTGTGTGCCAAACTCTCCCCCCCCCCCCCAAGCAAACAAAAAAAAAAAAAAAAAAAAAAGAGAAAAAAAAAAAAGTAAAAGAGAAAAATGTTTTATTTGGGAGTAATTGATAATGGGAAGGCAACACCACAAACTCCTCAGGTACTCAAATTGTTATTTCAGGGTAGTAAGAGGTACATGTACATGGTATACTACATGTATGTATAACACCCCATACAAAGATTCTGCCTTTTGACTGGATTAGAGCGCATCACATGATATGTCTTATTTTTAATAGAAAAACGTGTGAACACGATGCGCCACAGCAATCAATGTACTAACCCATAGCAACCAATGTACTATCCCATAGCAACCAGTGTACTATACCCAAAACAACAGCGTGTAGGCACAATGTATGTGTGGGGTGTTATGAAACAAATATTGACTGTTTTGCTTGGTTGAAACAACGACCGCCGAGTTGATGATCATTTACCTTCGGCTTTTGCCTCAGGGAAAGTGGAACGCGTCAGGGATCACCTCGGGAATCGTAGATTCAACCATAGCACTTGAAGCAGTCAACATTTGTATGCTATGACATTTCTTGAATGATGTTTTTTGTGAAATGTTGTTTTAAAGATTTGTCAGCAACTGAGCGAATACCTTGAAACCTTAACTTTATTTATATATACCACAAAAATTGTTAAATATACAAAAACTACATGCATAGTTATTCTAATTGAACTTAAATAGGTTACAATTATTTCTACACAAATCAGGTTTTATATTTATACAAATTGCGTGGTTTTAGGTATGTATAAAATCAAATTGTGTTTATTTATCATAACATCTGTATCCGCCCAACCATTTTATGTATGTTCCATTGTATACAATAGACCTGAGCCATTAAGGCCCGCCCCATACGTGTTGACCAATCACAGGCTTGGCTATGCCACCCAAAGTCACGATAAAATCCTATTGGAAAATGTGAACGCGTACTTATAGCTCGTGTTCACGTCGTGTGGTGTGGCTCTGAAGAGACGCACATTGTGCTGCCCACGTGTACAGTGGCGATAGCCAATGCTGTGATTGGTCAATATGTTTAAGGGGGCGGAGTTTAATGGATCGGTCTAATGTTCAAATCATTGATACACCTTTTATTACAAAGACACCAATGTCAACAGCGGGGGAAAATCTTTTTTTCTTTCCCCCTTCTTTCGTTCCATGTTTTACGCTTTACAAAGAGTACTAGGCCTTTATAAAATAAAAAACAAAAACAAAAAAAAAACCGAACCCATCCCACCACACCCCAAAAGGGTGTGATCCCTGGCTACACGGCAGCAGTTTTATGTTGAATGGCTTCTGACTGACACCCTGAACAATATATGGGGCTGGTAGAGCGCCGGTACGTTATCCGGGGGTCTCTGGTTCAAATCCCGCTCGAGCCAATTTTTCTTTGTTCACCCTGAAATAAAAAGAAAAACAAACAAACCCAAAACCCATTAATGTTATTTTAATGTTAAACAAACAAAATAGTGGGTCTCCACCTTCATTGTCAAACTGAATGACTGCGCCTGCAATTCATTTCCCCCCAAGATCTGTGTTTCCTCTGATTCCACTACCGTGGAATTATTAAAACATTTGTTTTATAGTATTCTAAAGTCATGCTGGTTCACTGAAAACGCAAACCCCGTCCCCCACCCTCACCCTCACCCCCACCGGTGTTCTCTTTGTATGATCGTAAAAATGTTGACAACTTTGGATGGTCCAAAATGAGCAAGAAATCACTTGAATATCTTCGTTTATCAAATAAAATGAATAAAAGAAGTGCGGTAGCTCTGAAAAAATGTACAAGATCTGGGGAGAGTTACTTTGTATTTTTTTTTGTTCACAACGGTGTAATTGTAAATACTACAAAAGAGATACCCATGATTGTAGCAGTTTGTGGAATAACTCTGCAAACCTGAACAACTGTTTATCTTCAGGCCCGTTGGCAGACGTCGCTCTCTTGCCGTGTCAAATTCAAATCATTTGCGCGGCATTGGTTTCAAACGTCATGCTTCTGCCGAACTTTGCCAATAGCATGGCAGGGCCTGTCGAGCTAAGCCTCTGCCGTGCCGAATTCTAAAAGTGGTTTCAAAGGTCGAAGCATCAACAAAAATAAACACGGAATATTCGAATTTGACACGGCAAGAGCGGGACGATTGTAATGGGCCTTACCCGTCGAAGAACTGCTAATTTATTGAAGTACTTGTAAATAGTATGAACTGGTTATTCCGCAGTTGGTTGCAATCTGTTCTGGGACATCATTGACAAAGACGTGCATACTAAAGTATGTGACAAACATATAGCGTGTCGTGGCCAAACAGTGTTAAGCGCATTGAACTCATGTCCTGCTGGTGGCTAAGTCAATGGAGTGTGGGTTCGAGTCGTGACACTTGTGTCCTTGAGCAAGACACTTTACTATAATTGCTTTACAGTGCGTTATATCCTCATTCATATGATGGATGCACTGAAGAAGAAACAAAGTTTGTCCCATACTTCAAAGAAGACCCTAAAGGTGAAATTTAGTTTTGTGATACACTAATTTTCTAATAAACATAGTCTTTATGAAAGTGGGGAAAAAGTTACAAGTCTCTTACCGCACGTGAAAATGATGTAAAATGCCATTTTATTTCATACTCTTTTAGAAAAAAAAAATTGAAATATGACGTCATTGGATAATTGATATCAACAACAAATGGGTTTTTACTTTCCAAAGAGTAGTTTTTCCATCAGTCAAAAGGTCAAATTCAATGTCAATTTGATTGGATATCGAAATTCAGGAATGAACTAAAAGCATTCCTGTACAAAAATGTACAGGCCCATGTATCTGAAATGTGACGTCATTGGACGATTTTGGATTTTGACAAAATTCACACTGGAAGTGTATCAAACACAATGACATTTTTACCCCTTTTTTTACATGAAGTTAGAGACCCTTATTTCCCCCATTTTCATAAAGACTCTTATCTGTTGGAAAATGAGTGCATCACAAAACTGAATGCAACCTTGGAGCCCCCCCCCCCCTTTAACTTTGTACAATGGTGTTTATAAAATGAAATACTGCAAGAAATCATTCCATCAGAAGAGACGCCATTAATATTCAGCAGTTTGTTAGTGCTGTGTACAGCTGTCGCATAATATGGTTTGCTTAAAAAAAGTTCACTGCATGACGTATATGTGTGTGGAGGGTCTACACACTGCAGTATTCAATTGTGATCTTGAGTGAAGACCTGGAGTTAACAATTTTTATTTAAAACCAAACTGAAATAACTGAGGCCAGAGCTGTGTATTGAGAGAGTTACAGGGTGCCAGACTAGACTGCACATTGGGTTGTGCTATATTTACACCAAAAATGGCGTCCAGCCACCACGTGGCCAAAGAAAACTGGGCCCTCCATGTCGCAACTCTCTCAGTACACAGCGCTGACCGAGGCTGAAGATAAAAACCAGTCCGATTTCATGGTACATCAAGATTTGTTATACCTCCATAATAGTTTGTGAATTTGTATTGGTTGAGAACCAATCACGTGATGTTCTACAAAGAGGTATGTACATGGTATGTGCGCTTAAGAGGGGAACATGAGTGAAGTACCCCATTGGGTACATGTACATTACCTTGATCGTGCCCACCGTTGGTCGTTGCCAACGCTTTGTACAATATGTGAAATAGCCCCAGGTATGAGGTTGTATGTAATTTCCTGTCAAAGTGTTTGGATTTGTTCAAACAACGAAATGCAATTTTTAACATTAACAAAATTAAATGTTTGTTTCCCCCTCCTGCAATATATTACCGTGGTATAACAAAACAATTGTTGCACGCTGTGTGATGGCGTCCAATAGTACACCCTCGAGGACAAATGGCACCCGAGACGTAGTCTTGGTCCAAGACCTTGCCCCAATGGGTGTACAAAACACCATGGATCCCATTACACCGTGTGCAATTGTATAGTGTACATGTATAGAGATGCTTCACGTGACGTCAACCGATACCTTTTGCCAATGCTCCGTTCACAGACGCTGGAAATCTTTCAGCAGACGCGTCAGCCATTGAGTTCGTTCAAGGTCGGAACCAACATGGCTGCCAAATGAACTTTTCCCGGGGTCACGCAACCTCTCTAGTAATGTACATTTTCAGAGGGAACCAGAGCTTTAATATAGCTGCACGTATACTGCAGTGGTTTGACTATAAATGCTCTGTTCTAGCTATACTTCTTTCACAACAGTAAATTGAGATAATGCTGCAGTTTACTTGGTGAATTATTAAAACCGCATTTTCCTTGACCACTTTGGTAGAACAAGGTTATGCAATGAAATACAATCTAGTTGCAGCAATGCCCAACAGTATTGTGTTACTCCTTTGTCATTGATGAAGGACATCACTTCATGAACTAGATGCTGCAGTTTATTATGTAGGTACATGTATATAGTTATTTGGTCTAGCCAGTGTAGCAAGGTTGCATTTTGAGATAAAAGCTGTTGCTGCGAACGTTGTTAGGCTAGACTTAAATAAAGCTGTTAACTTTTGGTGTGAAGGCTGGTGTTACAGTCGCTTGCGCGATAGTCACACGGCCCGGTGTAAAGCAACGCGTGACGCAGTTTATAGTCAACGCTGATGCCACAGCGACCATAGACTGCAATGAAAAGGCTCTCAATGTCCGGCGTTCACCGTTCACAGCGATTGGCGATTTTCATAACGCGACCAACTATAAACCAGCGGTTAACTCTCTTCATAGCTGCTAGCGTACGTACAGCATGCAAAGGTACAGCAAACAACGACTTGATTTAAGTCTAGTGTTAACTCCGTTAGTGTGAAAACTTTGTACATGGTTGTTGATACAATAAAAATAATAAATCACTGAATTTGTGAAGAGTTGATTGTTTTCCATCTTGTTGGTGGTAGACATCACATACATCATATTGTGGCGTGTCGTGGCCAAGCGGTTTATAATAGTTAATATTTATATAACGCCAAAATCTGCCTAAAAGGCGCTTTCCGAAAAAGAGATATAAAAAGTAAACCAAAGAAACAGTACAAAACACAATAAAAAGTGGTGTTCGCGCAGTTGCATGAACTCCTAAAAAACCTCGAACTTATAAACACCTAAGAAAAGATCAATAACATCGGTTTTAAGACTAACAAATGGATACAATTAATTTATTCAAAACATGTAAACTTTACAACGATACAAATGCTATTCAAATGAGACATCTCAGTTATGCCCAGAAAATTACTAATCACAACAATATATGTCACATCGATATTGAACAAATCTAATAAACTGCAATCTATTTGAATTATGCTAGCCTTTATAAACCAACCATGTGCATTTGGGTGCACCACAATATATCTTGATACAATGGTAACCTGTCTAATCCTACATTGTTAGTTATAGTGTTA
This sequence comes from Marthasterias glacialis, assembly GCA_911728455.2. Lineage (NCBI taxonomy): Eukaryota > Metazoa > Echinodermata > Asteroidea > Forcipulatida > Asteriidae > Marthasterias > Marthasterias glacialis. The sequence continues at coordinate 843,360 of OU452239.1, read as the reverse complement.
TAGGTTGCAAAACAAGCTTTCAAAATTGGAAGTTAAATTTTGCATGTGAAAAAACTCAATGTTTCGGTAATATTATGGGGCCTGGGAACGCCCACGAAAAATCAGATAATGTAGTGCATTAAAAGACATAGCCTGACTTTGATCTTTTGCAGTAACCAATGTTGGCCTCAGGCTGAAGAGGGTCGGATGATGCCTGGAAAAAGGCCAATCTGGCGGACCTTGTGTTAACAAGATTCGACTGTATCTAACCCCAGATGGCTTCGTATGCTGTGGTCTACGGGTAACACACCCAGTGTGAAAAAACATTTATAGTGGAAGTGTTTTACTCTGACTTTATTTCGAGAAATGGTTTGCTGTTCCTGATGTGAGACCAACGTAGAGCTGCATGGCAACGAGACCAACACAGGATGTGAAGAAGAACTTGGCAATAAGAAGGACCCAGGATCCTAGACCAACTGCATGGATCAGAATTCTGAGAGAGAGAGAAAAAATAGATAAAATAAAATCCACAATTATACATTTGGTGTGTCAGTGTATCGTCACGCAATAGTACTCTAGTAACTAAGGTTTAACCAGTTGCTGCTGGGATTTTTCCTTTTTTTCCCTCGTCCAGCCTGACGGGATTATTTTCTCGGAATTGCCGCATTTTTCTTTGACGTGTTTGAGAGTACCACTGACACAAAGAAACCCCGACTTGACAAAAGCCAAACTTGACAAAAGCTAAATATCTAACCCCCACACAAGCCTGGCAACATACTCTCATCGAGTCCAGCAAGTATAAGAGTGAAAGTGAAAGCCAAGAAACAAAGATTCTTTTTGTTGCATCGTGACTTTTGTTTTCTCTATTGAGAAAATGTCAAATTCATGCACCGTGAATTGCAAAACCTTGGCTGTGTGCCACGGCAAAAGAAACCGGAACCAAGGCTGAATCCCCGGTTCACTGTCACCTCTAATGAGGCGAAATACAATGACTGAACAATGGTGGAAGCTTCTCTATGCTCGGATCCGTCAATACTTACTCTACGATAAGAGGTTTATAACTGCCAAGGAGGAGCAGCACGACAACAACCGGCCGTAGGGACTTGTTGAGATCATGTCTACTCCAAAGCCACACCAGTACCGCAGTGGACAAATGCTGGATCTGTTTGGTCAACATAAATGTCGTTACTGTTAATCTTTAAGGTAGCACAATGAAAATTATCTCTTGTGAATCTTACGTTGCGATAACCGTAACCCTCAATCTTCCTGTGTGTGCAATGAACACACAAACATGTCACCACGATTTATTCCCTTGTTATGATATACCACACACACAGATCCTTGTCATTTGATTGGTGGAATGTATGTCACATGTCATCCTTCATTCCCGGCCCCTTTCTCCAAACGAGGCAAGGTTGTGTCACAGTGAACAACATTGGTGTCTACATGTATGTGGAGTCGTCCACATTGTTTACAAATTTTCTTTAAGAACTTTCAGAGTGTGGAGTGGACAATCGTCTATTTTGTGTTTATTGTGAATAAATTTCAACTGACAAGGATGTGAGTTTAATAAAACAAATACTGAATGCATTTTGTTCATGTATTGTCCCAGAATATCATCACTCAGTGAAATCTGGCTTTTCCATTTCACTTGGCTTCGCCTCGTGAAATAGAATACTAGTCAAGATTTCACTTTGTGATTACTTTTGTATATTCTGCGACAATGCACTCAAATGCAAATTGACATTACCAAATTGACATTAGATTCCAGACTCATTTGGATGTATTTCCAGTCAAATTCAGTTCCCCTTGCACCAAACCATAGCGGCAGTACTCTCGTGACAATAAGCTCAGCAGTTGCCCAGCCAACGCCAGCCGTCATGAAGCGCAGATCCCCTTTGCCAGTTACACTCGTCAGAATAAAATAGAAGCCAGCCAGGTCACCGAGGTCAACAGTGGATTTCATGAACTCCTATGGAATTTGGAAAAACCACATTACATGTAGGTGATCAAAAATGCAAAATCACAAAGAAAAATTTAGATAATAAACCAGGGAAAAATTTGTTTATCATTTGATGTTTACAAGTACAGTGTAGTATGGGTTGCCCTAATATCGCAGTACTTAACACATTTCTCGATCAGAATAAAAAATGGTCAACAACATTTGTGAAGTGTCCAGTTCAAGGGACACGTTGCCTTCGGATCGTACGCGTTTGGGCTACAAAAAGCATTTGCACACAGTACAAATGACTGAAGGGAACAATAATTAGCTTCTGTGTTCTTACCCCTATCACGTCAAGATTTCCTGTTACTCCATCTGAGGTTGGGAAGAAGGTGGCTAGCACTAGCATCTGTTTACGGAAAAAGTCAACGAAAAAATTAACCCCTCAAACGAAGCAAAATATTGCAATATATGTCTTCATCGACGCCACAAACTGACACACACATAGATACCAGTAAAAACTAGCGATCGGAGAAAATTAATTCTTTTTAAAACACCGCTATCAACTGGTTTTCTCATTGTGGGCCCTTGATGCTTCCAACTTGATAAACATACCGCTTTTGACCATTTTACATCCTAGATTAATAAGCAATAAACGAAGGAAGGTTTGTGTCAGTTCAGGAAACCCCAAAAGAAGCAAAACATACTATTTTCGTTTTCACGAACTGACACATTCCAAATATACAATGTTAATTTGACAGCACGCGCGCACACATGCTTCAACACTGTTTCATAACTGCATGTACATTAGGGTCTGGGGCCAAGACATGGAGGGAGTCTGGAGTTCATGTATTGGCCATTTTCTGTATGTGGCTACTTATACCTTGCATAGCTGGGTGAAGAGGTAAATTGCACCAGCTTGAACACATTTCCAGAAGGCACTGTACTCTGACCTGGATGAAATAGAAGAGACAAAACAAAAATGAAATTGCTCCATTTGTTATCTATTTAAAGCATTTTTTCAAACAGCCCGCCCCATAGAAGTTACATTGCTCATGATTGGCTGTGTGCGCGCAGTCCCCCAGTAGCAATTGTGGGTCTCAGCACAGCTGGTATCCTGCGTCGACTTACATCAAACAATATGTAACTCAGGGCATCAGCGAACAGGCTATCCGTGGAGTGTTTACACATCTTTTGACATCAACGAAACAGTCGTTGATGAATATTCAGATCCCATGATGATGCATCGGACCTTGCAGTTCGATTAATATCTGCAAGGTTTCCCTGGGGCGCTGTACAACTGACACAGTCAAAAACCAAAAAAAGGAGTACATCAGGCACACCAAGAGCCCCAGTGTGTATAATCTCACTGCGCATGTTCAGTGCCGTTCCAGCTTGATAATGAACGCTTACTAAAACTTAAATTTAAACCGGTGCCGGTGTCATAAACTCATAGGGTATTCTGTCCTAGGGTAATGTGTCCACCATATGGTAAATTAACGTGGGCTGGAGGAGTTTATTCAAAAGAGGGCGCTATCAGAAGGAGTTAGTATACGATTCGCCGTGTGCCCGGACAGAATCTCCTGCCGGACAGAATCTCCTTCCACACCGGCAAAATATACACTGCAGCTGCCATACAATAATGAACTGATAAATAAAACTACTCCTAAAAACTGCGCCCTCTATTGACAGCATATTATAAATGTGCTTTAAATTTGCAGGTCAGCATTTATAAGCAACCCACGATTGACTAAAATTAATAAGAGTACGACCAACGACGACAGAGTAAATAGAGACGGCATGTCTGAATCAATGGCTGATTGTATCACTCCTTGAAAAAATAATATAAAACTTACAGTCCAGAATACTTGTAGGTAATGAAGTACGGAATATACGCTAACGCAACGCAGTTTCCAAAATGAAAAAGTGTCATTTTAAGTGATTTCAATATCGGCCTTCTTCACCACCAGCAAAGATCTGAAGATACACGTACAACCACAAAAAAGAAATAACACATGTAAGTTTATGGATGGATATACATGCATGCACCAGACTATTAAGCTATGCTTTCATATTAAAGTATAAGTCTAATACCTGTACGTAACAATCAGTGCGTGCGGGCGCCACCAAGAGTTTCCCTGGCGAAATCGAGAGGAACTTGGAAGTTGGAGAGCTCTACAGAAAATTCTGAAACGGTTGAGATTGTTTGAGTAGGAATAATCATGCCTTATTCCATAAAATAGGGTTAGGGTTATCCGTTGATAAATCTTTCAACTGATTGTATATTGTTCTCGGCTATGTCAGGATGTCGACTGCTGTTTGTTGTGATGGGGAAGTGTGACGGGGTTGAACGTTTGGACTTTTTGGGGTTGTAACTTGTTGTAACTCATTGTTGTTACATGTACATTGTTAGTCACGTTACTTTTTAGTGCTCTACTCTAGCTTGTCAGCTAGTTGTAAATTGTATCAAGTCGTCTCTGTGTGTATTTTTTATTTACAATATCGTGTACCAGTCGTGGAGCTGTACAGATTGGAAGGATCACAGTTTCACTTTTCTGGTTGAGTAACCTTCTTTCTTTGACTTGGACCAGGAACAGGTAAGAAAGACTCCAGTTTTATTGGTGCAAATGAAACTTAAAACAAAAATAAAGCCCTAGCTCAACATTAGTAAAAAGAAAAGCATGTTCACAGATTTACATATGCTTGATACTGGTAGGCTATATAAAGATAATGATGGTAGAAAACTTGCCTTAGAATATTTCTGCCTGAAGTGTTATCGTTTTAAAACAAATGAATAAGAATTAGAAAATGAAATTAGTTTTCGAATCAGTGAGACGAAAACTCTACCTTATTAACTTTCATTATTAAGAAAAGAATGTACAAAAATGCGAATGCTGAATTAATTTTTACCGTTTCTCGCAAAAAAGAAACAATAAAATGAGCTTACATTTTCACAGGTTGGTTTTAATACAAATACCTTGATATCTGCAAAGAATGGAAGCATTTAAAGTCAGTTTACCTATGATAAAATGTTGCAATTTTTTTTCGAATGGGCATTTAGTTACACGATTCATAACATCGTGCGCACTTTTCCTGCAGAGTGCCTCAAGTGCCGTTATCAAGTTGCAGAGTTTGAAATAAACAATGGGTGTACCGCATTGCACGGAGCAGATTTAACATGCCACATTATTACCCTGAAAGGCTTAGACCTTATGCATATATGACGATACTATTTACTAGTAGTAGTACTAGATGAGCATTTAGTACAGGAAACGACACCCTTGCGATCACATTGAGGTCAAAACAGCTACAATACAAGGCACATTCGATGCAACCTCGCCACCATGGGCAGCGCGCCATAACGATACCTCTCATCTCTAACCCCTAGAAGGGAAGCACCGAAAAACAATGGTGATAGGCCACCCAAAACTGACTGCTATGCGCACACGCTTGTTAAAAAACTTTCGAGCGCCCTCAGTACATGCGTGTCAAAATAAGTTCGCGGATTGCAAAATGCAAGTATTTTGACGTGATCATAATTCAAAAGATTTGTTTTTACGCGGTCACCATAAACTGCATACAGTTAGACAGGTCACAAATCAAAGAAAGTGAGGGGACCAGTTGCTCTTTGATTAATGATGCCACTTTTGGGGGAAACCATATTTGAGCGGCGCGTCGAGTGGATAGGCCACAGGCCTAATTAAAATCTCTCATATTATGGGAGATTTTCTTGTCACAATTCCAGGGGTTTTGATCGAGCCAACCTCGGTACCAAAAAAAATTACACAGCGATACCAATACCCTTGGGAACGAGGTTGCATTCGATGCTGTGCTTGACCTCAAAGATGGCGGCAAATGCATTTAAGGTCTATACTAAAAATGTTGGATGGCATTGGTTTGCTACGAATGACTAATTTTAGACCCAGAACTAGGGTGCTGTACTCCTTTTTTAGACATTTTGACTTGGACGGTCGTGCTAGTACGACCGTCCAAGTAAAAAAAAGAAAAAAGGAGTACAGCGCCCCAGTTACTGGGTCTAGACTAACTTCCATTAGTGTTGGGCGCAATCGATTGTCGGTCTATTCTGAAGCATATTTCAGACTTTACTTACCTTTAAAATGAAATCCGTACATGCCGTAAGAGTTGTGATTTGCAAAGAAAAAGTGTTCGATTGGTGGTATTGGGATCGACCAATAAAGCGATCATGATCGACCAATTGTGCAATGATCGACCGATCACGCAGACCGACCGATTGTGCCCAACAATAGTACTAATTACTAATAGTTATCATACATATGTAGAAAACAGGGAGTAATTGTACTACTACCCAACATCTCGGTCAGCTTTGGGTGGCTACGTGGCTAGCCGGCTACTGGGGCGACACAGTACATGCCCATATGAAACCTGTATTGACGGGGGATTCGTGGAAATAGTTTAAGTACAAAGTGTTTGTCTTGTGGCTACTGCTACACAGCTACTGAGTGAGCTACACTACAGTGGCAGTGGGTGATCAAAACATTGACGGTAAGTACGTACACGTCCGTCCCTTAGTTTCAGCACTGTGTGGGCGGTCAAGCAAGATAGATGAAGGTCACATCACAGTAGCCACAGCTGTGACTTGCACTGTAACCCGTAGGTCTGAAGATACCTGTGTAGAGAAGATGTAGAAGAAACGTCAGTTTTAGATGTGGGAGGAAAACCCCAAATAGGGAAAACCCACGCAATCATGTAGGGACTGAGTGAAAACCCAATCCACATGCAAGGCTCCGGTTTGGGGTTCGAACCGGGGTCCACAGAGGTGAAAGGCAGGGAAAGAAACCACTGAGCCAACCTGAATGCACGTACAGGCCTGATTGCTTCGTTCTTAAAAGGGCAAGGGCACCAAGGCATTTTCTTCCTCAATGGCACCAAGGCAATGACCACAGGCATGGAGGCAAGTGCCTCTATTGCCTCCAAGAAGTGTCACGCCTGCATTGGATGCAGTGTATTCTGCAGTTGTGCAGAGTAAAGAACCATAGGATGGAGACTGCACCGTCTCATTTTTATCAACTTTTGATATTCATGAAGAAAGCTTGGGCATGTCTCAAAACTTGTTCAGGCTCTGTTCCTTTTGTAACTCTTTAATTTATGTGGAAATTATGACTCAAACTGAAGCCTTTTCGAAGCCTACATGTCTGTTTTTAGCGGCAGGTACCGCAACAATTTAATACATGTATGTCTAACGTGCATAAGGGATTAAAGAATAGCCTGTTGGTTGTGTGTTACTCTACACCGTTGTGTGTTAAGCACTGTGTACTCAGTACTTTCCTGAGTACTGTCATGACTGTGGACAAAATCCACCCAGGCATATTACTCGAGTGGGATTCAAACCCATGACCTTTGCCACTCTAGAGCAGATGTCATACCAAAAGACCACCGAGCTTGCTTTGTAGCTAGAGGCCGTTTGAAGTCCTATAATGTACGTACATGTATGTACATGTATTAGGGTGTATTTTGGTGGTGTAAAGTGCTCGACTCTCATCAATGTGGACCTGGTTGGATCCCAGGCTAGGACGATACATGTACTGTATGTGAGTAGAATTGTGTGTTGGTTCTCTCCTGTGCAACTTCTCCGGGCCCTCTGGTTTTCCTCCCTCCGAAAAAACCCCCAAAAACTTTCGATCTCAAGCTGTGCTCTGTGGTCTAGGGGTGATGTGGTTGGCTGCTGAAAGGCTGCATGCTAGCAGCTCGAACCTGTGTAGCAGCATCCTTCTCAATTCAGCTTCTCAGCTGCCAATAAGAATGATTGGCCTGTCAAATTATTATTATTATAATTATTAATATTAGCACCAGGTACCTCAACGATCTATGTTAAATTTACATTGGGGCAAGTTTAACATCTACTAGATTTTAATGTTTTACTTTCTCCATGTAAAAATGTTTTCGTTTCATTTGGTTTGGTAGAATGACAACGAGAGGCACTGAAGCAAATAAATCAGACACAGTTGGACGTAGAGAGGACACCTTGGTGGCAGCAGCCATGACCAGTCAGGTGACTGTGTCCATGGGGCGTCGTCTCAGTTTGGAGGATCTGAACGACAGCTCCCAGAGTGAATTGGTGAGCGTGGATAGCCCCCAGAATGGGGACGTAGATGTGGTCACGGTGGACAACCCGATTGAGGAGGATCCACTTACTGCTTCCCGGAAATCTCCCCAGGGATTCTCAGGTTTGTATTTAAATCGAAATCCTATCTTGAGACAGGCCATGCTGGCTGAAAATAAATATTGTATGCACTGTAAATAGGAACATTCGTAACGCTACCTGAAACTTGACACTCGTGTGTCTTCAATACCTAAACCTAGGGAGCGATGTACAAATTACATGTAAATGTGAAGCTGCCTATGGTTACATTTGTAGTGGAGTTTCCAAGCATTGTTTTGTCCAGGCTGGGATTTGAACCCAAACTTTGATACTTGGAGACAGTAACTACAGTGTATTCGGCCAAAACAAACTGTCATTTAAACAGCAAAAATTGAGTACAATGCAACTGGGTTAAATATAGTAGTTGCTTCCCATGTGTGATCCAATTTGCTTTGGCATTGTACGACATAACTTAAAACCAGGATTTTCTTTTCCAATATATTTTAACAGTATTAAGTTGTCTTTATACTATAGAAATGCAGAAGAATTCATCGAAAGTGAAGACACTTTCATACACTTCCCCTGTGAGATCAAACACTGTGCCCCCATCTGGAAGTCCCAAAGGAAGCTGGCCAAGTCCCCGGAGCAGTTTGTCGTCTCCAGCCCAAGCAGACGCACCAGACACAAACACAAAACGACGATTTGAACCTTGTATATTGAACAAGGCTAAAGTCTGGCTGCCCATGGAACTCATTGAACAGGTAAACACTCTGGTTTTCAATTTTTTTTTTATTGAAGTCGCCAGACACACAAGGCCAGTTAGCCACTCGAGGTGTGGGCTACAAAAATCAACTGTTTTTTTCCAGGGGCTGTTGCCACCTACTCATGGGGCTAAAACAGGGTAACCCCCTTTACAGTCCGTAAGGATGTAGGCTTGGGTATCATCCATTAGAAGCTTGGCTGACACACTAGAAGCACATTAGAAGCTTGAGTCCGACACACTAACCACTCGGCCACGACAGGCCAGTTACCAAAGTTTACCAAAACTTTAATCTTCTCGTTACCAAATCCTGTTGGTAAGTGTGACGTAATTCTACTGTAAGTCACGCCCACTTCACTCAAAGTGACTCCAACCAATTGCGAGCAGCCCATAGGAATTGCATTGTAGTGTTTGAGGATTTATGTATAGACTAGCCTGCCGGGCTATGTAAGAGCTAAGACTGACTAGCCAACCAGTCTACTTAAGAGCCAAGTTTGACAAGCCAGTTAATGTAGGCTACCTAAGAGCCAAATTTGACCGGTCCCTCGTTACCTGAGAGTCAAGTTTGACCAGCCTGCCGGGCTATGTAAAAGACAAGGCTGACTAACCCCAAAGGCTGACTAGCCCCCCAGGCTACATATGGCTAGCCTGCCGGGCTACGTATGACTAGCCTGCTGGGCTAGGTATTAGCCAAGTTTGACTGGCCCACAGCTTTCTTGACTTGTGACTAAATTGAGCCCTGGCGATATTCACTGAGCTCTGTTTGTAATGGTCGATACTGTGTGTTTTTTTTAGTCAAAGGTGTTCCACGAAGTAGTCAGTATGGACACATGGACCAACGTGCTCTCTGATGAAGACCGTGATAGACTCATCAAGATGATGCCAGATTTCCCAGAGTCAGATGCTGAGGAAAAACAAGAAACACTGAGGTGAAGTATCATTTTAAAGTAGGATTGGAATCTTTGCATGGTGGAAAATACAATTAAGTAAGGTTCGGGGTAACACCATACACATGAAATTTCTCTTATGAGCTGTGATGGTTCTGAAAAGAACTGGTGGTGTAACAACTCCACATTTTGATCAGTACGACTCTCCTGAAGACGATCAGAGCATACTGATCGAAACGTTGAGTTGTTACACCACTGTGTTTTTTTTAGAACCACCACAACTCTGAGAGATTTCATGTTCATGGTATTACCTTGCTACATGTGGCGTGTCATGGCCAGGCAGTTAAGCAAACTGGACTCAAGTGTGGGTTCGATTCCCGGCCAGGACACTTGTGTCCTTAAGCAAGACACTTAACCATTATTTGTTTGTCCTTTGGATGGGACCTAAAGCCGTAGGTCCAGTTTGCTGTGTAATGCACGCAAAAAAAAACAGTTGCACTTATAGCTAACTCCCAGAAAACCTGAGGGGTGTCACCTAAAAAAAAAGTGACTTAATTCTTTACGTTCTTTTTATCAAAAGGCGATTGTTTGCAGGGGAGAATTTCAAGTTCGGCAATCCTGTCCGGAAACTGCAGAAAGACCTTAAGGCTGGCTACTTGTGCCTGGATGTGTTCAAACACAAGAGGGCGCTGCGACGAGCAAAGTATCGTGAATACAAACACCAGCAGGAGCTGCGCTGTCATAGAATGCTGAAGGAAGTTCTCATATCTAGACAGGTATTCAACTAGGATTGTGCAGCCACATTTATTTTCCTAAATTATTTCCGGAGAATTACAGATTTATGAGGAATATCTAAAACCCACCGCCAAAATTGTATGTGGCCATGGAATGTCAATCTGGTGAGATTAGTTGTGTCTTACAGGTAAGATTTAAATTGTGGAGCTCTGAAATTTTTCCGCCCCAGAAATGGACCCTCATGACCAGGACGTCACTGTAGTATTCATACGAAAGTAAATGCCTCCAGGTCTATTCATCTAGACAAACCGCTCTTTGTGGGGTGATAGCAAAGAAGTCACCAGCATTCTGCTCCATCATACACACAGCAACAACCGTATAGATTGACTGTGTAGCAATTTTATTTACAGGAACTACTAGAGGCGGCCCAGTTCACTGCACCGGATGAGCCCTTTAAGGTCAAACGCCCACGACCTTTGACCGCTCAGAAAGATTTGGATGAGATCGTGACTAAAAAATACAGAAAGTAAGTTGAAGCTGTGTTGGGCTTTACGTAGACTGTGGAGTGTCAAGGAAGAGTGGTCAAGCACACTGGACCCAAGCTCTGGTGTTTCTGATCAGCAGAACCCGGTTACATTTATCGCTAAGAAAAGGGGTTTGCCACAGCGTTTTTGGCAGTGGCTGCTGAATGCACCGCAGCACCTTGTAAACCCTTAAGCACTCTCCAGCGATAGGTTCCATTTTAAGAACTAAACTTTAACGTTTTCACGTCGGGACAATTGACACACCTAATTTTTTGAAATGTGACGTCTTCATTAACTCAAACCACATTACAAATGTAGGTCGCCATGACATCATACATTTCGCAATTGTTTTATTTGTTATTCCTGAAACACCTGTGTTTGTTTGCAACAACCCCTTATGTCTAGTTATTATTATGATGCTCACATTTTCTACATACTCATAAAAATGTGTTTAATTGTTTATTAGGATATTGAGAGAGTGCAGACTGGAATGTGGGGTGAGTATAGATTTGTTTTTCAATCGTTTGTATCTTACCATGTCTTGTTTCTGCGCATTGGGTTTCCATCCCTTCAAAAAGTAGCTCACACCTAGAGTGGCCTTTGGGCCTTGTGATGGGCAAATTGCATAAAAACATATTTTCTTACAGGCTAAATACAACACAACACACACATACTAGTATACTGTTACTCCATTATTTTTGTGCCTTTTTCTGTAGCTGCACCCACTCTCTTTCATTAAATATCGGATCTACAGAGTCTCTGGATATTTTTCAAAACATTGCTTAAAACTCACCTGTTCAATATTTTTTACAATTGACTTTCTGTGTATTATTTTTTAACCACTTTTTTGCCTATACGTACTTTGTAATCTTTTTTGTTACTCTCTACATTGTTTGTTTGTACTTTTTGTTTTCAAGCGCCTCAGAATATGTTAAGTCATAAATACATGGCGCTTTACAAGTTTTAATTATTATTATTATTTGTATGTGTGTGTTGTGTTGTGTTGTCTGTTAGCCTTTAAGAAAGACTCTGCTAGGGTCTAAACCTGAGGCCAATAACATTTTTTAGCCTTTATACCACAGATGTCCTTTTGATTGGTAAGCAGTTTGCACCAGCTAATTATATTTCCTGTTTTTCTGTTTGACGATTGTCATTTGTTAGGAACTGTACACAAGTGATGAAGACGACAATCCATCCTCATGTGCTAAAGGTAAAGGAAGTTTTGCTGTGAAACGCAAAGCAGACAATCAGGCGGTTGAACGTTTGTTATAGAAACAATGCTGATAAAATGGCTTCTATGACTGCAAGAGTCCAATAATTAATGCTATTGGACAGGCCTATCCCATTTTGGAGTGTAATAAATACATGACAAAATAATGATGTGTTTCACCAATCAAATGACAAGAAGCTGTATGTGTATAAACGTTATTATACCACTGACCAATGCAACATTTTTTTTATTTTTATGCTTGCAGACAAGACTCCCACAAAGAAGAGATCCTCGTCATGGTATGAGGCACCCAGTGATATAACACTGCCTGCGTTCACTCCACGAGTACACTCGACCTTTGACACCAAACCTATTGAACTTCCTGCAGAGTTTAAAGCAGAAGGTAAGAGAAACGTACACATTTGAATTGGGTTAATTCCATTAGAAAAAAAAATTCTGGCATCCTTATTAAATCTATACCACAGACCTCCTTTTGATTGGTAAGCAGTTTGCAACAGTTCATTTTTTTCCATGTTTTTTTTTTACTGTGGAGTTTTCAAGATACAAAACAGCCATGTGTTTGTGGAAACCAAGCTGTTGCCTTCAAAATTTGACATCTTTATGTTTCAATGTTTCTTTGTTAGGGAGCTTGGATGGACAAAGCGATCATATCCCACCTTCTGCACCCGATTCTCCATTACATCTCACTGAAGCAGCATATATGGATATGATTGAGAAACACCAGCGAATGAGGGACTCTTGCTCTGTAATTATGTTTTATTTCTGTATATTTGTTTAGGTAGCATCTTCATAGGGCTCCAAATTTACACCTGTCAAAATAAGATAAAACTGTACCTTTGTTGCAAGGAAATTTGCCGTTGAAAGCGCCCTCATGTGGTCAAAAATATGGTCAGTTGATTTAATATGCAAGATGAGTGACCAACAAGATAAATGTACACGTTGAAAGACAACTGTGGTTGCTTTCCTCTAGCAAAGGACAGTGCATAGTGTTTTCCTATAAACCCACAAATATGTAGCATGACAGAGCTTACCCAGCCAACAGTATCCCTGCCTATCTAAATCAAAACCCGGTTACCTGACTTGCGCTTTCTCTTTTTGAGCTTGACTTGTTGATGTGGATGTAAGAATTCCATTAATAATAAAGTGCCCCACGTTGAGATAAATGTCGTCATTTGAATTTTGTTTTATTTCTTTGCAGAATAACTTTGAACTTGATACAAGTAATGTATCACTTGACGATATTATGATCCGGACATTTTCCAGCCAGAACTCACCGATTGTTCCATCAAGAGGTATTCCGTCATTACTGTTATCAGGAAGTGCAGGGGATCTTTCGTGGCTGATTTTAATCCAATGTGTCAATGTGTCTCACACCATTACTACTTGAATTCAAGCTGGGCTTCCTCATAAAACACTGCTGTCGCTTGTGGAGTGTCATGGCCTGTTGGTCTAGATCACCGAACTCAAGTTCTGGTGTAGTCGGCAGCAGAATGTGGGTTCGAATCCCGGTTGTGGCACGTGGGTCCTTGAGCAAGATACTTTACCATATTTATTGCTTTGGCCTTCGATTAAGCCGTAGGTCCCGTTTACTAGGATGGGTAGTGGACGTAAAAGAGCCCAGAACACTTATCTAGGAAGAGTAGGGGAATTACCCCGGTGTTTCTGGTTCACATAGCAAGCACCCTTGTTTACAGGTTTTCCTCAGGCTTGAGAGCTACAGTTAAGTTCTGAGGCATCCTCTGATTCATTGAAAGATGGAATGTTCCATTCAAGTTGATTTTCCGTCGTGGAATGGAACATTCCATATTTCAGCTCTTGAAATATTCTTACTGTTGCACTCATAACAAGTCATTATTTGTGTGCTATTTAATTTCTTGTGTAGCCTGCTCAAAACCTTCCCCACTGTCACAAAAGAGAAAAGCGAAAGTGAAAGACAAACTGGCAAAGAAAAGAAAGAAAGGCAGACCACCCAAGGTGGCCACGCCCGCTTCAGTTGTGTCCGTTGATAGCCGGGTATCATTGGCCACGTTGGAGTCATCTGGGAGCATCTCAACCAATCAGGAAGAGCAATCTACACCAGTTGATGCAGTAAAGGGTGGGGAGGATGTTGATATAGAGAGGCAAGTCAAAGACGTACTGTATTAACCCATAAAACACAAAGCATAAAACACGAAGGGCAGTAAAGGGACCACTTTTCTACCGTCACGTGAGCAGTTTTTCCAATGGTTGTAACTTTTTTGCAAGTATCTGAAGCCACCACAAGTGCTTCAACATGTAAATGGAGATGCAGGCTTATAATGAAAATAATTTGAGTTGATTAGATTTATTAACTTTTTAATTCTTCTTAACTTTCATTCAACAAACTTACAGAAAATGCAGGTAACTTTTTCCGTTCATTTTTTATGGATATTTCAGAGTGATTTAAAAACAATATTTTTTAAAATGTCAAATAAAAAAACTCAAAACTGTTTTTAGTATAAGCCTGCACGTCCATTCACATGTTGAAACACTTTTGGGTGGTTTCAGGTACTTAAACAAAGTTAACTGCTAAAGTGACAGTATTTTATTTATTACTTATTTTATATCTTTCTGGTAATGAAACCAAGGGACCCTCAAAAGTGACTAGCACTGTGACCCGTAGGCCTGAAGATACCTGTGTAGAGAAGATGTTGAAGAAATCTCAGTTTGTGGGAGGAAAACCCCAAATAGGAAAACCCACACAATCAGGTAGGGACTGAAAACCTAATTCACATGCAAGGCTCCAGTACGGGATTCGAACCGGGGTCCACAGAGGTGAAAGGCAGGGAAAGAAACCACCGAGCCAACCAGAGTGCCCAGTGACAATTGCCTTTTAGTAATCTTATAGGCCCTACTTGTTATGTATTATCGACACGAGCACTTTTGTTGATTTGTGAAGGTTGTACTTTTCATTATTACTATTATGTACTTTTTCAATTTCAGTTCACTGAAGTCCATGATCTATCCAAACTTCTTCAGTTTCCTCCGAGACACCATTAAGGGGTCCTCTAACCGTCACATGACTCTTGCTGAGATCGAGTTCCACACGGAGAAGTGGGAGCAAGAGCCTGTAAGCGCCCTCAACGTCTGGTTTACTCTCATGCTCTCTTGGTCAAAGGTCATCAGCAGCATGCTGAAGTTTCTGATAGGAGAGTTGCCGAGCATGCCGATCAAAGCCCCCATGGTGGAACAAAATGAAGAGAGCAAAACGTGGGGATGGATAGGTATGTATACAGGGCCCAGTATGATGAAGCAGTTAAATAAACTAAACTCAGAAAGGAGAAATTTCAGAGTAGCCTGGATAGTCAATTTTCCAGGCACTTGTGAATGCTTTTTTTTATTTTTAAGTTGGTAAACATAAGATAGTACCTCCTTTTAAGACCCCAACATCAGAGTACATTTGCAACAAGGCTGTCATCCTGATGGCCTCTTTGGATGGAGGTTGAAATACCTCCGTTCATGGACTCGGTGTTTTGTACAAGTGCATGAAATACACACATGTACGCAAACCATGGAGCAGTGTAGCCAAGAGCTGAATAGCTCAGTTGGTAGAGCACTAGTGTGTTAATCTGAGGGTCGCTGGTTCAAATCCCGCTGTTGTCAGTTTTTCTTTGTTCATCCCAAATATAAATTTTATTCTTTTCTTTTTATGGGTTTAATGAATTTTTTTCCACCCTCATTTTATCGTCAAATACATGTTGCTTTGTTACCAGGGGAGGGAAGAGACTCAGATGAACAGCTCACCACCCTGTTCAAGCAATGGTTGACCGCAGTTATGGAAGATAAACCTACACCCCCTGAAACGGAATGTCACTCAAGCCCAACAGTACCAAGTCCAATTAAAGTGTAAGTGTTTCAAGTCAGGAATATCAATTAAGTCTCACCCACCATCTCAGCTGCCTGCGAATAGTTATATTCAAGACATTTTGTTGTCTTTGAGTGTGTGAGTCGAAGCGTTAGCTGGCGTGTGTGTGGTCTGTGCACTCTCCGCAGTTGAATGACCTGGCAACCTTTGCTCCGATGGTCCGAAATTACATGGCGTCTTTACATGGCTTCCGTTTCCAGGCGGGGGAAACATTTCCATGAATTCGCGTCATCCGTTTTCAACTGCTCGCTTTGTTTGATTCTATTGACTAAGGAATGTACTAGTAAACTGATCATGCTTTACATGGGATTAGGTATACCACCATAGTCAGAGTTCAACAGTTTGGGTGTTGAGTTACTGAATGGTGTTGGACTGAGGACTGCATTGGTAAATTGATCATGTTTTGAATGACATCAGGTATAATATCAGTTTATACCCATTGATTATTGTGGATCATTTTCTGTACAATAAGTATTTGTCCATAAATGTTTTATTCATAGATATCTTTATAATGTGCCGATATTTGCTTTTACAAAATATTTAAACAAAATATTTTGACTCTGTTCTCTATTGTTCATGTGCCATTTTAAGAGTGGATTAATAGACTTTCCAGTCACAGTGGTTAAATCCACTTTTATTAATCCAGGCCATCTTAGAATGGGTTGTCTTTTTGTCTATATTTATTTTTTATTGTTGTCTTGCCTGGACCTATGTATTGTTGCCTTCAATATTTTTCTTCTGGTTCCTACTTTTCATTGTATCACCGTTTATTAGATTGTATTTTGTATTGTATTCTTTCTCATGATGTTATGTGATTGAAGCTTCTATGCCTTTCTAATGCATTGTTGTTTAGTAATACCATTTTTTTTCTCGTAATGTTACATTTTTAAAACTATTGTATGTTTTTCTCAAACCCATATTCTATATTTAATAACCTTATTGCCCAGTTTTGTCCGTTTCTTAAATTGTAGCATCAGGAGATCAACCTGATAGTAATTAAGTTTACTTTTTTTGAAATCCTTTAGGGTGCTACTTTGTTTCTTTGAACTGTTTTTATCATTGTGTTTCTGTATCATTTCTGTGAAATTGATAAATAATTAAAATGAAATGAAAGGATACAGGTAAATCACACAAGCGAGTTAGCTGTAACAATTTTCATTGGAAAATTTATTCTTTGACAGGCGGACAGACTATGTGGTACGACCCAGCACTGCAGAAGAGAAGGCTTTATTTAGGGCACAGGTGAGTTTTTAAATTGAAGACTTTTAAGGACACTAGGTGGCAGCAGACTTATGAGGTAAATCTGCTGTTGTCAGTAATATGGGAATGCTCACAACTATTCGAGCAATGGGAATTTAGCTTCAAGCCTGCTGCCACCTACAATTTTAAAGTCCCATTAAATACAAATTCAATCGTACATTTTGTCAATATTTCCATGAACTGACGTATGGTGCTTCTCAGCCAAAGGTTTTGTGTTTGGAGGACATTTGAATGACCAGAAATTGACATTGTTATCATAGTTAATGGGCATGTGCATATTTCTGAGAACAATGGATTTACCTGGTAAGTCTGCTGCCACCTAGCACCCTCAAAAGACTCCCATTGCAGCAATTGAAATATAAAGCAACAGTAATCGGTAGGGCGGTCAGGTTGGCGTAGCGGTACTTTCCTCGCCTTTCACCTCTGGTGTACCCGGTTCGAATCCCGCCTGGGGTCACTATGTGGATTGGGTTTTCAGTCCCTACCTGATCGCGTGGGTTTTCCCCCGGAGTATTTCTCTGGGGTTTTCTTCCCACACCTAAAATTGAATATTTCTTCACATCTTCTACCCAACAGGTTTCTTCAGGCTTGCGAGCTACAGTGCAATATGCGCTTTTGAGGAATCCTTGATTTCATTGCCAGAGGTGTATAATAATAACAATAGTAATCAGAGGTTTTTGTTTTAGAACGCATTTTTCTTGTCTTAGCTTGACAGTGTTTCAGACAACTATTTTCTCGGTAGGGTTTGTATTGGTATAAATTTTGTAGTTAGTTGCATTTTGGATTGATTTTCCCCTGATAAATGCTGACCTTGGTACTCTGTCGTGTTTAATGTTGTGATCTTTAAAACACACAGGAGCATGAGCGTTATGAACAGCCTCACAAAGCCTTCACTTATCGCATCCATGGGTACGAGTCAGTAGTTGGACCTGTAAAAGGAGTATACAGCAGAGAAGCATCCCTGAACAAAGCTAGAGAGCATTCTCTGCTGGTGTCTAATAGACCCCCATATGTTACCATTCTTTCCCTGGGTAAGTTATTTGTAATATACGTTATCACACAAGCGCTTCTGTATCCCATATCCCACGAGGCCGTATTTATCTTCCAGTTAGACAGTGCAACTTTGACCGTAATTTGATGAAGAGCAAAACATGCAACATGCAAATTTTAGAGCATTTGTGCACTGGCCGTATTTGGAGCATGACGTATAATACTCAAAATACGCAGAGTGTTATATAAACTACAAGAAGTATTGTATGGTTTATTATCACACTCCCGTTGAGCAATCCGATTGCAGGACTAGCACGTACTGGACAATAATAACAATAATAGTGGATCCTTGTATAGTGCTAAACTCCATCACTTAGTGACGCCCATGGCAATCCATCATTATTACCCCTGGTCCCTGGACTATTTATTTTATTTCTAAAACCAGCTCAGCTCAAGCATATAACAGTTTAATGTAGTGTGTGTATGTGTGTGTGTGTCTGTTTATGTCATCTTGCATTTTTTATGTTTAAAATTTTTAATCTCTGAACGCTAATTTCTTGCCTTGTAATGAATTTTGTTGTCTATTTTATTCGATGTTGTATTTTTTCGTTACTTAAACACAAGTCAGCCTTGGGGCTGCGGTGTTTGATTATGAATTTAAAATTGTTAATCTCTAAACTGTAATTTTCTTGCCTTGTAATGAATTTTGTCGCCTAATATATTTTGTTGTTTTTCTGTATTTTGCTTTGTTACTTGAATGTAATTCAGCCTTTGGGCTGCAATGTTTGATTTGAAATTTGAAATTTTTGATCGCCAAACTGTAATTTTCTTGCCTTGTAATGAATTTTGTTGCCTAATTTGTTTTAATATTTTTTGTATTTTGCTTTGTTACTTGAATGCAATTCAGCCTTTGGGCTGCAATGTTTGATCACCAAACTGAAATGTTCTTGCCTTGTAATGAATTTTGTCGCCTAATTTGTTTTAATGTATTTTGTATTTTGTTTTGTTACTTAAACACAATTCAGGGCTGCATTGTTTGATTTTGAATTTTAATCTTTTGATTTCTAAACTGTAATTTTCTTGCCTTGTAATGAATTTTGTCGCCTTATTTATTTTAATGTTTTTGTATTTTGTTTTATTACTTAAACACAATTCAGCCTTTGTGCTGCAATGTTCGATTTTAATTTCATTCATAAACCTAGGCAAGTGCAAAACTTGTATTTGTTGTTAATATTTGATGTTTTGAGTAGTCGTTTTCTATCTGCCTCATTTGTAGGTCGAGAATATTGAGGTCCCATTATTTTTGCAGAACAACTTGATAAGTGCTGTTTCTTTTTGCTCACAATTATTAAGTACGTGACGCAGTTGCCAGACTTCCCAATGGCGAAGGTACTCGCTCAGAGGTATGTGAACTGCTCAAGGATTCTAAGTTCCTGGCTGATGCAACTGACAACCAAATCAATACTGTAGTCAGTGGTGCTTTGGACAGACTTCACTATGAGAAAGACCCCTGTGTTAAATATGACGGGAACCGCAAACTGTGGATATATCTGCATCGAAACAGGATAGAGGAAGAGTTTGGTAAGTTTTGTTGAGTGGAGGGGGGCCAGTTTCTGGCTCATCCAAGAGGATGGGCGATGGTGATTGATGTTGACGTTATTGTTTAGTTTTCTGCTTATTATAATTTCTGCTTATTATAAACACTGTGATGCAATCCCATTCATTTATGTTTCTTGTTTTGCTTGGTTTTTGTTTACAGAGAGGCTTCACCTTGAGCAAGCAGTCTCCGTCAAGGCCAAACGCACCATACAGAAGCAGCCTAAACCAGTACAAAAAACAGTAAGTGTGACACTTCATTGCAAGGCACAAGTTTTTTGTTGATTTGAAACACTTGTTATGATAGATGTTAATTTTTGAATTGGGGATAACGAATATTATCTGTGTTATTTTACCCATACACCGATGTGTGTTTTGCACTGTACACTCAGTACCTTCCCAAGTCCTGTGAAAAAAATTCCACAGGCATATTCCTCGGGTGGGATTCGAACCCACGACCCCAGGTAAAGAAAACCCACAAATAATATGAAAACACTTTGCTATTCAAATTACATGTATATGTACATTTACATGAACTTTCCAAAGTCCCAACCCTTGGCCCTCAAAAAGTAAGGCAATGATAAGTGCAAGTGTCACAACAAACCCGAAAGATAGTGTTTTCTGATGTTTGACTTTTCATGTATGGCTTCTAGAAACAGGTGATAAGGGATATGCCAGTGATGCACCAGACTGTCCGTCCTCCATCTGTGATGAGTGACACCAGCAATGATAGCATCATCAGTGTGGGTATGGGCCTCGAGACCCCAAGCCCAACACGATCCCCGGGGAGCTCCTCTATCAGTCCACACAGCATTGCTAAAAGTCCTGCTTCGTCGGCTTCTCAGAGCTCTAGCAGCAGCCTTCCAGGTGTCAAAGTGTGTCATCGAGCTAAACTGAGCACTTTCCAGCCTCAGCTACAGCGGAACATAGCCTCCCCGATGACAATTTCAGGAGTACATGCGTATCCCTCACAGGTCCAGGCACTTCTCACTCATGCAGCTATGCCAAGCATGCTGGTCCCTTCGTCTATCTCTTGTAGTGAGGCAGGAGTAGCGCAGAGTGGAAATTCATTGATCCGTGCACAGTTGCTTGCACCGCGGGGTATTGTGGCACAGCTAAGTGGACATCAAGTTGAAGTATCTGCTCAAATGTGCAACCCAACGACTAGTGTCTGCACTCCCCAACTGTCAACCATGCCCATATCATCCCTTATGACAAGCCATGTGACAACCCAGCCAGCACAAACAGATGCACATGGAAGGAAGGCAGATTCATTAGTAGTAACTAAAGAAGGTTTGACACATACAAGCAGTAAACCAATAACCTTGACACTTACAGGAGCCAAAGCACCTGGCAAGTCCAAGACCCCACCCTCTAGTACTATTCCCGCTGCATTGGCCTTCCATCCAGGTCCCCTCTCAAAGCCAGGGACAGTTCCTGTTAATGTAACTCTTACGTTGAAGGGAGCTACAGAGGAGGCGAAAGGTACTGGAAGTGTACGGGGTCACGGGGGAAAGGCAAAACTGCCAACAGTTGGTGGTCTTTTAGCTGGACTTGGGATGCCACTTGAGAGCTCTTCATCAAGGGGACCGAAGAAAGCTTCATCTGGATTGCCGAGGTCTAAATCTCCCTCACGTGCTGCAGATACAAAAGCAATGAGTCCAGGCTCCTCCAGGTCTCCTCAGTCTGCAGCCTCCAAAAAACGATCTCAGCAAAAGAGAGATACTGTCACACAAGATCACATCATTACCTTCCACCAAGTGACTTCATCATCCCTGGTTCAACCTAAGCAAGCATCTCTTTTGACGTCCCCATTAATCCTCACTAGTGCTGCAGCTGGCGTCCAGCCCACTGTATCTGGATTGGTATTTCAACCTCAAGCACAGCTCACCACAGCCTCAAGTAAGAAGACCCCACCCATTTTAACTGCCACTCAGGCCTCTGCAATTCGCACTCTGACCTCACTAGCTTCTCAAAGGAAGCCGAAAGAGGTTCCCAGTACTAGTGGGGTCAGTACAGCTTCTAGCAGCTTTGGCTCCTGTCCCTCGCATACAGAACTACCATCCATACCAATGTCTTTACTGATGTCCACTGGACCTCATAGTGTCACCTCAGGCCAGGGTCTAAAAGCGGTGTCAGTAGTGGGATCTCACGGGAGAACTCTTCCAAAAGGAGCCATTCCAGTTATGACTAACCCACTGCTGTCAGCAGGAATCCCAGCCAACCTTGCCCCAGGTAAAGGTGTCATTCTTCAGGTACCAATAGGTTCCAAGCTTGTATCTGCCATTCCATCGACATCTTTAGCTTTAAACAAGCAGAAAACCACCACTCATGTCACTGTGACCTCAGCAACATTAAACTCTCTAATGACAGCAGCAGTGACCCAAGGTGCGAGTTCAGCTGCTAAGAACCAACCAGGAAAATCCACTGGAACTTCTCATGCAGTTAAGCAGGATGACAACGACAAGAACTAAAGATTTATTTTACAACAAATTTGATGTAAAAAAAAAATTATATATAGTAGAGTATGTGAAATATTGTTTTGTGTTGTTATGGTGTTGGATACATATATTTTCCCCTTAACTAATATCAGAGAAGGTTGAGGATGGTTGATTTTGCAGTAAATGAAATAAAAACTTACTCTTGGTTCGTGAGAACTTCTTGAATACAGATTTCAAGCCACCGCGAGAAGTGAGTATCTAATGTACCCACAAGCGCCTATATAAGATTTTGCTACCCAGCGCTCTTGCAGACACCCTAATAAATAATCTTTTTATGTTTTCCAGTAACTATTTTTAACAAGAATTAACTTTAACCAAGCAAATCCGTTGTTTACTTAGTGCCGTTGTTGAACATTGGACATGGCATAATAATGTTTATGACGTTTATTTTTTTTCGCCATTTCTGTGTATACATTGCGGATGAAATGAATTGTACATCACAATGTATACGGTCTGTCTCACACAAATCAGAGGAAAACTTTTCTTGCGTGTAGGGGAATGGCGGTTCATTTCACCTTTAATTATTGCCATTATTATTTTGTGAGCCACTTTAATGTGAGTTGTTGGCAGGCGCTGATTGGCTGACAGATTTCTCACAGAGTTACTGTCCCTCGTGTATTTTCCGGCGTGTTATCTGCAAGACAATTTTAAGAGCTCTATTTTGATCCAAAAGTTTGCGGTGAAATATTGGGAAGAACCACCTTTGGCTCCAACCATCAGAGTGAGTACATATTATAGCTTGATTTGAGGTGTATTATAATGTTTGGGGATCAGAAATATTTAATCTAAGACCGTGGGGAAAACTTTGTATTGACACGGGAAACTTTCGCTGTAATCTATTGTTGTACGTGACAACTTCGTTGTGCACGTTGTATACGTAACCAGGGTTGTAGTTTGATGTACTTTATCAATGGAACTGAGGTTGTATGTGTATTTCTGTGTGTAGACTACATGTTCGTTACCAATAGATTTGGGCGAAGTGATTTACATGCGTAGACGGACACAGTAATCGTTCATGTAGCTTTAAGTAATGTTGCTTGTTCTCTTTTTCTGTTTCCAGATGAAGACTACAAGTATTGGGGTTTGTTTTGTTTGTAGTTTTGGTTGAGTAATCATTTTGAGAGTACTGTCAGTGTCAACCGCCATCTGCACTTTTTAAAATATCACCATTTAATCATCGGAGAGGAGAAGTCAACTTTGCTTAATTATTTTGGTGTGTAATAAAAATCAACGTCCCTGACAACGAGATCTTACAATCTCAACCCCGAAGAGGACCAGTCCCCTTCACCCTGGGATCGCCCCTTGGCGTCTCCCGACATTGCGAATTTGTTAAATAATTTTCCTGCAATGGTTTGTTTATACGATCCTTTGCTGGTGTACAACTTCGCCCACTACCACTGTGGATTTTTAGCTAAGCGTATAGTACCCAAGCAATGCGGGCGTCAGTATTAGTAATTTCTATAAGCTGTTTTCAATAGCTTGCAAGTTTCGTTGAATTGATTTTAGACTTGGTGCTGGAATGTCGGCGTTATTCAAGTTTATGATTTTATTATCATCTAGTCTTAAAAGTTCGCTCATGACCATTGTGGATTCTTAGTCCACAATCACTGTGGGCGTCAGTGATTTCCATGCATAGTATTCAATGTCTCGCCGATTTTTGTTTATTGATTTTAGACTTCCTACTGGAATGTCTGTGTTACTCTAATTTAAAAACTGAAATTCGTCATGTGTTACAATTATTGTAAGTTCTATGCAAATGTGTGCAAATGATACGGAGGAGAATTTGTGATACACATTATCTTGAAGCTTCCTTTAAAGTTGTATCAAAATGATATGGTGGCTTCAAAGGGTCATCGCACATACATAATGACGCCAATATTGTCGTCAATATTCACGACTCGTAGCCCCAAGTCGCAGCAGTAAATACATGGCAAAATAAAGGATGACACGTGACAAGTGTTGCACCAATCATGACAAGGACTGTGGTCTGTAATAAAAGTTACTCTCTTACAAAAGTTTTGTTCTTAGCCTCTCAGTCGAAAAGATTTATTTTCAGTCTAATTAGGCTGATGTTCAATCTAACTATTTAAGAGCGTAAATCAACATAAAAATCATTAAATATCGCTTGAACAAATTTATTTGAACTTGTGGTTTTGAGAGGAAGTGAGGCAAAGACAGGTTTAATTATTTGTAGGTGTTTTCTGACAAAAACATTTTTTTTCTTATTAATCCAATGAATATTTATGTAGGAATTACTTGTAGCCTACCATTTGTTTTCTGTCAAAGTGTTGACAAAATATAATCTTCAGTAATTAACTGAACTCGAGTAATCGTAGACGTTTTTAGTTATTATCCCTCAGTTCGAACCAATATATCGCGGAACTGCTCAAATAAAATGGCAAAGTCCGCAGTGAACTGTAAAGTTGTAAGAGACGACTTCATTGGATTCTACCCTTCACAGATAATGACTCGACCCCTCCCTTTCTTCCGCTTGTCACATGTGCACGTTGATCCATGAATATCACATGCTGAGAAGAAAAAGAAAAAGTAAAAAAAGTGACAAACAACCTTACAAAAAAGAAAAAAAAAATAGACAAGTTAAATTGTATACACGTTTGGACTAGCAATGCGTCACCGTTGCACGTTATGATGCATCCCGTGTTTTATAACATAAAAAAAAACAAAAAAAAAACGCATGTGTAAGTCAACCAACAGCAATTAAAAAAAAGTTATTTTGTGGATTCGGTTGTTCACTGGTCACATCTGAGAGGGCGCTATAATCAGTTGCAAATGGTTCGGGAACTATTTCCTGCAAGTTACGCACGCGCGATTGTCACGACGCGCGTCTAAGTCACGGTGGCGCAAGTTCATGCACTAAAAGTTATTGAACCCCATGTGACCGTTTATCAGCCAACCAGAAACCAGAACCAGCAAGAGTTAGGCTTTAAGACACAAATATATTTTTAACATGTTCGCTGGAAAACATGATTCATCTAGACCTTAAAAATTGTCACTGTGTTTTGGCACAATGACTTCCCACCGTGTTTCAATAACCGGCTGCCTAACGGAGATATTTGAGAAAACAATTCACGACATTGCATAAATATATGCGCACATATTTGAGAATAGCTACACGACATCTCAAATTTGTGTGCATATGTTTACGAAATATTTCACATCGCAAATTTATACTGGCAAACACATGCGCATATAAATTGTTTGCGAAACACTTCACGACATAATGTGTTAAACCTATCAAAGCCCGGTCCTGATCAGGAAAATTGTCACTAGAGGGCGGTTTTGATTGTTTTTGTTGCTCATTTTTGGTCAAAAATCGTGTTTCCCCATAAATTCCGTATCTTTTGTCCAAATGTTTTTAAAGTTGGCAAACTTGTAACATGATCAATATAATTCCAACCTAATTTAATAACTGGAGTCACCGTTGGGGGCGTATAATGCCCCAACGGTGACTTTAGTTTATCCCAATTTGGGGAAATGTTTGTTTTCTTTGCGTTTTTTCGCTTAAAAATCAAAATGGCCGCCGCTCAGGGCACATAGAGCAATAATAAGGATTCGTTGACAAACCTAAATATTTTTGTGGTCTGATTATAAGTAAGAAATTAGCACGTTGAAAATATTCTCTTGCTAAAAAAACTTGATATAGTTTGACCCCCTAATTACAGGCTGATAACAAAAAAAAAAAAAAACAAGATGGACGCCAAATATGGTCGCCATTTTTCTGGCAAAAAAAAAAAGTAAATAAAAAAGTGGAAATTATGTCCAAAAAGTAATAAAAAAATAAAATAAAAAATCACTAAAACTTTAAAATGTGTGACTTAAGGTCAAACAATAATGGTTGCCATGGCAAAAGCTAACCCTCGGTATTAATTATTTTTTGCCAACATGATCCTAAATAAATTTGTGGAAAAGTCAGACAACGTTGACGTGATCGGACTTAGCGTTAAAAATTTACGAACAACGATTTGGTGGGGGTGGGGTGCACATTGTGCCCCAGGAAATGACATGATTTGCGATATGCGATGTCCCTTCAGGGCCACCATACTTACGAGACTTTTTTTTTATGAGGTTGCTAAATTGTGCATCAGGTAAATATATAAAGATTTGATAGACTTTTACTTACTCTCCATGTCTTCTTTTGTCGCAGGGGGGAGCCTGGGTCTATCGCCTCGTTTCAATATCTCCAGTAAATCACGCACGGAAAGGTCGTCTTCTTCATATGCCTTAACAAAAACCGTCGTTACAGCTAACACCATCAAGCCTAGGAACAGCTTGGCCGCCATTGCTTGAAAACTGTACACATGGAGGAAGAACACTTTTATAAGCGTTGTATCTCAAAAGTTTGCTTGAGGTTGGCTCGTCGTCACAATGATAATGGTGCTATAGTTTGACGGAGCATATGCTGCGGCCGGAATCACTGATGGAACAATCTCCGTCTCCGTTATAAGGCGCTAAATTTTTGGATTACAGTCATACTTCTAAATGTTTTCAATAACGTTTTCACCTTTTTGACGAACGCGTTTTTTTTAAGAACAATTATAATGAAAAACATATACAAAAATATATATTAATAATGAAATGAAATAAAAAACTTACCGTTGATTTGTGAAAACCTCTTAAATACAGATTTCAAACCACCACCAGAAGTGAGTACCCAATGCACCCCACAGGCGCCTTATATACGATTTCGTGATGATGGAACCATATGCTATCCAGCAACATAAGCAACAGAGCGTCTCTTTTTTTTATATACCCTAATAAATACTTTTTGAAACTTTTCCACTAACCATTTATTTTAACAATAATTGATTTTAACCAAGTGATTACTTTTTTTAATTAGTACCGCTGTTGAACATAAAAATATTTAACATGGCGTATGTTTATGACTTTTATGGTTAATGTTTTTTTTTATGCATCCGGTTTGTTGTCAACATTGCAACATAACTTAAATGCCTAACTATCTTCATTTCTGTTTCATTGCTTTCGGGAATGAAACTAAAATGAGTAAAACATTCTCTACAATTTGACTGCAGACGTTAACGGATATGGTCGTAAGCAAAACGTTTAAGTGTCGCCGTGTTTTGTTGTTTAGTGATTTTCGACTTCGTGCTGGAATGTCGTCGTTACTGAAATTTGTAATTCGAATTTCATCACGTCTTACAACTTCGCTCACGACAACTGTGGATTCTAGTCGAATCGTATAGTTCCCAAGCTCTGTGGGCGTCAGTGATTTATTGGTATTGTATACAACATCTCGCCGTTTTTGTTTAGTGATTTTTGACTTTGCGCTGGAATGTCGGCGTTACTAGAAGTTATAATTTGGAATTCTTCATGTCTTACAACTTCGCTCACGACAACTGTAGATTCTTAGCATGCGTATATTTAGTTCCCAAGCACTGTGGGCGTCAGTGATTTTTATGTATTGTATTTAACGTCTTGTGTTTTGTTTAACGATTCTACCTCACAATTACCTCCATTCGGGAACACGTGAGATTGTATTCTCTGGTAGGAACATACCACGCATTTAAAGCATAACAAAGCAAAGTGATTACGACCCTAGGCTATATAAGAGCCCTCCTCGCACAATATCGCCAGTGTATTTCTGGTGCATGCTACGCGTAGGTCACGCTTCACAGACGCAGCTTAGATTTACCACTGCTTTGTCTCACTTGCGTTTTGCATTTCTATTTTATAGCGTGGCGCTATGGCTGATGAGGCCATCATTCAAGTAGCTCCGTCGGATGACGAGAGTTTTTTTCTCGAATTTGGAGAAAGAAATTGGTACGGCACAGCAAGCTAGCACTAGCATTAGCGAAACAAAGCCTGCTGTCGCACAAAAGCACACAACCAAGAAACGCAATCTTGCTGAACCCGTCTCTGTTGCTCCAAGTAAAGCGGCGGCGCGTGCTCAGGCAGCGGCAACTACGGACAGTGCTTTGCAGGCTTCTGTAAGCCAATTACGAGAAACAGTGACTTCACTGGCAAATGCGTTTCATTCTTTCACCAATGGTTCCAGCACTTTAGAGTGCAACACGCCCCTTCAAGTTACCGAAGAAGGCGAAATTGTAGATCTTGAGTCTATTTTTGAAAACCATGTACCCGAAGGGGGCAATGATGGTTTCTATGGTGGTGTTCTCGTACCCGAAAGTGGCGATAATTTCTCAGACAGAGATGCTGATTCACTTCTAGTTGAACAAGAAAGTGATAAATTGCTAAATGAATTGGCAGCCCTGGTCGAAAATGACGTGAAAGTGGGACCGGCCATTAACCCTATCAGGACCGGGCTTTTTTTGGTTGTACGGGGACCGGGGTGGGGGGGGGGGGCACATAGTGCCCCTCCGTATTTTCCAAAGTGTTCGACTGATTTTGATGAAACTTGCCACAAATGTTCATTTCACCGAGTTCTACATGATGACGTCACAAAATTTCAAAAAAACGTCACTAGAGGGCGTTTTTGACTGTTTTTTGCCCTTTTGGTCAAAAATCGTGTTTTTGCCATAACTTCTGTATTTTTTGTCTGAATGTTTTGAAACTTGGCATACTTGTACATTTTAACAAGATAAATATAATTTGAACCTAATTTAGTCACTTGAAATATCTTTAGGGGGCATAATAATTCACTAATTTATCCCATTTTTGGGAAAAAAATGTTTTTTGTGTTTTTTCACTCAAAAATCAAAATGGCCGCCGCCAAGGGCCCAGGGAGAAATAATCAGGCTTGATTGACAAATCTGAACATTTTTGGGGTCTGAAAAGTAAGAAATTAGCAGGTTGAAAATGTTCCATTGTTAAAAAATTTGATATAATTTGAACCCCTAATTACAGGCTGAAAACACAAAATCCAAGATGGCCGCCAAAAATGGCGGCCATTTTGAATTCCCAAAACCATTTCCAACTATCACGTGACTCACCACTATCACTTTTCTTGCAAAAAATCTAAAATAAGTGGAAATTATGTCTAAACAGTTTTAAAAATCACTAAAAAACAGTAAAATCGTGTGACACAAGGTCAAACAAATGGTTGCCATGGCAACAGCTAACCCCCGGTATCTATTATTTTTTGCCAATATGATTCTATATATATTTTAGGAAAAGTCAGAAAATTTCGCGGTGATCAGACTAAGCGTTAAAAAGTTACGGGGAAAAAATTGGTAGGGGGGGCACATTGTGCCCCCCCCCCGGTCCTGATAGGGTTAATGTAAAATTGGCCGAAACACTGAATGCTTTAATGGGAGGCAAGATTCAAACCGAAAAGCTTGACGAAAAGTTAAAGTTTTACACCAGGCCAGAAAGCTGCACAAATATGTGCTCAACTAAAGTAAATCCAGAAATCTGGTCCATCTTGAAAAAAGCAACACGTGCTTTTGAAAGCTCATAACAATAAGGTAGAAGCCAGCATTGACTCTGCGAAGCTAATCCGCGAGCTCATTGATGCGATAGCCATTTTGGGCCATGGCAATTCTTTGCTGAATCTGCGCCGACGAGACGCAATTCGCCCAGATCTTAGTAAAAAATTCACCCACTTTGTTCATCACAAGTCCCATGCACAAGCTTGTTGTTTGGGGATGATCTGGCACAATCGTGCAAGAGTATTCAAGATTCCAACAAGATTGGTTCTAAAGTACAAATGCATTCCGATAATGTTAATCAGTACAAGAGAGACTTGCCACGCCATTCAAGTAATTGGCGTTATAACTATACAAGCCCTCATATGGAAGAGGAGCTTATAATCGCCGCATGAGTGCGCCCTATTACAGAGGTCGGCGGGGATCTGGAACTCGCCCGTACTCCTACCAGGCTAACAGATACGATGGCCAGACTAATCAGAGCCAGGCACGGCAACATGATACAGCAGGAAGCTCTTCGGGCTTCAAAGGTTCGACAGCATGACTGACCTCGACGAGTACTTTCCACGTGAGTAAGTACACAGCTCAAATATTTACCCCTATAGCGGGAAGATTGAAACAATTTGTCTCAGCCTGGACCAATATTACATCTGATAAATGGGTTCTTGACACAGTGGCGCATATTAAGTTTGAAAGAACACCTTTCCAACACGATGCCCCAACTCAACTCCGATAAAGTGTTCAGAAGTTGAGACTTTAATGATAGATAAAGAAATATATTCTTTGTGCACGGCCAAGGGTGCTATTGTCGAGGCACGACCATGTCATGGACAATTTATTTCGAATATTTTTCTAACACCGAAAAAGGATGGATCTATGCGACCCATCATCAATTTGAAACATTTAAACAAATTTGTCAAATATCATCATTTTAAAATGGAAATACTCGAATTTGCACTGACGCTTATTCGTCCCATTTGTTTTCTAGCATCAATAGATCTAAAGTATGCATATCTTACAATTCCAATGGCCCTTGAACATCAGAAATTCCTGAGATTTCGATGGCGAGACAAATTGTGGCAGTTTACCTGTTTGTGTATTGGACGTGCAAGTGCACCGTGCATATTCACCAAGGTAATGAAACCAGTGATTGCAACCTTACGCAATATGGGTCACATGTCAGCCAATTATATCGACGATGATCTCTCCTTATTGGAGACACTATGAATGAATGTACAAAGAATGTTCAATCTAGATGTGCACTTATGACTGAACTCGGGTTTGTCATCAATGAGACCAAATCGCACCCTAACCCAACTCGAATTCTAGAATTTCTGGGTTTTGTGATTAACACAATAGATATGACTGTGCGCTTACCGGCCAATAAGATATCTGCTGCCATAAAGGCATGTTCCCATCTTGCCAACCAAACTAATCCCACCATTTTGCTGGTAGCACAAGTAATAGGCAGATTAGTGTCAAGTTTCCCTGCGGTACCGCTGGGCTGTATTACAGAAATTTGGAAATAGCCAAAGATGAAGCGTTAAAGAGACATGGTGGAAATTTTCGGGCTAAAATGGTCCTTCCACTTGTGGCTGTTCTTGAATTACAATGGTGGGTGCAAAATTTAACATGTGCGCATCGCCCAATAATGCCTAGAGTAGGCGAAATTCAGGAGCAGATTGCCCTGCAGCTGACTTGCAAACAAAAAGGAAATGGACCCTCATTGAGGCAACGATCCATATAAACTATCTTGAACTTTTGGCAGTCTTTTACGCAGTTCGAGCTTTCGTTAGTTGCGTACAAAAGAAAACTGTGTCCATACACGTCGATAGCACAACTGTTGTGGCATAAATTAACCATATGGGGGGTTGTCACTCCCCAGCACTCAATGGGTTAACCAAGCAGTTATGGCTTTGGTGTGTACAGCATGGCTCATGATTAATTGCGTACCATATTCCTTGAAAAGAGAATGTACATCAAGGTCAACGGACAACCATCCAGAATGGAAACTGAATAGCCAAATCTTTCAGAATATGTTATCAAGTTTTAACATTTCTCCCACCATTGATTTGTTTGCATGGAGAACTAACTTTCAGTTCAATCCATTATGTATCTTGGTTTCCTGAACCGGAAGCATTGACATGTGATGCATTTTCATTTTCTTGGTCAGATGAAGTAATTTATGATTTTCCTCCATTTGCTCTTATTGATAGGGTACTGCAGAAAATAGAACAAGACAGTTCCACGGGCACTTTGATTTTCCCGCTTTGGCAGACACAACACTGGTTTCCCAGGCTATACTACGCCTATACTGGTAACACATCCAGTAATCATCCCAAGGATACCAATGGTACCCCATCTACCACACGCTCCAGAGCGCCTACACCCATTGGAAAACCAACTAGTCATGGCAGCTGCCATCTTGTCAGGCGATCACTTGAGTCAAGAGGCTTTTCACAGGGAACAATCAATATCACTATGCAGGCCTGGAAACCAGGCACGCGAAAACAATACGATACAGCCATATCCAAATGGTTACACTTCTGTGCTCAACGATCTTTGGATCCAGTTCATGCCCATGCGAGTTCGGCATTAGACTTTTTGGCCTCACTGCTTGATAGTGATTTACAGTACAGTACCATAAACACGGCAAGAAGTACTTTATCGGCTATGGTCTAACAAAAACTCTTGCACCAAGTTTGGGTCTCATCCATTAGTTATAAGTTTTATGCGGGGAGTCTTTAACACAAGACCACAATTACCCCGATATTCGCTCACTTGGGATGTTAGTTGTTTACTAAGTTATATCAGTAAGATGGAACCAGTGCAATCAATTAGTCTCAAACATCTGACATTTAAACTTATCTGTTTATTTGCTTTAACCACTGGTCAAATGACGCAAACATTGTCCTTATGTGATGTTACTAATATGCTGATTTCAAACAAGCAGGTAATAATTAAAATCACAGAATTGATCAAGACCTCTAACCCGGGCAAGCCCCAACCAGTTCTAGTACTTTCAACTTATCCACAAGATAGTAAGATTTGTGTGGTCAGAACTTTGTTTGAATACTTGAAACGTACGAATCCAATTCGTAATTGTTGTAAACTTTTCATAAGTTTTTCACCCCCACATAAAGGAGTGGGTCCTTCAACCATTGTTCGATGGTTAAAACTGTGTTTAACAAATGCAGGTATAGACACTTCCGTCTTCAAGGCACATCATAGTTTCCGGTCTGCTTCTACATAAGCAGCCGCAAGCAAAGGTGTTCCAGTAGATGTTATTTACAAACAGCTGGATGGTCATCGGCTACAACCTTTGCTAAGTTTTACAATAGAGAGAGCTCTATTAGTGAACCCCAGGCACTTTTTGCCAGGGCTGTGTTGAACAAACATTAGCATAATAATACATGTATATTATATATTATTGGATATTAGAACATTGGAATATTACTGCTATTTAACAGTATTTGGTTTACCCTTACGAGGGACAAGGTTTAAAATTAATGTTCAAAATTATAAAATTAAGAGGTGAATAAATGCCTCTCTTTTCTTTTTGGAATAAATTTGAATTATTTGTTGCCCGTATTAAAAGTTGATCTGTTACATACTTTGACATTTACAATGGTCTCTTCATGACATTACGTGCTTATGTGTTTGAATTGTTTTCTTCTTACACATTACACTGGCCAGCTTCAAAATCTCACGTGTTCCCGAATGGAGGTAATTGTGAGGTAGAATTTCCCAATTAAACGAGTGAAACGAAGTTTGATTGGGATTCTGCCGAATCTTTTACCGTAATGAGGGATCACGTGATACCCTCCCAACTGAATTCACATACATACTTTTTGCAGTATGTTTCCACAACAACCGAAGTTGTTCAAACCCACCCTTTCGTTTCGGCGGGCCAGTGTAACGGCTACGCTGTTAGACTTTAAACACTGGCGATATTGTGCGAGGAGGGCTCTTATATAGCCTAGGGTCGTAATCACTTTGCTTTGTTATGCTTTAAATGCGTGGTATGTTCCTACCAGAGAATACAATCTCAAGTGATCCCTCATTACGGTAAAAGATTCGGCAGAATCCCAATCAAACTTCGTTTCACTCGTTTAATTGGGAAATTTTGGACTTCGTTCTGGAATGTCTGGTTCAACCTCAGCAAGCATCTCTTTTGACGTCCCCATTAATCCTCACTAGTGCTGCAGCTGGCGTCCAGCCCACTGTGTCTGGATCGGTGTTTCAATGTCAAGTAGCTTCTCAAGCACAGCTCACCACAGCCCCATGTAAGAAGACCCAACCCATTTTAACTGCCACTCAGGCCTCTGGTGTTCACTGGACCTCATAGTGTCACCTCGGGCCACGGTCTAAAAGCGGTGTCAGTAGTGGGATCCCACGGGAGAACTCTTCCAAAAGGAGCCAATCCAGTTATTCACGTTGGCCCAGTGGTTTCTTTCCCTGCCTTTCACCTCTGTGGACCCCGGTTCGAATCCCGGACTTGAGCCTTGCATGTGGATTGGGTTTTCAGCCCCTTGCTGATTGCGTGGGTTTCCCCTATTTGGAGTTTTCCTCCCACATCTAAAACTGACATTTCTTCTACATCTTCTCTACACAGGTATCTTCAGGCCTACGGGTGACAGTGCTACACTCTAAAAACTAATTTAGTCAAAACAGCATTAATTGGTCATTGTAGACCACATTTGGGCTACAATAAGTAAAAAATGGTCTAAAATGACTAATTAAGGCTGCTTTGACTAACTTCAGTTTTAGAGTGTAGTCACTTTGGAGGGTTCCTTGGTTTCATTACCAGAAAGATAATATTTACAACTTGTAGCCCCTAGTCGCAGCAGTAAATAGGCCTATATGGCAAAAAAAAAAAGGATGACACGTGACAAGTGTTCCACCGATCATTAATGACAAGGACTTCGATGTGTTATAAAAATTAAGTCAATTAAAATACGAAAATGATTAACATAAAAATCATTAAGTATCGCTCTAACAAATTTATTTGATCTTCTGGTTTCAAGGCAGGCCAACAGCAACACAGAATTTCATAATCCTAATAGTCTTTCAGATAATGTAAAGATTCAAATCTTAACAACGATTAAAGGAGCAATTCAGAATTTTTTTTTTTTTGCTAACAGAACAGTGTAAACACTTTATGTAATCCACCATATACCTAAACTGACAAACCTTTATAAGTTTGAGATCAATCGGCCATCTGGGTGACGAGAAAATAGTGAAAAACCGATTACACATTTCAATGAAGTCGTCATGAATAATAAAACGCTTCAGAGCGATAAACTCTAATCGGAAAACTAGTTTATCTATTTCTCATCAAATGTGGCATTTCAGACAGAAATATTTCAAGGGATATTTTCTACTTTCATCATCATTATACCGTGTAAGTTTTATGTAAATCTGTGATCTGGAAATATATTTTGTCTTACCAATTCTGAATTGCTCCTTTATGGGATACACATACGTTTATGTTTGTTGGGAATGGTAAGGATTTAGTTTCGAGGCCTTTTGAACAGTGCTTTGACAGGAACTGTTTAACCACTTGCACTTACATTTCAAAATAAACCAGTGTGAAAAAGTTTTATAGCGTTTTGAAGAAACAAAAAACGGAGATTATGGGGGGGGGGACGAGTTTTGACCACAAATTTGCAAAAAAGTTGGTTAAAAAATGCCTAACCTTAATATATGGGGAGGTATAACAAATAATGATGAACTTTAGGTACCTAAAGTTACTGCATTTTAACATTCACATCAATATTATTTAAACACCATTTGTTTCTTGAGGGTGTTTCCAATAAGTCTCCCAAACAAAGAAGCAATACTGTTTCCAATCACAAGTTTGACGAGATAATGTGAGGTTATCATGTTTACGTGTTTTCTGACTTAACAATTTTTCTTATTCCAATGAGTGCGTCTGTAGGTTACTTCTAAGCCAATAATGTGTTTCTATCAAAGAGTTGACATGTTATCTTTAGTAATCAATTTAGTAATAGTATCCCCAGTTCGAACCAGTCTATCGCTGAATTACTCGAATGAAGCGGCAATGTCCGTGCTCTGGGCTTTCGATGCTTGCACGATCAAGAGTTGTATTGTATCCATGAACTGTATATTTTTGTTATAACAGACGACTTCCTTGGATTTTACCCAGTTCGGGTACTTTGGATGTTATATCCTACAGAAAATGATTCGTCCGGTATTCAAGTTACAGACGCACGATCGTCCATTGTGCTCACAAACTGAAAAAGGAAGAGTGAGAAACACCTTTACAGATACCATTTAAAAAAGGAAGACGAGGTTTATAGTATACACATACTGGCGATGAGGTCACAAAAAAAGCTTGAGTATTTTGTCCGGTTCAGGAACTATTTCCAGGAAGTTTATACGCGTGCGCAATGTCTTTACGCGCATCTACCTCAGAAAAATGCGTAACAACATTATTTGCTAATGTTTCCAGATTGCAAATTTGCGCGCATGATTTGCGATATGCGATAACACTTAAGAGACCTTTATATGAGGTTGCTAAATTGTGCGTCAGGTAAATGTCAAGATTTGATAGACTTTAACTTACTTCCCATTGATGGTCGCTTTTGCTTCGTGTACTCCATTAAATCACGCAGGGAAAAGTCGTCATATGCCATGACACAACCCGTCACTACGGCTAACGCCATCAAGGCTAGCAACAGCTTGGCCGCCATTTTGCGATAACTGTAGACACGGGGTGAAGAAGAATTTTATAAGCGTTGTTACTCAGATAGAAGTTTTCTTCAGATCGGAAAAAACTGTCTGAAATACTTTCAAAGTTGAGACAACAATAGTTATTGTAACAATCGAACCTACCCAGATAACATAGGAACGTTGAAACAACGTTAAATTAACGTTTGTCTTTAACATTACTTTAACGTTACATGTGAACGTTGACTCAACATTAGTTTGCACATTGCTATTACGTTGAAGCAACGTTAGCATGTGAACGTTAAAACAATGTTACATTAACGTTTCCTCAACTTGTTACTTTATCGTTAAACGTGAACGTTGACTCAACGTTAGTTTGCTCATTGATATTACTTTGAATGAACGTTAATATCAAGTGTTGCATTTACGGTTCGTCAACGTTACTTTAATGTTAAAAGCAAACGTTAATTAAAAGTTAGTTTGGTCATTTATATTAGATTGAATCAACGTTAGAATGTGAACATTGTTTCAAGATTAATTTGTTCTTTGAAATATGACTTTCAATCAACCGTAGCATGAGTAATTATAA
Organism: Marthasterias glacialis; assembly: GCA_911728455.2. NCBI lineage: Eukaryota > Metazoa > Echinodermata > Asteroidea > Forcipulatida > Asteriidae > Marthasterias > Marthasterias glacialis. The sequence continues at coordinate 806,305 of OU452239.1, read as the reverse complement.
ATTATTATTATTACCATTTATTATTAATAAGCATTACTGATACCAATAACCTATCTGAGTACACTAAATACACTACCAACTATGGTACTACTTTACCTTAGCGTTACTCTTTTAACCAAAAACGAACCAACCATACGAACCTAAAAGGAATGTTAATTTAACATTATTCCATCAACCAAAAACGAACCAACCGTGTGAACCAAAATTAAACGTTATTAAACATTAGTTTTCTAACCAAAAACGAACCAACCGTGTGAACCGAAAACAAACGTTGATTAAACGTTAGTTTTTTACCATAGACGAACCAACCGTGTGAACCGAAAACAAATGTTGATAAAACGTTCATTAGCTAACCAAATTCAAACTTTACCCTTTTAACCTTTGATAAACGTTAAAGTAACGTTAGTAAATGAACTATAACCATAAACAAACCATGCTAACCAAATATCAACGTTATATTAACGTTTGCTTGGTATCTGGGTAAGGGTTTTACGTTTACTTGCTGAAAATACCGATTTATTGAATCACCCAAAGTAAGGACATTGCACTGTTAGTTTTACCAGTCATATATTTTTCCTTAAGCCAAGTAGAGCCTGCATTCTCCACGCTCCAGGCACAATATTGTTATGATTACACTGTTATTTTTAAGATTATGTTTACAATTCTGCGACAGCGATGACGGCAGAGTTTGCCCAGTCAACAGCCTTTCCAAATATAATAAAGATGAAATAAAAGGAAAAACTTGCCGTTGGTTTGTGAGAACTTCTTGAATACAGATTTCAAACCACCACGAGAAGTGAGTACCTAATGCACCCCACAAGCGCCTTATATAAGAATTTGTGACAATGGAACCATATTATGCTATCCAGCCTCATAAGCAACAGACCGTATCTCTCCTGACACACTAATCAATTACTTTTTAAAAGTTTTCCACTATTTGTTTTAACAATAACCAAGCCATTACTTTTGTCAATTAGTACTGCTGAAGAACATAAAATGTTGAACATAGCATAATTTTATGTCTTTTATCGCTGTTAATGTTTGTTTGTTTGTTTGTTTGTTTTGTTTGGACCTGCAATGGTTCGTTTATAATCAAAATAATAATAATAATATTTAAAATTTATATTGCGCCCCTTACATACAAAATGATCAAAGGCGCAGAACACATGTTAAAAAGCACAGAATGGAAGAAAAAGACAAAGAAAAAAGACTGGTCACCAGGCCAGTGCCCAAACCACAGTATGGGGATACGTCTGTCCCGCCGACAGAGAACTCAAAGTTACTTATTACATAGGCCTATCCCTGCTGGCATCGGTAATGTTTTGACCTTTTCAGGAGACAGACGCCTCTTACCCTATCTTATGCTAAAAATCTAAACTAACTGGCAAGACGACCATAGAAGAAGACACACTAAAAAGCGGCTTTAAAAAGGTGGGTTTTTATAATACATTTAAAAGAGGCAAGTTTCTGCTCGCTACGTATATGAGACGGTAGTGCATTCCAAACCTTAGGGGCGGCCACAGAAAAAGCCCTATCACCAAATGTAGTCAACATTTTACCAGAAGGATAATCCAAAAAAATACCATTATTCCCTGACCTAAATCCTCTGCATGTGAACAACTTGGCTTACTGCCATTACTCCCACATACTGAGAACGTCTGTGGTTTTTACGGTTTACGTCTCGCTGTGTGTTGTTTCGACTTCGTGCTGGAATGTCGCCGTTAATGAAATTTAAAATTTGAAGTTCATCACGTGTTACAACTTTGCTCAAAACAAAGGTAGTTCTCAGTCTTACGCATAGTTTCCAAGCACCGTCAGTAATTTTTTATGTATTGTATTCAACGTCCCGCCGTGTATTGTTTTGATGATTTTGGACTTCGTGCTGGAATGTCGGCGTTGTTCAAATTTATAATTTGAAATTTTTCACGTCTAACAGCTTCGCGCACTACCACTGTGAATTCTTAACCTAGCGTATAGTTCCCAATCTGTGTGGGCGTCAGTAATTTGCATGTATTGTATTTAACGTCTTGCCGTGTTTTGCTGACTAATTTTAGACTTGTCTGTCTCTAGTTTAAAAATTCATCACGTCTTTCAGCTATTGTAAGTTCTATGTTTATAAACGATACGAAGGAGGATGGTTTTAAGTCCCCTAGTTTCGCAAATAAGGAAAGTCTTGCAGAGAAAATACAGTGAGAAGAAGAACAAAAAACAGAGATTTACAGTCGTTTTACAAACCGGTGTTCGGGTCTTTAATGAAAATTGCTATGACATTGACATGACGTCATGAAACATTGTTTTGGAAACACACGTTGTGACATAGTGTCTTCATAATGTCTACATAAAACGTAGGGCCTTGGTCTGTAGCTAGAGATCTTGTAAATTTAGTGTAAAACTTGTATGATTTTAGAAAAATCTCAAAAAGGAAAACCCACGCAACACGTAATTCAAACTAAACAACAGCGTCACTGTGCAGTTAAATACTCATGAACTTTAGATTCCTAAACTTACTGCAGTCTTACATTGACATCAATATTATTTTGCCACCAGAACACCATTTCTTTCTTGTCTGTGTTTCCAATAAGTCGTCCTATAACAAAGCCAACTGTTTCCAAGTTTGACAAGATATTATGTTGTTATTTTGGGTGTTTTCTGACAAAACATTTTTTGTTCTCATTCCAATGAATATGTCTGTAGGTTACTTCTCAGCCTAAAATTTGTTTCTGTCACAAACAAAATCTTCAATAATCAACTCAACACTAGTTATCGTATAAGTTTTCGGTTATTTTCTCCCCAGTTCAAACCAGTAAATCGCTGTATTGCTCGAATGAAATTACAATGTCCGTGCTCAGGGTGTTCGATGCTTGAACGATCAAGAGTTGTATTGCATCCATGAACTGCATAGTTGTAAGAGACGACCTCATTGGATTTTACCCCTGACATTTAATGATTGGAGTCTTCCCTTTCAGCCGCCTGTCACACATACACTTTGTCCATTCTCTTTACAAACCGAAATAAGGTGACAAACAACTTTACAGGTGCTATTTTAAAAAAGACAGGATAAATAGTGTAATTTTTGGATTGGCAATGAGGTCACCAATGCATGTCTATGCACCCCGTGTTTTATAATACAGAACCTGCAAGAGGGGTGACACTAAGAATTGTTCGTTGGAAAACATGATTCATCTAGCCCTTAAAATGACTTCCCATTGTGTTTCAATATCTGGCTACCTAACGGAGCCAAGAGAGGCAAAAGGTCCCAACATGAAAATTCTAAAAAGGGGTGTTTCACGATGACTTTTATGAAGAAGTTTCTGGGAGGATGTTAAGTAAAATGGACGAAAGAAAATAATAAAAAAAAAACCTCCACAGGCATGCACTATTTGTAAATGGGTGTAATCAGTGAGCTTCCAGATTGCAACCAATCAAAATTGTTCGATACTTATTACCAATCATTAAGTCAACTTTGTCTTTCAATAATGCCGACGAGGGGATACTTTTGGGGACACTAGATGGCAGCAGACTTCTAGGTTAATTATTTGTTCTCGGAAAACTGCAAATGCCTAGAAGGACGCAAACAATGGTCATTTACCTTGTAAGTCTGCTGCCACCTAGCGTTAAAAGTCTCTCATTTTTATTTTGAAATTTCGATACGTCTTACAAGACACAAAGAATATCAGGAAAACATTAATTCTGTTTTCACGATTGTTTCCCTAATTTGATCAAACAGGGGTTTCGTTTCAGCTCATACTATTGCACTCAATTCCATTTTCGTCCACACAATATTTAATTCTTCTCATTCAGGTTTGTTTTATTCATTCTATTTCATTTATAGACATTTAAGACTAAATGTTCACCATTCTTAAGTTTAATTTGTACTGCACTTATTTACAATATTTATGGAATTTCTTGTAGTTGAGGTTGCTGCCGGCTTTCACGAAATTGAATGATCTTTGTGACCAAACGAAATTGATTGATCTTGACCTGTGAGTCTTAAACTGTGAACATTGAAATACCCCCACCGGACAAGATGATGCAACGGAACATTTATTTTCAAACGAATTGAGGTTGTTAAATTGACTGATCTTTTGTTGAAATTAACTAGGAAAACCAATACTTATGCAAATTCATTTTTTAACAAAGTATAACACAAAATAAATTTAGACATTCAGTTTTGAGAAAATGGTAAGCATTCCTATTTCCTTCAGAAGTTCCGATCTCGTGCTTTCTTCTGGACTGTTAAAAAGCTGGTACTTTCATGGTCTCGAAACCCCCATCCTGGGGTCGTGTGTAAGCCCATGCGTTTTTTAACAAGTGTTCATGCAGGTCCAACAATACTAAGTTTGGAAAAAAATAATAATGATAATAAACAAATGAAATAACTTTATATATTTGTAACATTTAAAAACAATAATAAATTGAAATAAAAAACTTACCGTTGGTTTGTGAGAATTTCTTGAATGCAGATTTCGAACCCCCACAAGAATTGAGTATATGCTGCACCCTACAAACGCCTTATATAAGAATTTCTGACGATGGAACCATTTGCCTATGACCCTTTACCTTCCTGATGCCCAAATTTGGAAAGCATGCCTTGTAAGCTTTCGGGTGATACCAAATTGTGCAATGGGGGTTGATGAACGTCACGGACAAAGGCATGAATTTGCCGTTGTTTTTGTTTGTTTCTACGGACAACAAAGTAACAGAAAGCAAGAAAACAACGGAGACAAAACACGTTTTTGTAATCTTTATTGATCAAAATCAACATTCCTGATGATGATTTATGAAAGTATAGATGTCAATGATGTAAAAAATGCAAAGAAAAAAAACCCAAAACATCAAACCAAAATACACCCCTCCACATAGAACGGCCCAATCAAGTCACCGTGCTCAAACTCGACGCATATTTTCATATTTTTTGGGATTACTGCTTAATCTCTGGGCCAATTTCGCTGATTTTTTTTTCAACTTACCTTCGGGCACACTTGTGAAGTATGCATATGCATTAGCCACCCAGGGTTCGTTCACTGGTCGAGCCAGCCCTTGACAAACTGGCCATCAGCCAAGCCCCATATGTTTGTGCACACACAAGCCCTATTAGTTTGTGCACACACTTTGTATCTGCCACTAATCTGTCAACATACAATGGTTGTTATTGATTGACGGAGACAGACTGACAATAGACAAAGCCTCAGGGGACTCTTGTGGTTGGTGGAGGTGGGGGGGGGGGGTTGCTTGATCAGTCTACTTCTGTTTTATGTCAGTGCTCAGTGTCTGTGCAATAGTGATTTCAATGTTTACTGGTACAATTGATGTCTGGTTGCAATAGCCGTAGGCCACCTGAGAGAAAAACCAATGTATAAATTGCCAGAATGCTTCAATCTTTGCTTTGTGTGTCCAGGGAAGTTCCATTCATCTATACAGTCCATTGGAAAAAAGGATTGTGTCCCCAAAACACTGTTATTACCCGTAATATAAAAGTGCCTCTTTCATGAGCCACTAGAAGCTGGGTACACTAAGTGTTTTTTTATAGAACGCAGGGTTAAAAGTTTTCAACTATATATTTATTAACAATAAATGGCTTCAATCATGCCATTACTTTTTTTTAAAATTAGTACCGCTGATGACTTTTGTGGTTATCAAATTCAACCCATTGAGCCCTGCTTACTTTAGCAACTGCCTAGCAAGAGGACATGGTGTGACCTTATTTTGGGTGCATACCATTTCATTTAAAAACTTATTTTACTTATCCACTTACCGTCCACTCAAGTAGATGCGATGTATTGTCACCTATTTTTCAGTTTATTTTGTACAGTGGCATATGGGGTTTGTGAGGGTTTGATTGGGTGGGGCTAGGGTCGGTTAAGGGGTATAGGCTATCAGCCTTTACTTGTGTTAGCACACATGTACTGGTGCATCTTTGAAGAAAATGTTGTTGAAGTTCAGCATATTACACAGTTTACTGTGAGCCTTTTGGTGCTTGATGTCTTAAGCTTTCTTGAAGTCTTAAGCTTTCTTCAAGTCTTGATAACAAATCAAGCACTTTTGAAATAAGTGCACTGCAACAGTGTCGTGGCACATACAAAACACAACAAAACTCAGACAATTAATATTTCCCTCATCCCCTTATAGTAGACTAGAAAAGGATGAAGAGTTTGCCTTTATATTATTCCACTGAAATGACTGATGGGATTTGGAGAGGGATTTGCACTGCAATGCAACCCTCTAAATATTGGTTGCTGCTTGGGAAGGTGTGAGCAGTGTCCAGGATCAGAAGAACTTAGAGGAAGTCTTAATAATGCATTTGAAAATCAAATGATCGACCAAGTTGTACACAAGATATGGACAACAATGGACAGGTCAAGTCTTGAGACAAAAGTTCAGGCAGTAGAAGAATTCCTTGACAACGTTGTGGACATGCTGAAAAAGCTAATTCGACATGACTTCATTGCAAAATTCCAAGCAAGATACTGGCTGACAAAAAAGTAATTCCCAGTTAATGGTGAATTTCTAGTTGTGGTAGACTTCTCGTAGAATTATAGTTTCATCGAACAAGATGCTGCCCATTCATTTCACTGGAATAATCTACAGGCAACTCTTCATCCTTTTCTAGCCTACTTTAAGGGAAGATGAGGGAAATATTGATCATCTGAGTTTTGTTGTGACATCGCGCTGCTGGATTGTCGGCGTTACTCAAAGTTAAAAGTTGAATATCATCACGGATTACAACATCGCTCATGAACCAAGCTTATAATTCCCACGCACCGTGCGCTTCAGTGATTTGTATGTAATGTATTCAATGTCTCGCCATGTTTTGTTTATCGATTTTGGACTTCCGTGCTGGAATGTCTGTCTAACTCTAATTTAAAAATCGAAACCCATACGTCATATAACTATTGTAAGTTATATGTTTACAAACGATATAAAGGAAACTTTTTGGTACACATTATCTTGAAGCTTCCTTTAAGATTATATCAAAATCATATTGTGGCTTTAAAGGGACATCGCACACATTATTAATGACGCCAATATTGCCCTCAATATTCACGACTTAAAGCCCCAAGTCGCACCAATCATTAATGACAAGGACTGTTGGTCTGTAATAAAATGTTGATCAATTAAAATCATTCAATTCATGTTAATCTCATGTGCAAAAACACCCGTAAGTTAGCAATCAAGTAGGGACTGAGAAACCAATCTACATGCAAGGCTCCTGTCCAGGATTCGAACCGGGTCACATTGGTGAAAGTCAGGGAAAGAAACCACTGAGCCAACCTTTGGTTTTCGCTCCGCTTAAGGATCCGTCTAGTATTTTGAATCTGAAACCCCAGGACGAAAGCGCGCAATCTTGAATGCGTCACACCAAGCCTGAGCTGGAGCCCAAGTTAAAGTCGTGATTTCGAGAAGGCCCGTAGTGGTAGACTTAAAATCAAGTCTGTAACGTACCTTATTTGTCACTGTAGAACCAAAGTACCGCCGCGCCCTCTACTGGTCATAATATAGCGAACATGCTATCGTGTGAGACTGCTATCGTGTGGTAACTGCTCTCGACAGACTTGAGGAAGTTGTTTCCATTTGTACGTGGCATACGTGCTCTTCAGCCGATTTCGCACGGAAGCATCTGATTGGTTGAATTCCATAAACTATAAATATTCATACCATCATGAATATTAACAATACCATTTGTACAGCATGGCGTTTACCGACTCGTATGTGGTGATCGATTGATTTGTCTTGTCCCACGTCTGTGTCGACTTGTCGTGATTGTTCACGTTGAATTTTTCTCACGGTGTACCGAGTTCGAAAGGAAACCAATAATAATATCATAGTCTCTCAGTATCTTCCTTGTTTCATTTCAACAAGTACGTTTATAGTCATGGACGTAATGGATGAAGTAGAGCCGGTCATGGGATCAGCGCAATGACTATTTACCCTAGGTACTCTTCATTATTACGAAGCTATATGACGATCTTTAAAAAAGGAAAGTAAAGGTCGTATAACTAAAATAAGTTTAACAAATTAAAATAAGATAATAATGAAGTAATTAAAGACAAATATCTACTTGCAAACGTTTTGTATGGTATTTGTTTACAGTTCCTATAAGATAAAGATCACCCTCACTAAAATGGACTCGTCTGAGCAGTCTCATTGGCTACCTCTCTGGCAACTGTAACTATGCCCGCGTTCGTGTGTGAATAAATGAATACAAACTGAAAACAGCTTGCTCAAGTTTTACTGTACGATAGCAGTATAGTCATTAGAGCGGTCCCACACGACAGCAGTCACATAGGATAGCATGTGCGCTATATGACCAGTAGAGGGCGCGGTGGTACTTCGGTTCTGCAGTGACAAATACGCGTACGATAGACTTGATTTCAAGTCTACCGTAGTGGGGGAGCCGCAAACTCTGGTCAACATCGTAGGTTTTCATAACACGTACAGAATATTCACAAAAGTGAATTTTTGTACCCGGATTTACACGAGGCAGTTTGTACGCTTATACCCCCTTAGTTGTTTCTATTTAAATAAGATCTTTAAAATTTCGAATAAATATGTAAATCTTTCAGGCGAAGTGCAGAATGGTAATTGACGTCTCTGTCACCCTTTTCCGGTTTAAATTTTAAAATGACCCCTAAATATTATGGAGAAATATCAAAAATCAATTATTAAAAATATAAATAATGAAAAGTGGACAGTCACAAAACGTCTTCCTTGCTAAGGATGCCATTAATTTCTTTATTTAAAAACTAAATCAATGAACAAAACAACATTTTTGGTATCCGAAGGAAAAGCCATTGCCAACGGCATCCAAACAAATCAAGCGTGGCTCTGCAGATACCTCAGTTTAATGCAGTGATATTAATAATATTTGAGCACCAAAAAACACTTGTTTCCTTATCTTTGTTTACAAAATAAGTTGCCCTAACGACTGTTTTCAATAGAAAGTGAAAAATAGCACAAGTTTGACTAGATAATCTGATGTTATTTTGGATGTTTTCTAAAAAAAAACATCTGTTATCTTAGTCATACAATAAGTCTGTCTGTTTGTTATTAATCCTTTTGTTTATGTCAAAGCGTTGACAAATAATTTTCAGTAATCAACTCAACTGTAGTAATCGTAGAAATAGTTAGTTATGTTTTTTTTGCCAAAGTTCAAACCAGTATATTTCGCTGATTTGCTCAAATGAAATGGCAATGTCCGTGCTCTTTTTTTGCGATGCTTACACGATCAAGAGTTGTACTGCGCATGTCAACACTATCTTCTGTCCGTTAACTGTATAGATGTAAGAGATGACCTCATTGGATTTTACCCGGAACAGACAAGGTATCGACTGGCTCCTTGAATCCGCTTGTCACACGTGCAGTATGCTCCAAACCTATCACACTCTGAAAAAAAAAGACAAAGTGACATACAACTTTACAGGTACCGATTAAAAAAAAGATAAGTTAAATAGTAAGTATACGTTTGAACTGGAAGGAAGGGTTAGTGCAGTCACTAGTGCAAGTCTATGCACCCCGTGTTCTATAACACAGTCAAAAGACAAATTAATGTTTTAATTCAACTTTTAACTCATGACTAAGTCAACCAACAGCAATTCAACCATTACAGGAACACTGTTAGTTTTCCTGGATTAAGTTTTTAGTTGCTGTTCACTGTTAACATCACAATTGTTCGGTGGTGTATTTTATTGAGAACCATCTCCCGAATGTATTTCCACATGATTTATGATTGATACAGATTGTGCAAATCTCGCGCGTTTTCTTTCACACAGTATCTTTCTTTCTTTACTCCTAGCCTGTTTCTCTCCACTGCAGGAGGAAGGCCTCTTCATCAACATTCCATTTCACTCCGTCATGTGCTGTTATTGTCCATGTAACGATGTCATAATTGGATGTCGTCTATCCACCTTCTGTTTTGTCTGCCTCTCCTTCTAGTGCATGCTCTAGGGGTCTAGTCTGTTAGCTTAAAGGTCCACCTTTCATCTTGTCTTCTAGCTATGACCAGCCCATCTCCACTTCTTTGATTTTATTTCTTGTATTATATCTTTTAACTTGCTCAGGTCTTGATTGCTAACTCTGTCCTTTCTTGAAACACCAATCAAGATTCTTTCCATTGCTCTCTCTGTGACTCAACTTCTTTTCCAGTCTCTTGGTTATAAGCCAAGTTTCCGCACCATAAGAGAGCCCGGGACAATACACTGATTGAAGATCTTTTTTTTTTTCAGCGTTAGTGGGAGCTGCTCATCACGGGGTATGAAATTGAGTTTACCAACTGTTACCCAAGCCAGCTATATTTTTCTGTTTACCTCCCCTGCTTTTACGTGTTCCAGTGATAGTTTTTTGCCTGAGTAGATGTAATTGTCCACATTTTTAATAATGTGTCCGTTAACTGTAATGGAGTCTTGTACGCTGTTACTCAGCGTACAGACAGTATGTGGGAACCTAATGTTGAAACGTGTTTGCGCGAGGTTTATGCAGTCTGTTTTGTTATACTCCTTGGCAAGACCCGTCACAATAAAACTTATGTACATGACGTCATTTGAGTAAGGTGCCCCGTCTAGAGGTCAAACGAAGGTTACTCATTGATTTAAGTTTAAGATGGAGGCTTGATGACGTCAATGCATAAGGTATTTTACTACCCTCGATTAATGTTGTCTACCGCTCCACTTTGCAAATACATGCGCAGATATTTTTGCCTAAAAAAACAAGACATCTCAAATAATACAATTTATGCGCACATATCTAAGAATAATTTCACGACATCACAAGTTTATGTGATCATGTTTGCAAAAACTGCACGACATCGCAAATGGAAGCAAATACATGCGCATATTATTTTCGGAACATATGACGACATCGCACAACATGTTTTGCGAATGTTTTCAAGGAAATCGCAAATTTTGGCACATGATTTGCGATATGCGATATCCCTTCATGGCCAAAATGCGAGATTGTTTTATGAGGTTGCCAGAAATTGTGTATTGACCCATTTCACCTGTTGTCATCATCACAATAATCTTGGTTGCGCCATTTTGGTGGTCAATGTCATTGACTTATTCAGTGAAGAGCGCATTTTAGGAGACGGGCGTTTACACGTAACCCTATTGACCACCAAAATAGTGAGCGTGGCACAGTCGGCGCGTGTGACGTGCGTGCCAGGGGTCAATAAGTGGAATACAGAGTAAATATAAAGACTTGATAAACTTTTACTTACGTTCCATGTCTTCTCGTGTCGGAGGGGGGAGCTTCTTCTTGTTGCCTCTGTTCCTCCCCCTGCCCTTTCCTCTGCCTCGCTTCACAAACTCCAGTAAATCATCAAATGGAAAATAATCGTCGTCTTCTTCATCAGCCATGACAAAAACCGTCATTACAGCTAACGCCATCAAGGCTAGGAATAGCTTGGCCGCCATTGCTCGATAACTCTACAAACAGGGGAAGAATAGTTTTATGAGCGGTTTTTTTCTCTCTGATGAAACAATCTCTTAATAAACAATTCATAAATACCCCAGTCAGTTTGGGAAAATTTGGGCATTCCTTTTGGTTGAAAGGTGGTCACATGACTGTTTAAGACCGGTTTTAAACGGATGATAAAGACATGGTGCAGCTGTGAAGGCGCGTTCTACGCTCATTATAGCCATACGCGTGTTGGCGCACTAACTTACGCGGTGCTACTTATTTTACGCGTAGCGCAATCAATACATAGCGGTACTCAATGTAAAGTCTAATAATAGACCTTATGCACATGACGTCATTTGAGTAGGGCGCCCTCGCCTAGAGGTCAAAATGAGGTTGTTCATTGGCCAATCCTGTGCACCGCGCGTACAAATGTCTGCGTTTCCATTGTTACATCATCGATTTACCTCTAAGATGGCGGCGTGATGACGTCTTTGCATAAGGTCTATAGGGAGGTTTAGCTACACGTATTTACCTGAACGTCAACTTAAGCGTGAGAATCATTTTTTTCGCTGACGTCAAGTAAAAAATACGCTTACGTATCAAACGTATATTTTCACGTCACTATGTCCGCAGTCGACCGTACGCGAGCTGGAATGGGCAAAAGGTGATGACGTCATTTTGCAACAGCACAAACTTTTCGCGTTCACGTTAAGGCTGGTTTATAGTTGGTCGCGCGATGATAATCGCTCGACGCTGTGATCGCTGGACGCTTAGCCTTATCATTGCAGTCTATAGTTGCTGAGGCGTCAGCGTGGACTATAAACCATGTCGTGCGTCAATTTTACTGTCGCGCGACCGTCGCGCGACCGACTATAAACCAGCCTTTAACGTTTTTCCTCACGTAACGTGCAGCTAAACCTCCCAAATGCGCGCGCGTACGCGCAACCGTATGAGCGCTGACCCTTCGCGAAATGGAGCCTGAGGACGTGGCAAGAATTGAAAACTAACTTATTCAAAAAAACATACAAGTTTCACGGATTTGTCTACATTAGGCCTATTACGCTTTTTAACTCTTAAACCAAAAGGGCATTTATGAATGGGAATAAAAGAGTAGTGACTCGGTCTTAAACGGCCGTTTAAACCTTGCAGGGTCGTGGCCGTACGATAAAGGACCTCGCCTTCGGCTCGGTCCTTTATCACACGGCCACGACCCTGCCGGTTTTAAACGGCCGTTTAAGACCTCGATCACCACTCTTTTATTCCCTTAATATTGAGTGGCTCATAGTGCAATTGAGGAATATTATCGCAAGGTAAAATTTTGACTGTTCCATTTCACGAGGTGAAGCCGAGTGAAATGGAACAGTCAAAATTTTACCGAGCGATAATGTTCCTCCCATTCCACGAATTAACTTTAACTTTCATTTGTTTTAACTGACATTTATAGATCGTTGTCATTTGATTTTTGCTACAATAAACACAAAATCAAAATAGATACGAAATGAAATATAAAATCATCTATCCATCACTGTTTTTGTTTTCTATACAATATACATGGATTTCATACATACAGGCACAATATTTTCGAAAAAAAGTACAACGTGATGGCAAATTCCACATGATAAAGATGTTCGATGTTCAAATTCAGACATGTTATAACACATAATGGATAAAAATCTACGACAGCACTGATGGTTTAGTTTTTTCCGGTCAGTATGAGCAAAAAATTAATTCGGTTTTCAAGCATTTTGTCCTAATACGATAAAACTAAGATTTCTTTTTAGCTCATACTGTTCAGTTTCGTTTTCGTCAACACGCAATGTATTTCTTCCCATTCAGGTTCGTTTAAGTCATTCTATTTCATGTATAGACGATCCAAACAACATGTTCACCATTCTTCAGTTGAATATCTACTGCACCAATTTACAATTTATGAAATTGAGTGGTTGGGGTTTAATAGTCTCTTGCTGCTGGCTTTCACGAAATTGAATGATCTTATTTAAACTGTTAATACTAAACTGTTAAAATTGAAATACTCCCTGTGACTGTGGAGTGCCGATACAACGTTTTGTCTGTAGACATTCGTTTTGTTAACATATAATTAATAGTTACATTTTGTCAAAGCATTTCCATTTCCTTTTGAAGTTGTTTTAGAGTTGTTTCCGATCTTGTGCTTTCTTCTTCTCTGAAACAAAGATGACATTTTCTTGGTCTTGAAAACCAATCCTGGGGTCCTGTGTAAGCCCACGCAATGTTTTAACAAGTCTTCATGCGGGTCTTAAAGTACCACATTTGAAATAGTTGAATAATAACAAATAATCACAATAAAAATAAAATGAAAAAACTTACCGTTGGTTTGTGAGAACTTCTCGACTACAGATTTCAAACCGCCACAAGAAGTGAGTGCCCAGTGCACCCCACTAGCGCCTTATATAAGAATTTGTGACGAACGAACCATATGCTATCTTGCCACATAAGCAACAGCGCGTATCTATTCCTGACACCCTAATCAATTACTTTCAAACATTTCCACTAATTATTTTCAACAATAATTGACTTTAACCAAGCAAATCCGTTTTTTTTAAATTAGTACTGCTGTTGAACATTGACCATGACATATGTTTATGACGTTTATGTTTTGTTTTACGTTTTATGCATCAGTTTTGTTGTCGACATTGCAACGTAACTTAAATGCCTAATGATCTTCATAAACTGTTTTTTTTTCTATCTTTTTTGGAATAAAACTTAAAATTTAAAAAACGTTCTCCTTAATTTCACCGCATACATTAACGGATATGGTTGTAAGAAAAACACGTTTAGTTTGCGACGTTTGACAAATTAAGAACAGGATGGAGGACTGGAGCCTTGTCTATTATTGGAACGTAAAATATGTATGGGTACCATTTCAACAAGTGGATGTTTTGTTTCCCATTGGTAGCAATGGTCATTGCCTGCACTTATCTGCACTGATCTATTGTATTATACCCAAAATAGTTACTTGCTGGGATTTCACAATAATTTCAAGTTGAGTTCCCCATCTTACGCCTTTGGCGCTCTATAATCTTTGGTTTTAATTAATTTGGTTTTAAAGGTGTGATCGCTTTAATTGTATTGTTAGTATAAGGTATTTTCAGGCTAACTGGACATAGTAAGGTGTATGTCACGAAATTAAACAGAAATCACACACTTCCAAGGGATATGTATGTGAATAATTATATTTTACTTTTCAAATATCTATATCAAACATAGGGCCTATACATTTCCTAACAAACTCCTTCCATTGCCCCAAAAGCAACCAATCTAAAGGCAATCTGTCCCTCTGATAGGAAACTTTTGAGACGCTGGCGGCAGCAGACACAGCGGTCCTTTTTGACAGTTCATGCGCGCGCACTTGCTCGGTATCGTGCGCGTAGTTTTGAGCACGATTATTATTGTTGATAACTGCAAAAAGGGACAGTCCAAAAGTCTCCCATTATAGACCTTATGCATTGACGTCATCCAGCCGCCATCTTAGGGGTAAAACGATGATTAAACAATAGAAACGCTCAGATTTGTACGCGCGGCGCACAGGATTGGCCAATGAACATCCTCCTTTTCACCTCTAGGCGAGGGCGCCCGACTCAACTGATGTCATGTGCAGAAGGTCTATACCGAATCACTAACAAAGTAGGTTCAAACATTGTGTAATGGCGCGGGATCTATAAACACAAGAAGTACAGCATAAGTTTTTTTTAAGCGACCAGGTTAATAAATTAGCAACACGTTTTGCTGTAAGGTTTGAGTGCTATCTAGTAATTCCTCTTCAAATGAATAACACCCCGGAAACTCATCATATAAATCTCCCAAATCAAGAACTGCCAGGTATTGCGGCTGTAGTACTTTATTCTCCGAGATGTAATGACCCAATACTCAATCAATTTAAAAAGAAAGAGAGAGAGAAAAAAAAATAAGGAGAATAATAAATAAATCCCAGCGAAGTCTTACTACTTAATTAACACCAAGAGATGGAACCAAACTTACAGATGTTTTGTCAGCGGCCATTACTCAACTTTAACGCGCTAATTAAAAAGGGGGAAAAAGTCGATCCTCTCGGATGATCATAGCTAATAAATTACTTACTGGTACTGATCAATTGATGAAGGAGACAAGGTTCCAGATGGGCGTGGTATGGTGTCTTTTTCTGAATATAAGGAATGCGTTAACTTGAGATCCGTCTATTATCAAGAGGCCTTAAGAGGCTGGGTCCAGAGTCTACGGTAGGTAAGTCTTCTATACTTCTTCTCATTCCTATCACAAGAAATGATACAAACATACATATAATTCTATCGATTGCAATGAACGAAAGAAAAAAAATCAAAAAAAAAGTCGCTTCCCCTTAAGTTTCTGCCGGTTCCAGGTTGTATCCTTAAAGCTAGCTCTACTGCTGCTACTTCGTCTACTCCTAATACATAATTATATCTATAACGCGCAAAAACACTTCCACCCAATGGGTGGTAAAGGCGCACACGGGAAAACAAAACAAAATGATTATTAAACATGACGTGTCGTTAAGTGTGTCTTTAGTTTGCTCTTGAAATCAACAGTCTCACATGTCTTCACTCAGTTAAGAAGTTTGTTCCACAAGCGATGAGCAGCGGAAGCAAACACTCAATCTCCCCATGATCGTTTTGATTTGGTGACAAATAGAGAAGACCGGTTTGACACTTTTGACTCCACTGTCATGTTGGAGTAAAAAAATAACCTCAAGATCTCTGACTTTACCGGCAGGGGAATTCAATGTGGTGACAATGTGAACATCGTGGATTTCAAGCTTGGCAATCTGTTGTCTTGATCCCAGCTCTATGGTTGTATCGTCTACTTGGGGTGAGATACCTAACTACGCGGCAGTTTCAGGTTATATGGCTTCTGATTGGCACCCCTGAACAAAGATATTGGCAAAATAGGAAGACCACCAACATTAGGGCTGTATAACTCAGTTGGTACATTAATCCGGGGGTTGATTGTTTAAATACCGATACAGTCAATTTTTCTTTGTTCACCCCCAAAATTAAAATGCACTTTCATGACTGAATTGCCAGCACTCACCATGCATGTAGCGCCCGCTAAAACAAGCCGGCACCCGGACTTCTCCAATAGAAAGACAAGGATAGTACGATACGGTGCAAATCAACTGGCAGCACGCGATGAGCACCGTGTTAGTCTTGCCTTCAAGTCGGTATTATTGGTTGGGCTCTGTTTGGTTATCGCCACATCAACTGCGGGCGATGAATTTGAAATGCAAACGATCAATTTACACTTCTACGATGCAGCACCAACTTTTTATTTATTTATTTATTTATTAGTACTATTTATTTACGGCAACTGTTTAAAGGTGTGTCGGTCTTACAAATAATCGAATAATAGTACCTGGATGTACTGTTGCATTCTAGTTGTAATAAAACCCTCCAAGGCAGAAGTTTGTAGGTTCCATCGTAACAGGATTGGGTATACTGTAACCAACCAGCAATAGTGTTGTAATAACGTGAACATACATTCTCATAAGTACACAATCTTTCCTAGGGAAAGGTTTATTTTCTTGTTGTAAGAAAGTCAAGCAGATCTTAAGTTGAACAAAAATGGTCTGAGCGTATGATTTCACAAAGCACTGCAATTTGCAAATGGTTACCTCTATAAACAACTAACATAGTACTGGCCGGATTTTCCTTTGATTTTTGTTTTAATTATCTTTGTTTACTTGGGGTAACTTGACACCGCCAGTCGATCAAAGGAGCCTTCCAATGCACATACAGGCATACGGGCCTTCACCAGTAGCCAATCAAACCGTGTTTTGTTTTGTTTTTGTTTGTTTGTTTGTTTGTTTGTTTTTGTTTTTTGGGAAAAATGTGTTCCATAATACTTGCTACACACAGTATGTGCGGATATTTGACTTTGTTGAAGGTAATGCAAATACGGACCCCCTAAATGGATACCTTTTTAATGTTTTTTTTTGTTATCTTTTGACTGTTAGAACCAATTTTCCACTTGTTTCTATTTATTTTACTAGAAAAGCGATAGTGATGAGTCACGTGGTAGTGTGAAATGCTTTTGGTAAATCAAAATGGCCGCCATATTTTCATGACAAAAGAATATTTCTAACATGCCAAATCATTGCTCCCTAGGCCATATTGATTTTCAAGTGAAAACAAGAAAACATCATCTCCCAAAATGGGATATACTAATGGATTATAGCGCCCCAACGGTAACTCCAGATATTCAATTTTAGGTTGTAATTGTATTGATTGTGTTATAATGAACAAGTTTGCAATTTTATATGTAAATCTGTGAATTTATTTCCCCCCTTTCTTAACAATGTTGACCTGGGGGTTTACATTAAATTTTTATGGTTCTGATTTAAAGTTGCATGGCCCGATTTTCGCCTAAAAAAGATGTCTAAGATTATTTTTCTCTGAACGAATTTTGACAGATGATGCTGTTTCAAAACGGAAAACAGACAACAATTTTTGCATATAGCATGAACGATGCACAAAACATTTGTAACATTTGTAACATGTATGTACATGGCGTAGGGACGTGGTTTATTGTTGGGATTCATTTCGCAATACCGTACCTCAAATGAAAGCTTGTAACCTTCTGTAACGAGCGATCTAAAATTTTAAATCTAAACCTTTTGGTGAAATCAGCCACAAATCGGAGCTAGCATCTTTAAAGGGGCTGTGTCGTCATTATTATGGCAGGTCTGTGGCTTGCGGTCAAATCACACAGTTTTTGTCAAACTGTGCAGGCGCGCACGTGGGCGTAGTAACTGGGTTATGCCATTTACTGCTGTAATAGTGACAGACTTATTTGCATAGGCCTACTTAACTTTATTGCATTGTTGCCAAAAAAAAAAAAAAAAAAAAAAACCGGTAACGACTAGACTTGCTTTACAGTCTACTCGGTGTTTTGAAGCCACAGCCCATCTCATGATTAGACTAACTCTTTTGTCGTAATAGACAGACGCGCTATACTCAAATTCTTATATAGTCAACCAGATAAGTTCAATCATTTGTCAGTTTTGTGCACATTGTGGTACAAACATGAAACTTGGTACACGTATTAACTTACCAAAACAAAAAAATGATATAGCCTGGTGCCATCTGTAAATGGTCACGGCAGTAATTTTTTCAAGATGACCGCCATTTTTCATCACAAATTTATGGGATGTCAGAGGTACCGTTGAAATGCAAATTTTTAGGTCTCGCAATTTCACAAATGGCAGCCATATTTGTTCAAAATGGTGGCCACTTCGCGTGATAATACATAACGGGAAGTAACAGTTTCCAAATTTCATTTTGTTGTCCATAAATAGGTTTGAAGAGTCTAACTGTTTAACAGAAGCACTTTTCAAAGTATCAAGCTTCGAAGTCTCCCATTTTCAAAATGGCGGCCATATTTTGATATAAATGTGGCCATTTTGCATAATTATTCTGGGTATGTGTGCAATCTCTCGTCATGCCGTTTATGCATACAAATTGTCAGCCAGCATTGCGTACATTATTTAAGGTAAAACTAACTTTACTGTAATTGTAGCCTTGATTTCAAGGCTGTACGATAAACCCACCATGCACTCAATCCCCATGCACCGCTGTTGTTTTAGTCTATCGGGCGGCTGGGGTTGCGTTGCTTTCGGGTTGGGTTTTGTTCAATAAACAAAGCTTTCGCACAGACGTGAAGTCAAGGCTACTGTCATCGTTGACAATGTGAACTAAACATAAGTATATCCTAAGTGTGCCTACATTGCAGTTGTGTAGTAGTGTGCCTACATTGTAAGTTTTTTGTATGTAATTTTGGAACCTCAAACGTCAACATTAGTACAATTATTTAATAAAACACAACTATTTTATTTACACATAATCAAGAAACAGAGAGCCCAAGTTCATTTGCTCATAATTAACTCAGCTTACTTTATTCATACTCAAGTAATAGGGATGAATTGTTCATAGGTCCGGAGCTTTGGGTTTTCTTCCTATGCGTTATCAAGTACACTGGCGTTGGAAAAGTTTAAAGTAAGCTGAAAAGCTTTTAGCTCCGCTCGCCCATTTGTGAGTCAGGTGTTGACTTGAGACTCTAACAAAGTTACAATTGAACTTGCATTTTCCATGCGGTGTAAGCATATCTTGAACTTTCCCAATGCCAATGTAAAACCAGGGTTAAAATGACCCCGATAGCGGTCAAACGGTAGATATTCTACCTCATTATTAAAAACTTAACATACAGTCTGTTGTTGACCAGAGTCGGACCTTTTCTACATGATTGCATACAATCATCGTCTGATATTCTTGCCATATTTTTTAATTTACACTTGAATACATTCAAAAAGTGTTCAGACAAATGTCGCTTAAGTAGTTATATGTATATTTGGATTCCCCCAAACAAAACCAGGCAAGTTAACCCATCCTTAGCTTTGATAAAGATTCAGTTTTAATTGAAATCAAATTTCAAAATAATATTGGGTCGAGCTAATCATCAATTCTTAGCGAAATAATAGTCATCTGTGTGGGCACATTAAAATTATTTGGCTTTAAGTAAAAATTAGACATTCAAATATATATTGCTTCTCGGGAAATGTTGGGTTCAGACAGCGAGATTCATGGGGTGTCTAATTGCAGATAAGGAAACGTTTGTCGTTGGCGTGTGACAAGCGCTTATCACAGACGCACTTTTGGTCGAATTTTTCACAAGCTGCATACAGTGGAAAGAAAAGAACAGTTTATAAGCATCTGTTAGTAAGATAAAATGATTACACTCAACATACGTAGTTTGTTTGGCTGTGTCCAAATTTGCTGTATTGGCTACGGCTCTGACTGCATCCTCATGCGTCCTCATGTGTTGAAGTATCGGACGACCTTAATAGCAACAGCTGCAGCCGTAGCCGTTGTCGGTATTTGGGATACGGTCTCATTTCGACAAACAACCCTTCCATTCAACCACTTTTTTATCCAGCCTTGAGCCCTTTTCCGTTGTTATATTGACTCGTTTGGATTATCCATCACCGGCATGGACAGGAGATTCCTTCCCCACATGCGGCGTATTGTGTAGAACTTTCATCTGATAGCGCCCGGATGTGGGCATGGGCCATGTGTTTTTCCTTCTTTTTTTCTTATCTGAATTACATGTGTCAAATGTTTTTCATGAGGGCACCGGTGGGGGGGGGGGGGGGCACTGCAAAATTGTGGATGGGGCACTTTGGAATCTTTTGAAAGTGCTTTCGCTGTGTGTTTGAATTACACGCAAGACCGTAATGTTAGGCCGTAAATGATGTTTTATTAAACCAATAAATCTACATTATTTGTATTGAACTAAAGAAAAGCTAAGATGGACTTTATGCCTAACTATCTGTAAGATTTGTTACTTACGTTCCATGTCATCTTTTGTGAGGGGACCCATCTTGTTGCCCCTGTTCCTGCTCCTTCCCTTGCCTCTCTTTACAAACTCCATTAGGTCATCGTAGGCGTAGTCCTCCTCCTCTGCCACGACAAACGCGGTCAGAACGGCCAGAGCCAAAACAGCCAGAAAAATTTTTGATGCCATTTTTGCTTTTTGTTTATCTCCTGAAAAACATAAAACACAAACAGAAGAAAAAAAGATTTAAAACACAAGGAAGGGAAGTTTACCAGTCGTCTAAAGTTTTGACGTTTTGATCAGTACATTCGGGTCGTCTTCATTCGCGATTATCACGGCAAACAACTTGCTCTCTACAACGTGCAGTTCGTCAAATTTTACTCCAGATTTAACTAAACACGTGCAAATAAATAAAGCCCTATAGCTCAACATTGGTAAGAAAGAAAAACAGAAATATTCATAGATTTGCATATATCTTACATGGTATAAAGAAAATGATGGTAGAAAACTTTCTTTGAAATATTTCTATCGTTTTTAAATAAAAAAAAATATATAAGATCCACAACTCTGAAACGAAAACTCTGCCTTTGTGAATGCGTACTTAAATTCTGAACTGAATGCATTTTTACTGTTTTCTCGCAAACAAAACAAGGAAAAATGAGCTGACATTTTTATAGTTTTTTTTTGTTACAAATATCTTGATTTGTGCCAAACATGGAAGCATTTACAGTCAGTTTACCAATGTTGAGCTGGCGCTTTAAAGGTAGAATACAGGATTTGTATTCATCCATTTTTGTTAGCGTCAGTCTGAAAGCTAACTGATTATGAAGTTCATACCAGTAGCAATCTTCCATAGAAATACTTCTGTCTGAAATAGTGTCAAAGTCGAGAAAAATATGCTTTGAAGACCCCAATTTTAACTTCGATTGTAATAATCGAAATTAAGATCAGTGCGTTTACATGCTGAAAAGTGTGCACGGTTTTCACTATTTTCTCCTAACTCGGACAATGAATTGAGGCCAAATTTTCACAGGTTTGGTTTTTCCGTGTACATATTGAATCGCTGCACTAAAAGGTTGTTACTTTTTTTCTTTAACTATAGCCTGCTTTCAAATCAAACAAGAACTCTGAATAGATTGCCAGTCATTGCTTCCACAGACCTCTCTTTTTTAAATATTGGAAGTATGTTACGGTCCTCTAAACGCGATAATGATACAATTAAATTCTAAGACATATCTGGCTCTTCACTTTCGTTGGTGGACATTTTTGCCTGCCACTTTATTACCGGTACATTACAACCATCTGTGACTTCCTTCACAATACTACAAACACCATAAAACCGCATGCTTCATTTTTTTGCTCTCTCATGCGAAATCAAAAATTGGAATTTCAAATTTTAAATCATTTTAATTACTCGCATTATTGTAAGCAGTTTTCTAAGCTGCGGCTTAAAACTAATTAATTTTTTTAATCATGAACAAAAAGAATTAGAAACCCACCAAGCTTCTATTGAGTAGCAAGCTTGGTGTAACTTTTTTTCTCTTTCTTCTTTTTCTCTTTCGCAAAGCACATGAATATTAAATGATTTGTGCGTAAAAATGTTGATGTGTTCAGGGTTATAATGTCAGATTTGGTAAATATTTGTCCTCAGAAAACATCCCAGGACAGTGATGTGGTGCCATAAAAAGACAGGATGTTGTCTGGAAAGAATAACAACAAAGCTTACAGCTTAAACCATCACTGGTTGTAGGTCTAATAGTTAATCTTGTTTCATTAAACTCAACGCAGCAATCAACCTGCGATTATTTTATCAAATTCAACAAATTAATTTGAATTGCCGCAATCAGAGTATAAGCAACGGTGATAATGTGGCCTCCAAAAGTACCAAAACCTACTTTTCCTAGACTCTGGCAGTATGTCAAGTATTTCCCTAAAGGTTTAGTATAGGTATGACGAATTGTTGAGGTCTTAGAATAAACTAATCATTTCATTTTTTTTTTCGATTATAACTTATGCTGTACGCTGCCTTTGACAACAAGTACTGGACGCCAGACTATTTACACGAAACTGTACCCAATAAGAACTGTTTAAAGTACTCTTTTAATGAAATACAATCGCAATGTTATACGTTTTTCAGTTGTCCAAAGCACACATAATAGTTTTGTTAGTTGAGTTTTAAGCAGACAAGTTTCACTGTGAAGTAGAGTATTTTTTTTTATAGATCGCATAAACCACCCTTACTCTCCGAGTAAAGTTGTTAATCAAAAATTGAAGTCATCTTGTAACGAATGAGCAATGCTTTTATCATATAATATACAGAATCATGTACTCACCGGTGCTGTACTTAAAAGAGACGTCAGTGGTGCTGTAGGTAGACGAGTTCAATGAGTGCTGATTCTAGTCCACTGTGTCCCCTTATATAGAGTTTGGATACCCCAAAACATCTGGTATCGCCAAAATCATGTGAAGTAACGCGTATCGAACGCTGCTGTGAACAAACCTCAATTTCCTCCAATAAGTCCAACTTCACCGTCCATGCGAATCATCTTATTTTATTAGCGGTTGTTATTTAATTAAGGAGCTCGTTTTATGACGAGGATCCTTTTGAAATGCCTGTCATAATGTACCTTTTTTTCTGAAAAGTTGATATTTTTTTCTGTACAAACAGTACTTGTTACGGTTTAAATTGTTCAAGTAGTTGTATTCGAAAGCATTTGGTGTATTGGAGCGTAGTCCAAGGGAATATTGCAATTCCCAGGCTGGAGAAATAGTGTTATTAAATTTACCTGTACCGACCCGATTTACCTGACGTCATCATCACAATTACTTGGGACCCAAAGTCACTGTGTGTTAAGCATCACCTTGTTAAACCCTTGTGAGGCGCTATAGTACATAAATGGGTCTCATAATTCAAAACCTGCAAAAACCTGTCTTAAAAACCGACAATATTAAGCGCCTTGAATACGGTACCTAATTGCTGGTAGATACGTGCGCTGTATACAACGCCGGTATATTATTCTTCTCATCCCTACGGGACACTGCCGTTTTCAAATAACGCTTAGGATTACATGGGTGGAAGGCAAAGATCTATATATATTGACTAGGGCGCTAACTCTACAATATGCACAACTGTTTTGAAGTCGCGCTGCACGCAGACATGTCTTGTCATTGTGCGTCATTGAAGAAAGATTTCAGTTTTCATGTAACATTTGCCCGCAAGTTTTCTGCATGTCTAGCGTGTGTGTGTGTACGGCTGCATGACACAGCTCAAACACAAGTCACACTGCGGCTTGAAAGTGGACGCGACGATAGAGGGATGAGACGGGCCGGCACCAAAGCAGTTTTTGCAGTTTATGTATATCTACCTTGGCAGAGCAAATCGAAGGGGGGACCTGCATGACTATAGTCACCAGTAAGTCATTATTTTGACCCATGACACCCAGCACACGAATAAAGGCGCAATATCCAGCCAGTGGAATTTGTATCGAACGAGCTTTTCAAACTTAGTACAAACCTAATATGTTATTCAATCACTGACAAAGAATGAGTATCTAGTGACGTGGGGTCACGCGGAATATAACAAAGAAAAAAAAAGTATATATATATATATATATTTATGTGGAGGTTCTTCAACACAATCGTGCTTCGCAGAGCCGCAGGCTTAGGCCCCATTTTATAACGTCTTGTAAAGGTGTTGCATAATCTGTAGCCCAACCTCGTTCCCCGGTGGAGTATTGATCTCGCCGCGCCATTTTTTTTTTTTTTTTTGTACCGAGGTTGGCTAGCTCAAAACCCCTGGAATTTTGACAATCACCATTGTTTTTCGGTGCTTCCATTCCAGGGGTTAGAGACGAGAGGTATCGATACAGCGCGCTGCCCATGGTGACGAGGTCGTCTGTAGCCAACTGTGCTAGAAACACCAGGCAACACCCACCTCTTTAAAAAACAGTGCCCTTGGTTATCGTTCATTACACATTACAGCGATAAGCTTTCAGTGACATTTCTAGAGCAGCCACCAACAGATGTTAAATGTAACAGAATAATGGCTAAGTCCAACTGTTTATTTCCTTTGATCGACAAAGAATGAGAACTGTAAATTGTTTTTTAACAATACACTGGTAAAGACATTATATTTAATCCCTCTACATGAAACTATTACTAATAACCCCTCCACCTTTTTACATGTACAAAACGCATGGAGACAAACAGCCCCATTTCGTGCTCGATTTGTGGCATGGTGTAAAACCCCCTTTAAATAGACCAATCCATTAAGCCCTGCCCTTGTTTTTCAGGGCGGTGCTTAATGGATCGGTCTATTGTGTCCTGGGATTCTCAGGAATTCTTCAGATGAGTTGCAGGGGAGGGGTGGGTTAGAGTACAGAAACATTCGGGGAGGGAGAATCCCTGTGCCACATGTCGGGCATATTATAAAAAGCTTTCTTTTTTTGTCTCTTACCTGCGGTCGATGATTCAATGTATCGCAAGTGTTACTTTATGTATTTCTTTGAACATCTAGCAAAGCAATTAACAGCAATAATAGGATGAATAGGAGACGACAAAGGAATTGTTAGTTTTAGATGTGGGAGGTAAACCACAATTAGGGAAACCCACGCAAGCAGATAAGGACTGAAAACCCAATCCACATACATACCAGTCTGAGGTGGGATTCAAACCGCAGTCCACAGAGGAGAAAGGCAGGGAAAGAAACCACTTAGCCAATCGGATCCCGTTTAGCCTTATACTTGTATAGTTGCCCCAAAAGACGGGGAATATAAACCCATTGGTAGTATTTACTTCTACACATGATCCTTCTCTGTTAAAGGGCTACACAGTTTGTGGATATCATGTACACCAATCCGAGCAGAGCTCCTTTATTGCGTTTTACACCTCCGCAGCCATGGTCTCCGCACGCGCGTCATTGCGCACATGTACCAATCAGCATAAAGGATTCACAGTGTGTGTGCCTACCCACCCACACACACACACACACACACACACACACACAAGTGTGTATTTACCTCCAATCGGGGACCTCGTATTGTCCCTCTTTTGTTTGTACTTTAACTTTTTAGCAACAGCTCCCATTGGTTTTAGAACACGATTTCCAACTGGGGACCTTTTCCAATTGGGGACCCTATTGTCCTCTTTTGTTATAAGTCCCCGGTTTGAATGCCTAAACAAACTCACACCCCCCCCCCCCCCCCCCCCGCAAAAAAAAAAAAAAAAAAAAAAAAAAATCTATATTTATTTTATAAAACTCAATACATATGAAGAATAAACTATTGCTAGTAAACTTGCGGGTAAAACCATGTGAACAATCTCTTTTATGAGGAGTGTTGGCTCTGAAAAGAGCTGGGGCGGTATCGACGTTTCGATCAGTATGCTCTGATCGTCTTCAGGAGAAAGAGCACGAGAAAGAGCAAGAATACTGAACCAGCATGCGCGTTCATGTCGTGCAGTGTGGCTTTGAAGAGACGCACATTGTGCTGCCCACGTGTACAGTGGTGATGTAGCCAATTCTTTGATTGGTCAATATGTTGAGGGGCGGGGCTTAATCGATCGGTCTATTATTGTTACTTCTCCAAAAGAAATTAAGGGTAATCCTAACAGATTTGCGTCAACTAGGAAAACTTTACCAGATTTGTTTTAATGTGCTTGTACTTGTGTACAAGGTAGTTGAGAATTCATTGTTAAAAATGTTTTAAAGAAGCTTACACTTTCTACTTACTTTGTGGATTTGAAAATTTTTTAATTATGGTTTTGTAAATTTTATATGAAAAGATAATTGACATGATGTCAAACATTGTAAGTATTACTATTATCTAGGATAAAAGATCATTTAAAACGACTATGTTTCTTTTAGTTATATTTTTTTAACTCACAGGTGTTATTCGTGATTTTGGGAGGATCAAAATATAGAGCGCCACCAAGAGTATGCGTGGACCTTTCATATTGGTTCATTTAAAAGAAGTAGACTCCCCATGCAATGATACCATCTCGTTAGTTGTTCTTTAACCTATTTTTCATTTGTCCATTATCATTACCATACCAGTGGTACCTTTCACAGGTAAAACTTGAAATTAGCTGTTTCCATGACAACCATTTGTTTGACCTTGGGTCACACGATTTGAATTCTTTTTTAGTGACTTTTTCTTTTTACTTTTTGAACACTGTTTCCGCTTGTTTTTGATTTTTTTTGTTTGCCATAAAAGTGATAGTGATGAATCACGTGATAGTCTGAAATACTTTTGGGAATTCAAAATGGCCACCAGATTTGGCGGACATCTTGGAATTTGTGTATTTAGCCTAACATGGGGGGGGGGGGCTAATTATATCAATTTTATTAACGAAACAATTTTTTCAACATGCTAATTTCTTACTTGTCAGACCAAAAAACAGTATGTATTTGTCAACCAAGCCGTATCACTGCTCCCTTTTCCGTGGGCGCCGCCATTTTGTTTTTTAAGTGAAAAAACGAAAAAAATAAGAAAAACAAACAAACAAACAACATTTTTTCAAAAAAATGGGATAAATTAGTGGATGTTAACACCCACATCGGTGAGTTCAGTCCAAATTAGGTTTGAATTATATTGATCTTGTTAAAATAAACAAGTTTGCCAAGTTTCATATCACTAGGACAAAAAATATTGAATTTATGGGGAAAACCACGATTTTTGACAAAAAATGGTCAAAAACAGTCGAAAACGCCATGTGGTGACGATTTTTGGAAATATTTTGACGTCATTATGTAGAACTCGGTGAAATGAACATTTGTGCAAGTTTCATTAAAATTGGTCGAAAACTTTGGAAAAAACGTAGGAGGGGGTCACTATGTGCGGAACGGTATTGTAAGACCATTTATAAAGTAAAAACAAAAGTACGTCAATATCCCACGAGCATTAGCGCCATTTTACCACAATGCATCTGGAGAAACCGAGCGCAGCTAGAAAGAAATCAAGTTGCCAAGATGTACGACGTGCTGTCGTTTGCGTGTAAATTTCATGTCAGGTTTTACGTGTCGTGTACCGCATTGCTTCAAATTAAGGGCGCCATAATGGCTGATGATGTTGTTTGGACTCGGACCCAGAATCCTTTACGCGCCGATCATTTCTGGTCATGTGCACTGGGACATGCACATTGGCTGTTCCATTCTTGGTTTGTAGCGTGTCGTGGCCGACTTCGTGCATCGGATTCAAGCTCTCATGGCTAAGTCATGGGGATATGGGTTCGAATCTCGGTCAGGACACTTGTGCCCTTGAGCAAGACACTTCACCATAATAATTGCTTCAAATACAGGAAGAAACAGTTATGCTTGTCTCGCAACGGAGAAAAAATAGAATCCAAGACAACAATAACTCGCACCAAACCATGGTTAATAAATCACACAGAGATATAAAGATATGTTTGCTGATAACTTTTAAAGTAACTTTATTCCAAATCAATCAAAAATAAGACAACATGTTTATGTTCAACTCAAAGTAATTAGGAAACTATACCTCTTTCAACTGTATGTTACTCTATTCGTATTTAAAACATGCCATTATCTTATAGTAGTACCAGCAAAGATCTTATGGTTTTTGCAATACTGACGCAGGAGTCTGGTGTTTGAAATATTGGACAAATTGTTTCCTAGTCCCTAAGAATGCACCTTGCGTCAGTGTTAATGCAGTCACGTACATACCAAAGTTACATTCACTATTGGTAGATCTAAATGTTACCAACAACTGTTGGATGTAGGCATACATTCCGATGTCATTGGACACTTAAAAAAATAGCCAGATACTAACGGTGTTGGATTACTTTTTTTATATGCCGCAGCATTGCCATGGCAGTTAAAGGGACTTGCTTACAGCAGTGACGTTAGAGTTGGAAACAAGGCATACTTTCTACGGTAAAGGTTATACTATCACTCACAGCTGTGATACAAAGTAATTTTGTCTATTTGGGCAGATTGTTATTAAAAGTTAAATATAAAGAAGGAAGCACACTTTAAAACGTCATAGGGGTGGCCAGGGGTCTAGATGTCTAATGTTGGATCGTTGAAGAATTTAACTTCTATCAGAGCAGACCAAATATCTGGACGCGCCATACTTCCTACCGTCGCACACGCAAGTCTGGCCAAACTTGTCACAAGCTGTGGAAAATTACGAAAAATGACACATGTTAATAAAGGATAATGATAAGAATAATAATACTAATTATCGCTCAAGTGCGGGTGGAAAACGGAAAAATATAGCGCTTCAGCTTCCCATATGGGACGCAAGTTTTTATTTTGACCGCAGTAACTGAAGTAATCGCGTATGTGAAAGTTATAACGATAATAGTTTGACAACAAATTGTTACCCTTTTTTGTTCATTTGAAACTATGTTGAGGATTTTTACAAGTTAGTTGATTAAAAACTAGAGGTACATTAAACCGGTGGTCGCGGGATCCAATCCCGCTCCAGTCAATTTGTCTTTGTTCACCCCAAAATAGGTTTAAACATTTACCCAGTCAGTTCCCCTTGTGGTTTATTGCTTGATATTTAAACATAAAAAGTGCTGCTGCTTCCCAGGTGAAAAAAGGTGTGATCCCTGGCCACACGGCAGTAACCGGCTAAATGGTTTCTGACTGGCACCCCCCGAACACAAATATTGAAAAAAATAGGGAAACTTTCAACATTAGTGCTGGATAGGTCAGTTGGTAGAGCGTCGGTACGTTAAACCGGTGGTCGCAGGTTCAAATCCCGCTCCAGTCAATTTGTCTTTGTTCATTGGAGGGTGTGGATGAATGCTTATCTTAAAGACCAACTTTTCACTTACGAACAAGATCTTGTCTTGTCAAAGCTCCGGTCTTGCCTCTTCCTCGGTTCTTTCCCTTTCCTCTCTTGACAAATTCCATGAGATCTTCCATTGGGAAGTCCTCGTCCTCTTCATCGGCCATGACAAAGGCGGTCATGACGGCAAGAGCCATTAGGGCAATGAACAGCTTGGCAGCCATCTTTGAGGGAATTCTGCACGCACACACACATAAAAAAAGAAATAAAACATCTTGTTGGAACACAATCATTGTAATTGTTTGTCTGATAAGATCACATACAAAATAGATATATTGTTTCTTCATAGTCGTAACAGCAAGATGTTGTTTGCTTGGAAGTGCAGACAGTGCAACTCTCGCACGCAATCAATCTTTTGGGGAAACCTTGAAGGGAACCAAACGTTCGATTACACGCAGACTCGATTTGTCGTTAGTTTCTTGTTTCTCCCGCACCCCTCTCCCGCACCTTTCCCACCCCCTATTACAAAAAACAGACGTCCATTTTACTTTTGATAAGTTTGACAGATAAGTATTTTATGATCCAGAGCTCCCAAGGAAGTAAAATCATCCCGCGAAATATAGGCTGTTTATTCACCAACAACAATTCCAAACAACGGCAAACTGTAAAATCCGCTCCTTCTTCGTCGTGGTAATTTGTTCAAGACAAATTGCAGGAATTGCTAACCATTTTTTATCATGTTTCGGCTAGTTTCATTATGAAAGCTACCTGATATTAAAACGTTCACACCAGTACCAAACCCCTGATGATTACTTCGGTCTGTAAAACCGATAAAGTCAAGGAAATACTACGTCACACTTGCTTATTTTGATTGCCACATTACAAAAAAAAAGAAGAGAAAAATATAATATATCAACCTTCGTTGTCATCATTATTAAATAATAATAGTAATTTTCCATATATAGTGCGCAAATCCTATATTAATATGATCAAATGCGCATTACAATGTGTATAATCTATGCTCCAAACATGCTCAGAGGTGGCGCATATAGCAGCCAAACCAGAAACACCGGGGCAAGCCCCTTCTCTTTTTACGATAAATGTTCTGGGTGTTTTATGTGCATTACACAACGCACAAATATATAGTTTCTTGAATTTTTCAGATGTTTGTTGGATTGTGTTTGGTGACAACTAGAGGAACAAAGGCGAATTAGTAACCTGAAATAGTTTTAGACAGTTGTTTAAAATCTCTCATTACACTTTCATGTACAGATGACAATTTATTTGGAGATCTGTTTGCAGAAAATTCGTTATGGTTTGTATAAAAACTCAGTGCTAGACTAAGCATAGCTAAATTATTGTTAACATGCTGGTCTATGTCCGGTTGTAACTTCCTTCTGCATTCAGTAACTTAACTTTTCCCCTTCATTCATTGATATAGACCTTTATCATGGTGACGCCATCTTGATTTTCTCTCATTTAAACAAATGTAACCAAACCGAGGCTGGGAGGGCAAATAGTCTGGTTCCTTTTTTTTTTTTTTTTTACAATGTAGCATATATTACTGTTATTGGATACAGAGAACATGACCAAGATGGTGGCAGCATGATAAAGGTCTATTGGTGCCAATTTTGAAACGAAATGGGTAACATTTCAAAACATAATCTCGGTTAAGCATGAAACATTCAAACAGAAAGAACGAATTCAATAAAGGTGTGACAGAAAACGAAATACTTTACCACCACAAGCCCCCTTAAAACTTGTTTAATTGATTGGTTTTCCCTGGTAACCCTCAAGTAAATCATGAAATGGAACCGCATTTAAACGTTCAAGCAATATTTTAGGCCCTCGACCTGTCTTCACACTGACTGGTGCTCTGAATGCCCATGTATTTACTAAGTCGGTTGCCAGTGAAATGAGGCTTTGTTTTAACTGGTACTCCGTTTGCATTTAATGTATGGGTTACATAAAGCATATGCCAGCGAAACGTGTGTTGTGTTGCTCTGATATCACTCTTGACTCCAGTAAAGGCTTCTTCAAACTTTCTGAAGCACTTCTGCCAGAAGGAACCGGCTTCCTCCTGGAAGACTTAGCCAAAACTTAAAGGTAACCAATGATTCATAAAGTTCCAACACTGTAGTAGTTGACACGTTTCAACACTTAACTAAATAATTCAAATTAAAATAAGAAATAAAAAAATGAAGATAAGCAAATACAATATGAAGAGATGTAGCAAGCGAAATCAGAGGGGTTCGACTTACCGTTGGTGTTTCTCGAACAAAAAGCTAAGACAATTCGGCGGGGAATGCGGATCTGTGTGAAGGGTGTACTTGGGGCTGGCCTTTTATAAGATCTGGGTACCCTCATTACCAGCACGAAGCTTGGCTTACTGGTCAGTAAAGTGTGTCATTGCCCACACACTGTCATCGACTTTGATTTAATTACCAGGGGTGCTGTAATACGCGTCAATCAAGCATATCCGCCTTTCCTATATAGATACCTGCTAATAGATGTAAAGACGAGACCAAACTTTTGATTTCTTTCTCTGTTTCGCGTGATCCGGTTTCAGCTAATTTCCAACCCCGATATAATACACCCGAAACGTATTAATTTAAACAACACGAGGCAGGGAGAATCATTATTAATGTCCTAATTTAATTTAATATGAAACCAGCTCAAAAACTGGACCTGAAAACAAATCGTTTTGCAATTAAGCTTAACCAGGAAGCGGGTATTTCGTCGTTAAAGGGACTGGGCGACTTGATTGTAAAGAAACCAAATATCAAAGAGTGTATGTTTATAATTTTACTTTTACGATTAGTTTTCGAGCCCTTTCGGAGCCCTCAATGAAGATTAAACTTTTGAATTTTAATAAGTTTTCAAACCAGTTTGAAGCTATCCTTGTAGATTAAACCTTTAAAGTTTGGGAAGTGTTTCTTGCCTTTTGGAGCTACCAATGTAATTTAAGATTAAGCCTTTAAATCTATGATAAGTTTTCAAAGCATTTTGAAAAGATTATAATTGTACTTTTACGATTAGTTTTCGAGCCCTTTCGGAGCCCTCAATGAAGATTAAACTTTTGAATTTTAATAAGTTTTCAAACCAGTTTGAAGCTATCCTTGTAGATTAAACCTTTAAAGTTTGGGAAGTGTTTCTTGCCTTTTGGAGCTACCAATGTAATTTAAGATTAAGCCTTTAAATCTATGATAAGTTTTCAAAGCATTTTGAAAAGATTATAATTGTACTTTTACGATTAGTTTTCGAGCCCTTTCGGAGCCCTCAATGAAGATTAAACTTTTGAATTTTAATAAGTTTTCAAACCAGTTTGGAGCTATCCTTGTAGATTAAACCTTTAAAGTTTAGGACGTGTTTCTTGCCTTTTGGAGCTACCAATGTAATTTAAGATTAAGCCTTTAAATCTATGATAAGTTTTCAAAGCATTTTGAAAAGATTATAATTGTACTTTTACGATTAGTTTTCGAGCCCTTTCGGAGCCCTCAATGAAGATTAAACTTTTGAATTTTAATAAGTTTTCAAACCAGTTTGGAGCTATCCTTGTAGATTAAACCTTTAAAGTTTAGGAAGTGTTTCTTGCCTTTTGGAGCTACCAATGTAATTTAAGATTAAGTCTTTAAATCTATGATAAGTTTTCAAAGCATTTTGGAACCAATGTAATTTAAGGATTAAACATTTGAATGTATGATACGTTTTTAAGCCATTTGGGAGCTGCTGCTATCATGGTAGATTAAACCTTTGAATTTATACTAAGTTTTTAAGCCATTTTGGAGCTATCAGTGTAGATTAAACCTTTGAAGTTTAAGAAGTGTTTCTTGCCATTTTGGACCTACCAATGTAATTTGACATTCCCCTTTTGAAGATAAGTTTTCGAAGCATTTTGAAACTAACGATGCAATTTAAGACCAAACCTTTCAGTTTACGATAACTTTTCAAGTTATTTTATAAATAATAATAATACTTTAAGTAACATACTAGGGTTTACGACAAGTTTTCAAACCATTTCGCATTTATCAATGTAATTTTAGAATTAACCTTTTTATTTACGATATGTTGTCAAGCCATTTTGGAGCTACCGATTTGTAATGATAACTACGATTTTTGGAAGCATTTTAAAGCCATTTTGGAAGCTTTGTTGACATGAAATACTTTTGTAAAACTTAATTGATAAGACAATTTGAACTTAAAGAAAACAGAAGGGGGAAATAACAGTTATATAAACAAATCTACGTATTAAATGCTTGCGGAACAACTTGGGCTGTTATTTGAAATTCCAAAATGTCTTTTCATCACAAAACGAAAGTGTTGGCAAACTGCAAATGAACGTTGTATTGCTACAATGAGGGGCCGAGATTGTAGAACAAAAACATCCATCTTACAACTTCATGTTTCAGCCGTGAAACTTGTGTTTATTCCTGATCGCTCTCGCATTTGTGTCTGACCATTGTGTCTGACCCATTTTGTCCGACAAACCATTATGTTCGACAGACATAATGGGTCGGCCGTAATGGTTGAAAATTGTCGTCGGACGTTATAGTCCATGTGGTGGTTGGACATAATGGTGCGTAACAAACGCTGGTAAAGCTTCGCAGAAACTTAAAAAGTGTGTGATGTACAGCGGCAGTACCAGATTGTAATCATTATTGTTTTCTCGGTGCAGGGGGGGGGTGCTTATGACTGGCAAAGAAAGTTCGTAAGGGGACAGGGTGTGTAAGCGAATATCTTTTTACCAATAACTATATACAAACCTTAACCGTAAATATTACTCAGTGTAAATATTACTTGCATTGTTTTATCTCTAGCAAAAACAGTTGGGCTTAAAAAACAAAGGGAGGTATCATTTCATGGGCCCAGTACGTGCAAGTAACCAAAACTCACTCTGTAGTAATACCCTATTTCAGTATGTGGGATGAGCGGGTCTTCCTGCTGTTAACAATTACTCACAAAAGGAATCCAGGTGGTTTGATAGACTAAGTACGTCTTCGGTTCGTTGTGTGCACAAAAACAATGAATACGTCGATAGAAAAATATTTAGTCCAAACTCCAGGATAACAGAGAAAAAACATCTGGTCATCAAGCATGTTTTTATATATTTGTTCACTTGTTGAAGATCGAACAATAATAGGAACAACATGTCTCTACTTAAGCCCCAACACGTAACTAACTGTAATTAGCTGGCGCATGCAGGCACGGTGATCGTAATCACTATTGCTGTATAGTCAGTCCACTGTCTATTAGTGCTACTTAATTACGCGTGGGACAACATTATGCTTCTGGACAACAGTAATTGTGTTTACTTTTGTTGTCCCTAGCCCGCATAGTTTGTTTCTTTGTTTGGCTGTCAAGTTTCCCCGAGTTGATTTAATGCATGCTCTTCTTCTTGTTCCTTTTCGTGCCCACCTTGTTGCCTCCGTGACCATTTGTTCTTCTTGTAATATTGCTGTTTTTGATTGGATACTGTGTTCTTTATTTCTTTGTTTGGTTCATTGTGTTACCGATTTTATTTGGCTGTGCTTTTTGTTGTATTTGTCATTGTTGAGGTCAAATGAATAAAAATAACAATAATAATTAATGACATAGAAAGAAAACAACAACATTAAGAGGGATTCATCCACAACGAATATGTTTACAAAATATTTGGATGTTAAGTACGGGGACAGAGGAAAGAACAATAAATCTCCACAGGAATGGATATTTGTGAATGTGTGTTTCTGAGAGCGTGTCTGTTGAGGATTCGGGTACCTTGGCGGACTGAGAATGGCGTGTCGTGGCCGAGCGGTCAAGTGCGCTGGACTCAGGCTCTGGTGTTTCTGGTCAGCAGAGTGTGGGTTCAAGTCCGGTCTTGACACTCTTGTCCTTAAGCAAGACACTTAGCAATTATTGCTTCGTCCTTCGGATGCGACATAAAACATAGGTCCTGTGTGTTGTGCAATACCCTTATAATAACTCATTTCACTGTGTGTACTTACGCCAACTTACGGGGTACTTTACACAATGTAGTAATGGAAAGTTTTCTTTGTTCTAGGGCCCCCAAACAAAAGAATTATTCAGAAAAGGGAAAAATAAAACAACAATAGGAGATCACCGTAATTGCCATGTGTAACTGTGTGCTCGAATGTGCGCGTGTGTATGTGTGTACATGTAATGACATTCAAACCGAGGACTTATAACAAAAGGGACAATATGTCTACGTTTGCTATCACAAAGGAAAAACAATGAGGTCCACGATTGTCAGAACAAAGAGCTTAACAAAGGAGGGTCCACGATTGGATGTCATTACACACTTGTGTGTGTGTGTGTGGGTAGGCACACACACCGTTATGGGGACATTTATACAATGGAACAAAGGTCCCCACAACGTTTTTCTTTGTCAAACCCAGTCCCCACAGGGTAAATCAATAGAAAAGGGAATAATAGGACAACAATAGGGAGTCCCCACAACTCGGTGTTAAAAAGAATGTGTGTGTGTGTGTGTGTAAGGGATCATCCCAAGAGAAGGAAATGACCTCTTTTAATGCTTTTTATCTGCAGATTAACTAATTAATGATTAAACAAAATCCGCCCCCCCAAAAAAACAAAAAAAACAAAAAAAAAACAAAACAACAACAACAACAACAACAACAAAACAAAACAAAAACACGCAAAAAAAAAAAACACAAAAAAAAAACCAACAACACTTGCGATCCTTTTTCTTGACTTCATACTGGGCCAAATGCCAGCGTAAGATCAAAATCAATTACTCAATGATGTCCATACAATGATCCAAGAATTAATCGGTGACGCAGATACCACCTTCGTCACCCACAGCAGTTAATATCATCAAAATGATGAGCGGTTTTTCATTAGACACGGTGTGTTACACCCAAGAATCACCCAAGTGAGAATCCCGTCCAGGAACCGGTGTGTTTTAATTCAATACCATCGACTATCAAGGGCCCAGAGGCTGGTAAGAATTAATAACGTCTTCAAGACTAACCCACGAGGACGTCCGTCAAGGAGGAGCCAGTGTTTTATTTTGACATTTGAGAAAATTACTTTGCAAAAGAGACAGAAAGATAACAGAAACAGTGACAATTTGACATTCTTGTTATTTGGGAATATCTTGACGGGGGTTGCATCGTCATACACCGATTATAAATTCTGAGTCAAGATTGTTCGAATACAGTATAAACAGTGAACAGTTAAACAATTGAAAAGCAAAGTAGAGTGGGCCAACAGTATGAGTATTTCACACTAGTTTTTATGGTTCATAATTTAGTGCAAATGTTCTTGAGAAATAGTTAGGTTTGAAACGCTGTTCAAGTCCACTATACTGCTATTGCAAGATTTTTTCAAATCGCCATTGTTGATTTTAAGTTAAATTTTGTTACTCAATTATGCCCAAAAAACTGGCTATCATTGGGACACATTATTATCAAAATAGGTCCGATATGAACATGGACAAAATCTTTCACAAAACACTATAATTTTTCTAATATTTTCACTAAAATGTGACTGACGATTTTGATGACTGTTTTTATAGGCATGGAAGCATTTTTTGTAAAAAAAAAAAATATATAAAAAATGAAGACGTGTTCAGTTTTAGATGTGTTAGGAAAACCCCAAATGGGGAAAACCCACGCGATCAGATACGGACTGAAAACACTATGTAGATGAAAGGCCCAGGTCTGAGGTCGGATTCGAAGCGTAGGGGTGAGAATCAACAACGATCTGTCAGTACTACGATGCTCAAAGCATGCAGCCCCTACGGCGTGGGGTCTGGGGCCCGCGTAAGGGCCCCGAAAATGTTTGATTCTAGATGCGCTTTGCAGCAATATGAGACAATTCCTGGACTCTTTCCCCTCGATTTGGAGCAAATTGTTTGAAGGAGTAAAAATGAGAATTCCATTGGATTGGCTTACTCTTACTGTTTGTATCTGATTCTTATTCTTTCTCCCCGTTCCGACAAGTGTGAAGTTAGATAAGGAATACTTAATTTGGGGGAGAAGATAACAGACGCCAATTTTTTTCTTTATAACTTTAACCTAAAGTCCCATATACGGAAAACTGTTTAAGTTCGAGTAGAGTGGACAATTCTATTGAGCGGATCAGGGAGCAGTGGAACTACTACTTCACTATAAACCGTGTGTTACATTGTCGCAAGTGCAACTTCCACCCCTTCTAAACATAATTGATTATTCCTTAGTATAATCATTCCGCAACCTTAATAAACAGCGTGACATTCCGTTGTATAATCCGTTTTCTATGAGATTTTAATTCGTTCAATTAGATGCAATATCTGAAAGCATTGCCCCACGCTGGACTACACCATCTGCTTGTGTGCTTACACCCAACCAACCACATTTCAGTCACGCCCACTGATGACGTAAAAGAAGTGATCAACCTTTTGACCAATCAACACAAAAAAGGTGCGATCACCGAAGTACGTTCAGTAACAGTTAACTGGATATTTTGCTGTCGTAGAAACTCGAACAACCATGCATTGATTCACGCAGCAATGACATTGTTCTGGAAATGCTACAGAAAGATCTTGAGCAATATGCGTTCAAAGACTTAGCAGAGACTTTGTGGATTGGCAGGAAGAGAACGTAAGTAACAAATCGGTAGATGGTGAAAAGAGGGTTCTGGTTGTACATTAATATTGTTGTAATCATCTAATATGCAAGTCGGAAAATGTCATTGGTGGACTTTTACAATACAACACAACACAAAACAGTTTAATCGGCAGGTTGATCGGCAGTGGCTGTAACGCAAATAAAAAGGTCATATTCTTCAACGTTATCGTTGGAGCCAAGAGCCACAGCCAAAGCCGAAATCGCTTGATTCGGAAGTGGTAAAACATAGCTGGAAAAACATGGGCTTAAAAAACAATATTTGTACCGAAATGTCCAGATGTTCCTGTTTGCTTTTTATTAGGACAAGTGCAAGAAAGCAGCTACCTTTTCTCGTTTGTGAATTTTAAAGGATTTGACTCTCGTCCAAGACCCTTTCAAGTATGTTGGACGACACAACAGTTAGAAAACGTAGATGCAATTCCACTGGTGTTATGATACTTTCAACCAACGTAGCGGGCGTTCAGTTTCAGACCAAGCGGTCTAAGCTCATCGAATCTGTACGTTTAGGGGCCGAGTCATCGTAATGAGGGTTCTGTTTCCGGTCTTGACACTTATGTTATTGGGCAAGAGACTTAACTCTAGTTGCTTCTCATCACCCAGGAGTAAAAGAGTACCAGCGAGTGTAAAAAGTGTTCATGTGAACGATTAGCAGCATGTGCGCCCATATATGGCTGCCGGTGCTGCATACTTCTAAGGAATTGAGATGGTTTTAGGAATGCTTAAAAGTACTAATGGACAGGGTAAAAGCTTTGGGGTCCACTTGACTTGAAAAGCGCAAAATATAATACAATTTATTATTGTTATTAATATTCCTAAGTTCTTTACAGTTTATATTTGCGAATCACATGTTGAGGATGGTACTCAACTATAAACTGGAGTGACCACGTGTCAAGCAAATCACTTCATGTCATGGTACCAAGGATTTCGCATTATATTGCTTACAGGCGGGTGGGCCTGGTTGGACACTACAGACATCTGGAGCTGCTGGCAAACATTGGTGGAAACTTTCATTCAAGATTACTCCGCATTCACTCTCCACCCCCAAATCCCAAACTCTGCTGCAAAGTGGATAGAGTCAAAAGTCAAAGAATACAATACGTGGAAAGTGACGCAACCTGTCCTTTTAGGGTGGTTTTTAAATGCATTATAAATGCATCGGCAACAAGTTTAATTCTAGCAAGACGGGAGTAAAAAGGTTTATTTCTATCCCCGGCTGGTGATTTATTCCCCAAATGACATTGCAAAAACAGGTTCTCAGATCCTTTTTACCTACCCCCCAAAAAAAAAACAAAAAAAAAAACGTGACGTTCCCTCATTTCGCCGACTAGTAGTTCTACTGCGCACACGCGTTGGCAGTTTACACAATTCATGGAAAGGGTTCTTGTCTTCAGTGACACGCGGAGTCAAATATATTCTGATTTAACCAAATGTTTCTGATTTGAAATGAAATAAAAAGAAAGAACAATGCAAGAAAGACGGGAAGTAAATGATGTGTCAAAAGTGGCATCGATACAAGAAGATGCTGCTGGATTTTTGTAAGATTCACCACAAAGCAGGAACAGTTAAATGTATTTTAGCATTATTAAACATTTTATTTTATGATCATCTTTGAATGAAGAATGCTCCGCATGGTCAAATCAACTTGATATTACCTTCGCATAATTTCTCGTTGAGAAATCTAGCAGATAATTTGATGTACACCGCCCTCAAGCGACGATCCGGGAAGATGAATCACCCATCAATAAACTGTGTGAAGAGTGAAACTGATTTTGTCAACTTCCGCACAAAAGCATACGCATTCAACATCGGTGAAAGAAATGAAAAGAAAATACCCATGCAGCCAGATATACTCCCAGTCTTCAATTATCTAGTCACCAGAGAAAAATGGTTGATCGAAAATATAAAAAAAAAAAAAAAAAAAAAGTAATATTGTCAACAATTTTACGATAACGCGAAGATGTTTTATATAATTTTATTCCGTTGTCGTATTGTGATAATTATACAGCTTACAATCTTCTGATATTATTTCATAATCGGACTTTCTTATGATCCTGAACATAAAACAAGGTATGGATGTCACCCGGGGCAGGGGGCACGGACATCGAATGGGGGCATGTGCCCTTCCCCGTCTTAATACCCAATGAAGGATGCACTACACTGATGAGAATCGTGTCCAAAGTCTCATGAATAAAGTGCAAACCCACAACTTTGTTTATGTAAATCAAAATTTAATGGGCGTGGCTTTTATGAATTGTTGCAAATTGTCCAATATTATGCCAATTGGTTTGCATTTTGGGTAACAGACATCTAAAATGGCTCTATTTTGCTGACAAGCGTAGGCCCCCTTTTTTAAGATGAAGACTGACCAGTTTACTCGTTCATGGGTGATTTTATTTTGGAAGGGGTATCCAAAAATATTCAACGACTAAACTTCTAAATATTGAAGAAAAACAGTTTTGTTGACAGCAAAGAATTTGATTTTATTTCAAGAGGTTGAGGGACTTTTAAGTATGTTTTGAGTATTTTTAAATTTAGCATTAGCATTGATTGACATTTATGTGGCGCATGCAATTTGTGTGATGCAACCAATAAGACACGTCACAGCGCCCTCTAGTTTAATCTTTTCACCTCCGTATTTTCACTGAGTAAATTGAGCAACGCCCTCTTGTGCTAATACAAAATAAAAATAAAAAGAAAGGCCTATCATCCTTACTGGCAGCCGAGAAGCTGAATTGCGAAGGACGTGACAACAAGGTGATCGAGCCACTGGCATGCACGGGCGCCTTTGACAGCCAGCCACATTGGCCCGTATTTAATGGGAGACTTTTG
Source organism: Marthasterias glacialis (assembly GCA_911728455.2). Lineage (NCBI taxonomy): Eukaryota > Metazoa > Echinodermata > Asteroidea > Forcipulatida > Asteriidae > Marthasterias > Marthasterias glacialis. Next base: position 765,318 of record OU452239.1, on the reverse strand, counting down.
AGACGATAGCGGGCGTCCCACAGACCGGTCCTTTTCCATTGTTTTCATCACTTAGAACACTGTAAAAGGACCGGTCTGTGGGACGCCCGCTATCGTCTCAAAAGTCTCCCACTACCACGGAAAGTTGTTGTTTTTGTCATACTTTGATAGCCAAAGAGGAAGGTTTTACAAACTGCTCTGTATACCCGTAAGAAAAACATAAAAAATGGGTCCTTAGAGACGCCCTCAAGTGTCAAAAGCTCCTTAAGAACTGCGTGTTTTATTACCAAAGCGGTTTACATTCCCTCAAAGCCTCAATTGTTTTGGCCCTGAGCTCGATTTTACATAGAAATAAGATTCATTTTGAGATAATTTTCACTTTCACTGTGGTGATTTTACTTTTAACATATTTTGTTCAGCAGTAAAGATTGATTTGGCAAATATTTATCATGTTTAATCTTAGCTCTTCGTGAAATCGATCCGGCTGGATGGTGTCGTCTGAATACCTGCAGGGTTGATTTTTATTATTCATGTAAGCTGTAAGGAGCAGCAAGTATAACACAACATCTGTTTCCAAAACCACTGCATATTGTAAAGCAAAGCTGAAAAGCATGCTAATAATGTGGTTGGTTCTCTTAATAAAATTTAATACTCTTGGTTAGAGCTTTTTTTCTACCATCCGTCAGCACTATAAATTGCTTGTAGATATACAGCTTCATGAAAATGTAACACTAATATGACGTCTTCGGTAATGACCTCAATCCTTAAGTTTCGTTTTCAACGCAGTTATCAAGTATTTCCCTTGATTAAATCAACAAGGGCGGTAATTCAACCCATAAAATCAGTTGACCCCGCAATCTCCCCAAAGTTGGTTTCTTTGTGGTTCTTTCGAAATTATGACTATGCTTGCGGCTCCAGCTTTGTCAATTTTAAAAGTGTGCGCCTTTATGGGCTTCAAAAATGTTGGTATAGAGCCTATGGCGGTGACAAAGTCGAAACTGTGCTTTGAAAAGACGCCTAGTTGTAATTCCTATTTCTAACCATTGGTATCCCTCTTATGTGCAACATGGAGGCGCTAATATCCGGACAGACGTCTCCCCTCCAGCGACAGTAAAGACACTTATTGGATTGAGGACGTTAAGCTGATTCCATTTCATCCTCTAATTGGACTAAAATTAGGCTTTTCAAGCGAACATTTCAATCTAAAGCCGAAGGATAACTGAGCACGCTCTCTTCTTCACATTGCATAAACTCCCCTGGGCAAGCATGATTACTCCACTTTTATTTGCAAGCACATCAACGTAATTTTATTTAATTTTTATTATTTTTTGTTAACGCTATAACTGATTGATATTCCCATGAAAGTGAATGGAGACAGTCTGTTACAAAAAAGTTCCAAGCACCACGGGCAAATTATGTTTGCTTCAAACAGTGATTGTAACTTGAATTGATCAGTGGATTTCGAGAGTTGTGGATTTTATAAACAACCTGTGATGTTTTTGCGTGTGTGAACATTTCGAAGACGTCAACGTTCATATTATGGCCCAAGGCATTAAGGAGGTGTACAACAGTTATCCAACACCACGTGGAATTTATTTCAACGCACTTTGGCGACCTATCTTGAAACTTATAAACTTGAGTGTTAACGATAAGTTCCTCCCCCATTTTGTATTCTTTTCTTCTCCTAAACACAATAGTAGGCTTGTACTCGCTTTATTCACGGTTGGTTCAGTGGCATTGGCGCCGCATTATATTGCCTGCCATATCCACAGAAAGCCTAATATTGTGCTTTCTGGTTAAAAAAAGAACACAAAGAAAAACAGAGAATCACAATTACCGTTTTTCTTTTTAAGTGTACGAAGCAACGCTTGGAACATCTCTTGTTTTTGTTAGCTTTTTGCTTTTTTAATACTTCTTCTTCTTCTCCCCCGCGTTTGTCCCCAAACAAAGACAAACTTCCCAAGCTCAAATGACCTTACGACACTTTGACATACTTTTTTGAATCATACTTTATCAAAGAAACGTCATAACAGTTGTGAGTGTCCGAAATGCTCAACAAATGTGACAAATAAAATGCCTGTATCGACACAATAACAAAAAACATTTATTATTAACTTATTTTGTTTGTTTCAACTTCCAGTTAAAAAAAGGTCAAATCAGGTAAACACACAAAATAATTATTCCATACGGTGGAAAAACCACTATGTGCCAAAGGAGTGACCTAATACTTGTCTAGAAAACTATGTACGTATTTATTCAACTCAATTTATTTTTAATTTGTTATTGTTTTGCTTAGTAAAGTCGCTTTTTCATGATAATCTCACCATGGCAGTTTCTTTTTATGGAACCAGTTGACTTATCATATATTCCCCCAAGACAACTTATTGAACCTAAAAGGTCGACTTGTCGATCTTAACATTACAACTAATAATGAAACTGGGCCGTCGATATACCACCGCCCTTTTATTATAAAGTCTTCTCAGCTATAATTTATAGCTGTATGTCGACTCTTTTGGTTCAGTAAGTCGTTTTAACAATGTATATTATCAGGACATGGAGACATCTTAATTTTAGCTAGTCGACTTTGCAACGTATCATTTCTTGTAATTGTTTTTTCTTCATTCTTTAATGACTCTATCTATTGGAAAATAAGTGCATCACAAAACTGAATTCGACCTTGGAGATCCTTCTTAAGGGGGTAAATAATTCAAATAACAATGTTTTAAAGAGATGGTACATCCATGGTTGTTTTTCATTTTTGTTTGTTAAATAAAAATAAATACATTTTATTAAATTTGTATTGGATTATTAGCACGGGCGATCGAAAAATTCGATATGTTGCAGTTAGCGCTGAGGTGCTAGTGGGGAAGGGGCTTTAATCCTGTCTTAATACATGCCTTGTCCGAAGCGGGTAATTGGTTTAGGCTCAAGATGGTCATCGGATGGACCGAGTTTCGGATTAACTTCTTTTGAACTCTTCCTAATTTAGATTACAAACGATATCATAATGTGGGGTGGGAATGGGAAATCCTGGGGATGGGGTAGTCCTGTGGGACGTGTTCTGAATGTGGAGGGGATCTCTGAATTGCTGATCTTATGTAAGTCTTATACTATACCAAAAGACCAACTATTCCTTATCCTCGATGTAGTAATGACCGTAAGGATGCAAACACCATTGAATGATGACTCAACATTCTCCAATTTGAGTACTGACCTTGAGCAATTTTGCAATTTACTCCTAAAATTGAGGACATTCTTTCCACTTTCGATATTACATTTAGCACCTATTGCAACATTAAAAAAAAAATGACATGGGGTGGGGGCAAATCCTATAATTTTCTTTTTGATTTCTTACTTATTAAAATCATTTTATTCAGAAAAAATATTTTCCCGTCTTAAAAAAAAAATGCAACTGATTAAAAAAGGAGGATATTGTAATTTTTTTCAAAATAATTGTTTTTGGCGAAATGACTTACTAGATGGGGAAAATGTATAATTTTACTCCGTTCTAAATGATCAAATACATGGCTTTACATGGCTATCCAAACTTTATAACTTATTGTATAGAACGACACCGAATACAAGTAATAAGGTATAGACCGGCTAGGAATATCTCGTTTTTATTGATCAAACAATCAGCAACTCTGAGGACGTATTATTCATACTAAATTACTTTACCGTAATAGACCCCTTGCATATGACGTCAGGAGATACAACAGCGCCCCCTCTGGAGAAAATGCCCTTATTGGTTAAAAGCTGTGTGCTTGGTGCGTACATGCTTGGGCGCTACCATTGATTGGCCTTAGCAATGGCGACGTATGCAGGGGGTCTTACGCTGGACAGAAATAATACAAACTAATTCAAATATGTTGCACTTTAGAGAAGAAAATAGGATACAGTAGAAAGAGATACTGCGTTTAAACTAGTTTCCGATGCTAGAACTATTATTTCTTTCTTGTCTTCTAAAACAACAGCTATACAGCTAGTCCTCCGTATCGTACATTGTTTTCCATCCCATGGCTTGAAATAAACTAAATTATTTTGTCACCCTCAACAAATCATGCTGCAGTTATGGCTACACCACTGTCTGTTAGTTATGAGCCATTGTTACAACAGGAGGTAAAAATCGACACTACAACCGGTGAATAGCGCCCTCTACAAGGCATTTAGCTTGCCAGTTACGACTGTGCATTAAAATGAACATTGTTGGATATGAGAGGTTAGAAACTCCGCTGAAATCATAGAAAATGCTACGGTTACTTGATTTAGCTAGAGGTTTTTAAATGGACAAAATAGGTTACTGAGAACTTTTTACCCCCATTTTTGGTTTAAATAAATGAACAATTAGTTGAACAAATGTATTTAAAAAAATAATATCTCAAAAACAAAAGCAAAAATGAATAAAATAGAAAAATACAGTATTAATATTGAACAGTTGTACATGGCTTTGATTCTAAACAACAATTCTGCGAAATAGATACTACAATTACCTACATTGATATCCCGGGACTCTTTCAAAAGTGAGATCATCGTGACCATGGGTCTTCTCGAAATCACGGCTACGGTTTTAGGTTTCGAGGTGACAGTGAAGTTGGAGCACTCACCGGATATTTGGTTTCGAAAAGACCCACAGCTTAATATTCTCCCCTCGCTCACTTAAAAGTATAGAATGTTACACGATAGTTTTATACTATGTTATCAATTAACGATTCGGTGCAAGAAAGTTAATGGGGGACTTCGAGAGTAATCTGTGTGGCACCAGAGATACCGGGTAAATTTCCACAGTGCGGGGTATTCTGAGCCTGCGCACATTCCCGAGATCAATGGATTTTCCCACAGTCTGCTGCCACCTAGCGTCTTCAGTGTCTCCTTTTGAGAGTTTAGACGTAGCATCAACAGCCCTTATAAAGGTTCTTACTCACTTTCTCAAGTGTCAGCACATTATGTTAAATATTATCTGATTGCGTCGGGTCCAAGAAATAACTAGAAGTGAAAGATAACACTACAAGAAGCTTTCACCTGCAGTGAGTGATGAAATCCACAGCAAGATTTTGAAAATACAGATTTACATATTTGTGTACAAGAAGGTCACAGTTCACTGTACTAAGAGACTGAAAATGAAAACTTAATTCAATGGCTTAACCGTCAACCACTTCAGCGAAGTAACAAAACGCAATATGGCGCCTTGCAACGCAGTGAAGGCACACTGGTTCTTCGCAAATTACCATTGACTTTGAATCTTTCGGGTATTAATTTGGTAAGTTGACAGACTACAGGGAGGTGAAGATAAGGTTGCATAATTATTTGACCCATAGCGGATGCCAACTACGCTCGTAGGTATAACACATCCGTTTTGTTTTGTTGGTCCAGTGTGGTTTAAACAACAAATAACAATTCGAAGACAACTCGATTACATTTCTACACCTTCTACTCTTTCCCTCCACCTCCACATAATTCGTATTAAAAATAATTATTTCAAACACGTGGCTCAAAATGTATCATAAATAAGTTAATAAAGTCTTCTTTGTGAATAATAAATTTTATAAAAACCATTAGATTTAATCACAAACTAATACAGGGAGAGATTTCTGAAATCAATTTGTCTAAAGCAATAAGCTCTATTTTAGGATGAACTTGTTTCTCCATTGCCAGAGGTAAAGGTAGTTTGATGTCGTAATTGTTGTTCGTCAAAATCTCCTGCCTCCTGAAAAGAGATGAAAAATGGATTAAAGTTGTAGTAAAAATAGGCTTGCTATTGTACAAAGTCCTGGAAGTGCCATCCAAGTTGTTGAGATCCTGACTTTTGTTTTTCAACCGTTTTAAAAGACATTATAAATTCAGTCGCAGAGATATTTCGCTCAACAAAGTCAAGTAAACTTTTGGCTTAGTTATTTAACAAAAACCGTTTTAATATAGGCCTAACGCTGTTTCACAGCAGTCTTTACGAAAAATAAATGAATGGGTCATTAGAGATACTGGTAGCTTTAAGGAATCGGAGAGGGAGATTGGTGCGGGTACAGCTAAAGCAATGTGGACATAGGCAAAGATTTTAAGAGCGTCGAAAGACGGTTGAAATATGAATTCCCAATGGACTCAATTTCAGCAAGTAATTTTTTTGATACAAGAGATCAGTGCAGATCGATGCAGACAATGACCATTGCTATCATTTTCAATGAGAAACAGAACATTATTTTCCTGAAATGGCGCCCATGCGTATTTTACGTTCTTAGAATAGATAGAGCTCCATTCCATTATTTTTCTCGGCACCTTACAATTTTGGGGCATAAGTACGTTGACGTAAGTTGAAACCGAGAATTCTATGACAACCGTAAATTGAAGGAAGACGTTGGAATTTTTTTGAAGAAACTAAAGTCTGAAATTATGTAGGTGCATGAACATTATCTGTTAAGTAAAATGAGAAGACGAATATTGTTGCTAATGCTTTAAGTTGCCGGGAGCTAGTGCAGTGGATGCGGGGAAGCGGGCGCCTCGTTTCCTACAGCTGACCCGGCAAAACAGTGGAGCTGCCAAATTCTGAATTCTTTGAAGGTGGACATCTTGAGAAGTCGGAAAACCAAACAAGAAGGTGTTACAGTAGTCAAGATGGGATGTAACAAACGCATGTTACCCCTTCAAGAAATCGGAACCATTGGTTTCAGCTAATAGCCCAAACCCAGTCAAAATTGCATCCTGCGGTTACTGTCTGTACCTTGGAAAGGTACACTCGCGGTTTCCAAAAGGTGCACAAGGATTTAGATAGTTCCCGGAAGACGCCATCTTTGCCGAGTTTGGGCTATGACCTGCGGCAAGTTGTCTACACAGCCAAGTGGTTCATAGACCATAGTTGTGCGCTCAAAAATTGACACATTTGCCCGCAAAAATGGCCGACTTTGCACTGTGTGACGTCATCAACTGGGAACTTATCTAAACAATCATTGTTCGAAAGGCCCCGCAATTTTTACATTATGTTGTAAGACCTAATTAGCCAGTCAGCCTTACCCAAAATAACGGTGTCCTTGTTTATGCCTTCATACACTTGATGTATCTCTTTTCGTTGCTCGGTCCATATCTGAAGTCACATGTGCAATCCCTACCGTTTAAAGAGCATTCTGAAAGGGAAAAAAAAATATTAATTTGCATTTGTGAAAGCTGTCAAAATGCAAGTTTACTCTTACATTTACAGCAAGAGAAAATACAAGTAAATTGCGTTAAGGCCCCAGCTCAACATTAGTAAGAAAGAAAAACTAAAATGTTCAAATACTTACGTTACATCGTTTTTGAATATTAAATGAAATTAGATCACTAATTAATTATCGTACCTATTTGAGACCAACACTCTGCCTACGAATGTGTACAGAAATGCTGAATGCGTTTTCTAGAGAATGAAACAAAGAAATGAGCTGAATTTTTCACAGATTGGTTGTATTGCATACATCTTGATTTGTGCAAAGAATTGAAACATTTACAGACACTTTACAAATGTAGAGCTGGGGCTTTAAATAAAGTAACAAAACGCCTAGGTATTCCTGAAACCATCTCAGCTATTAGGAGTAAACAGCACATACACCTTAGGCTGCATCCAAATCAAGTGACTTCGCCTACGGCTATGGCTGCTGGCAGCAGCGGCAACGTTGGAGAATAGGCCTTTTCAGCAACCCAGCCATAGCCGCAACCGTAGCCATCGATTCGGACACGCCCTTTCATGCCTGGGTGAGGAAAAAAATATTCAAATGGATAAATGAGTGTCCTGCCTGGGATTGTAGTGCCCAATCCAATGACTCAGTAATCGAAGTGAACGACACCCAACAATAACATCACAGTTCGAGCTGTGACAAAACCAACAACTACATTGGCACCAGCAGACATGCACTATCTTTTCCAATATTTTAGTAATATTGAATTCCACTAAAGCAGGTCTGCATCCTGTCTGATAGATATTTAACACCCCACCTTTTTTTAAATGTAAACTTTATTGCGCATTTATTGACACATTTCTTATCTCCTTCTCTTTCTTTTCTTTTTGCAAACATTTTCTTCTGGTTCACCGTCCTAACTTCCATATGAAACAGTCTGGACTACAAAATTGATTATTGTGATTTTATCGTGTAACCATATTTTTTCACTCTCAAAGGAAATCAACGAATAGTTTTGCATGCACTACCTTCATACCCATAAAACGTCAACAAAATGTTCCGTGTGAAAGTATCATTCGAATAATTGAGATTGTATTCCTAATGTACATTCAATGTTTTTGTTATACATCATCAACTGGGTTAATATATTTACTGATGTAGCATGTATATTATCATCTGCCTCTATAACTTTAGAGAGTCTGAGAAGCTTTTTCTCACTTTTAGGCTAACTGTGAATCCCTGTGCTTTGTCACGAATTGCCCAGCCCCTAGTGAATGCATATGGTATTTACACAAATACCCATCCGCGAGGAGATTCAATTAGACTTGGTACCATGGGAATCGCTTTTAATTGGAATGAGATGGGGACAGTGGCGGGAATTACATAGACCTACTTCGGTTGAGTTTTTTGAGTGAAGGTTTCACAATATCAGAGATTTTGATTTAGGTCTGGTTGACTGATGCCTAATTTCAATGGCTGTTAGTGACAATCAAATTGTCGGACTGTCATTTCCTCGGTGTTTGTTTTGTTCAAGCTATGAACGCCCGTATCCTATGTTTTCAATGTTTTAAATTATGGATTTACGTGCTTCGTTTCGAATGTTATTTTTCATTAGTGGCGCAGTAGGTCGTACAAGAGTTCTGTACAGGAATGCGGATCTAATAATGTTTTGAGCTCGTCTCTGGTAATTTCGAGGAAATTTACGAAAGGGATTTGAGTGGCTTGGCAGTCATGGGATGTCTTCGATTTGGTTCTGCCTACTTAACGGGAAAAAGACGTCTAAACATGTCCGAACAATCTGAGATGAAAGGTGAAGACTTCGATTTACTGGGGTCTTTTACACACTAAAACAAAGCTACCCAGCAAGGTTTTCTTTGTTTCACTTTGGCTCCACAGGGAAAGTCTTTAGAAATGGCGTGTCGTGGCCGAGTGGTTAGTGCGTTGGACTCAAGCTCTGGTGACTGAGTCATTGGAGTGTGGGTTCGAGTCCCGGTCATGACACTTGGGTCCTTGAGCAAGGCACTTAACAATAATTGCTCCGTAAAAGCTGGGGAGGCAGAGCCTTCTGCTCTACCAGCCAGGCTTCTGATGGATGATACCCAAGCCTTACGGACTGTAAAGGGGGTTACCCTGTTTCAGCCCCAGGAGTATGTGGCAACGGCCCCTGGAAAAAAAACCAGTTGATTTGTAGCCAAACCTCGAGTGGCTTACTGGCCTTGTTGTCTGGCGACTTCCAAAAAAAAAAAAAAAAAAAAAAAAAGGAAGGCGGAAAACGTGGTCGGACCCACACGATCCTCCAGGAGGTGTATTAGCGTGTTGACACTTTTTGCCTTAATAGTTTTCACACTTTCAATTATCAGTCGTTGGTTTCTTATGAATATGAGAGTCGACTGAACACACCCGATTTAACATAGTCTCTCCTAAATACCCACTAGATGGAATTAACACATTCATCATAATTATAGAAGAGGTTGGAACTCGTTTACCAGGGCACAATTTCGCGGTTCTGGCTTACCGCAGGAATTCTGCTCTAACGGCGCCTGTTAAGCCCCTAAGCGCTGCCATCTGAGGTAAGCAAAACCACGACATTCGGCCCAGCTGAGCCAGTAGGCCCAACAGTTTAGCCCGGGCCAGACAAATTGCCAAGAATGATGGATGTTTTTTCAGGATCATGTGTAAGAAGACCTCTGTACTTACTTCGTGTAGAGCCTCCTCTGCCTCTTTTCTGCAAGAGGTAATTCATTAAAGGTCCTCCGTCTCTTTTCTGCAACTCATCATTGTAAAGCTGATACAGGAGCTCCGTCTCGTCATCGTTGAATTCAGTTCCTAGTACGGCTACAAATAGCGTGGTGACGGAGAGAAGAACCAGTAGTGTGGAGCTTGCCATTGTGTAAATATGCGCCTGTCAATATTAAATAATTCAAGAAGAAAAGAAAATAAGTCGACCACGTTTCTATAACTTGGCATGTATACTGGTACTATAAACGTTTTCGTAGTTTCCACGGAATGAATCATTACACACTAAGCTGTTACTCTATCTGGAACGTCTGCCATGTCTATATGACGTAGGATGCTTGCCAAGTAGGGTTTATAACTATTAGACACAATTAGACACAATTTAAAGCAGTGTCAGGACTCGCTTACAAAGACGTACTATCAACAAGGTATCAACAAAGATCACAAGAAAAATGTAGATTGATACAAGGGAGTCTTTAAAGGTCCTATGCAAATTAAAACAGAGTCAGCTTGACGAATATGAAATTGAAAGCTTTTTGACCATATGATTTTGAAGAAACAGTACTTTGCGTCAGTAATAATTGACGAGAAAGGACCAGATTCCAGCTTACCAGACTGAAATGCATTAACCATGAACGACTTAGATTTAAATGCTTCCAATACTTGATCCTATCTTAACCGCAATCACCTTTGGCTATCACGATCGATCGAATCCTGCAGTCACGCATTGACTGCAGGCTTATCACAATTTTCCCCGCTAGCCTAGATACATTAGAGCGAACAGCATCCGTTTTAGAATATCGATGTCTAAATAATACGAACATGTACACGATAGAAACGAACCTACTTCAAATGACCGAGGCTACATCAACGAGATATGACACTCATCCTGGACGCCCATTTATGGATTACTAAGTGGTTCATATTTTTCACAATACAAGCATTTCGACGGATTTTTCCGTAAGATTGTTACTGGTGTTAACTTTATTTATAATCAGTGAGTTTTAAATTGAAAATTCTCACTTTTCTTTTAATATCTTACAATCCTGCATATTCGCACACTAAATTGGTTCAAGTACAAATCCCTTGTTTTTGGAAACACATTTACTTCGATTAAAGCAAACAGCAACCGAGTTCCAATTGGTTTCATACATGATGTAGTTTACAGACTGTGGGTTCGAATCCGGGCCTGGCAAGTCACGCCACTTGTGTCCTTGAGCAAGACACTTTACCATAGTTGCTTTGTCTTTCGGATGGGACGTTAAGCAGTAGGTCCCGTGTACTACTAGGATGGGCAGTGCACGTAGAAAAGCCAGAACACTTATCGTTAAAGAGTAGAGGCTTACCCAGTGTTTTTGGTTCAGATAGCAAGCATCCTTATCTACAGGTTTACTCAGGCTTCCGAGGTACAGTGATTAAGTTCGCTTTTGAGGCACTTGGTTTCATTACCAGAAATTAATAATAACATACGACAAACAATTATGCCATAAGAACGTGTGGAGAACTTCGTATGTCTGAAGGATCAGTAAGTCTGACCGGTGTGGCACGTGCACTGACTGTCACTTGAAAAGTGGGCGCCACTTTTCACGTGGTGCCATAGTTTAAAATATTAACGAGCTCGATTTGTATTTTTAAGCATATATTATTATGGTAAAGAAGTTGGGTGTCAGATTTGTGGACAGTGCTTGCCATAGGGGATATTTTCCGTATATACACCGCCGGGAAGGTTAAATGCAAAACTAAGTTCCCTGCTGAGCACTTCTAAGAAAATTGCCCCTGATTGATGCAATTACGATACCGACATTGTACACACTAGCAGGTAGTGTACTTACCAAAACTTTTAATTCTTGACATAAAATATCGTTTTTTTATGTTTGATTTTTTGTTTTTACTTCCCTTGTTTACTAACCCATCCGTTGCCCAAGAACGGGAATTGCTTTTAGATGACATAAATATTTATGTTTAGTTATTGGTATTCCTTTACCATCTGCCCGGAGTCATCCGCAAACTTGTACTTTTCCGACCCCTTACAAAACAGTGATGTACTGAGAGTATTTCATTTCGTCCATATGCATGAATGCCCATCTCTATCTGTAGCATTACCAAGCCTTCGCAATCAAATAAGAGTGATTATAAACTCTCCCTCGCTGTTTATAAAGGACCTCGATATATTTCATTAGTCCATCTCGCTCCCCGCTGTGTCTGTGCGGGGGATGTTATATCCAGCTAGGGCTGTCTTTGAGTGCCTAGACACCGCTTCTGAACTTTCCCCAGGGTTGTTCAACTGGACTTTGATGAGAAAATAACATTTTGAAAACTCCGGATCCGGTGGGGAAACAAACGAAAGAACGAACAGCTCCAAGCAAGAACTGTCAATTCTGTATTGTATGTCTTAGACGGTTCCGTTGTGAGTTTACTTCAAAACAGTTCTAAAACGTGTGGCCCTTATAACCAAAAAAGGTATTTCTGAAGGCAAATCGGTAAGCCCACTATCATAAATTGGTGGGTTTGCTAGGTAGATTTGTATTGTTGCATCACTTATAGGAACAATCGACAAGTTAGTAGGACCACGGAGAAAAGAAAGTGGGACTTTTGGTCTCGTGGGAATGAATATAAATTTCAATTTGCCATCGGTGTAAGGCAAATTGAAAATTGTACTTTTGTTCTCCTTACGGAAAGCAGTGGTTGTGAAATGAACAGGCTTTTGAGAATTTCGTCCTATGTTACAACCAACAAATTCACAATCATCACATTGTAAAATTTCTTCTGCTTAGGTAGTAATAATCAAAAAGTAACTCATAATCATCCATCAATCTGGTCGTTAATTTTTATAAAGTTGGCAGCGGTACAAACTGTACTGGGAACCATTTCCCTTTACACTGTACATCATGGTGCTATTTGTTATTCCAATTTACCGAGTCGAAATAAGCCCGGTATGGACACAAATACAATAAACCTGTATTAGGTACTTTCTCAAAAATTACACCACGTTATTGCTTGGTTGGATTGTGTGTTTATTAAAGTGACTGGGATGAATTATGTTAAATCTTATAAAAGTCTTAACGCTGGTGTGACGTCAGTAGTCGAGTACTTTCCAGTCGATCATCAAGTACTGTTGAGTACTAGGGTGGCCGAGTAGTACTTGAGGACTTGAGGATTTTGCTAGCCGAGTACGAGTACGCCAATGACCACCATGAGAACAGTACTCGAGTACGGGTACGGGTACCAAGTACGGATAACATGTACGGATACTACAACACTGTTTGATATCACTTGCACCTTCATGAATATGCAAATTTGTGGTCAGAACGCGAAGTTCTTCAACAAGTTTACAAAACACAGGCGGAAGCACATTCCGTGAACATGCATCATGTTTTAGATAAAACCAGTATTATTGTGTGTCAGCCCAACGGGAAGCAAAAGTACGTAGTTTTATGTGAACACCTTAGCTAGCCAAGTAGAACTAAACATACGTTAAAACATACTGTAATTACGCAGTGACATGTGATTAATGAACCGTCAATGGCCTTACGGTAATTAATCTTACAGTAATTACGGTAATGAACCCCTAGGCTCATTAGCTCATCCAGGGAGGGAGGACTCGCTAGCCCCAAGGTTAAATGGAAAGCCATCTCTTTTTTGATATTTTTTGAAGGTCAAGTATTTTTTCATCCTCTAAGCTTTCAAAACACAGACAACACAAACCAAATTGGGAACACTTCTCAGCACATTCAGTGGTAACGTTTTTAGGTAAAAACGACAACAATTGTACGCTTTGTCAACGGGGGACTTTGGAACGCTAGGTGGCAGCAGACTTACCATGTAAATTGTCATTGTTTACGTAATTAATGAGCATGGTCACATTTCCGAGAGCAATGAATTTACCTTGTAAGTCTTCTTCCATCTAGCGTGCTCAAAAGTCTCCCATTCGTCCATGATTTTGTGTATGATCACTGTGCACTTTTCGGTTGCAGCAATAAAAAATCAAACTTTCATTTTCGGTCTTCAAACTGCAATCAGTCCATCTTAACAGCAATGACATACGGGGCAGAGATTATGATCATCAACCAAAGAGATGGATCACAAAAATAATATCGACGGAAGAGAGGAAGCTCAGACTAACTCTACGCGATAAAGTCAGACATACCAAAGTTAGGGCAAAACAACTAGGTTTCGTTTGAATACGGAATCTTCATCAGCGTGGAAATAACCGCTCCAGATTTTCGCCAATATCTTAAATTCGCTACCACCTTTTGAAATGAAAGTTTCACAGGTTAGTTTCAAGGTAAATATCTAAAATCGTATATAATATTTTGTGATTCGAAAGATGCCATTTACCTTTAACAGATCTTGCAGGGGCCCGATTTGATAGTGTCGCTTGCCAAATACGCTCAGAACTTTAAAAGGTCGCTCACGGAGATTTTAGTAACCAATCCCCCCAAAAATCATATCATATCTGGCAACAACCAAATATAATAACTCCGCAGACATGGACGTGGTTGTGATTAATTTTTGTGAGATTCCTTTTATTAAACTCCACGCCTGGCTGTGTACGGCGCTCCTAAAATAAATTGGCTGAGAATATAGGTGTCTGTAATATCTCGGATCCATCTGTAAGTTGAAAACAGCTTTGTCCAGCGTACTGATTTGTTTTTAATACCAACGTGACAGTTTCCGCAGCGTGTTCGATTTTGAGTTTTAGTTATTTATTTCACGCACCGGACAAATAGAGGAAACTTGGATATTTTCAAATTAGGTTAACTGCTTTCTGGTGAAATTACTCATTTAGATTTCAAGGATTATTGAGTATCACCTCACATAAAGACGCGGGCCATTTTTTATATACAGGAGTTTTGCAGCTGGCGCATCATAAGACTTCGACGTGCCGAATTTGTACGTTCTACCCTGCAACATTCAATTCACATTTAGCACGTGCATAGATGTTCAAGACGTGTAACGGCTATCCGTACGGGCTATATTGGGAATTTTGAACGTCTACGCGGGCTCGTCACTGGTTTTCTAACCCACCTGGCATCTATGTCGACATGTTCGAGGGTCGAGGTGTCGTGCAGAGAAATGGCTAGTCGTTATTTCGTTATTGCACAAAAAAATATTGAAGATCATAATAATGGCTAGAGCATGTTAAAAATTAGTCACAATACTAACCAAAACATGTCAAAAATTAGTCACCCGAATACTTACCAGCAATTTGCTGTTTTGTGTTTTGTTTTTTTTTCTTTGATACAATGCATACTCTCGATTTCTTAGTTGGAAACGGCATAGGGCAATGCAAACAAATTCGTTCACTAATTGGGAACTCGTTAATTTAATATAGCGGCACCGTGCATCACATGTTTCGGCCGCATCACCTTAGGGCAAAGGATCACCAAATTTCTAAATATGATATAATTTCTTAATTGATTGAATAATATTCCCATACTTTCAAGACCAAGTTTTAGTGCTGTCGACCGATGACGTTGTCAAACTACTTTTATGTCTGTGATTGGTGTTTCGTCTTGTTATTAAAGATGAAGTCTCGTTTGCAAACAGAAAGAGTTCTTACAAAAAGTTCTTACAAAAGTGGACAGAAAACTACAAATCGTTATATAGCCACACGATGTCAATGCCAGTGTAATTGATATAGTATTCCAGTGCGTAATGACGTCCGATGACGTCACTTTCCAAAAATATAGGTTGCACATTTTGTACCGGGAAGTACGGGCCAAAGTTAAAGTTTTGAGCTATGTTTCTGGTCAAAATATTACGTGATTTTTGTCTAGTCACCAGCTAACGAAAAAGAAAGAGAGAAAATAAATCAATAATCGTAACCAAATAGTTCTGTCTCTGCAGGGGTCGGCATAAGTTTTTTGCGTTTTTATCATTGCAGCTTTCTGATCTTACTTGAAGGTTCAAGTCCTGCTGTTAAAATGACTACACAAAGTCGACATATCAAAAACAATTCCGGGGTGTTTACAGACGACTGACTTTCATTATTTCCAGTAATTCACTAACCAGGGTGCGTCTTAATGGATAACTGATTTAGCAAAGGACAGAGTTGACTTCGTGTGGCATCTTCAATTCCTATGTTACAGCATCAAACATGGAGTTCTAGTGCAGGTGATGCATGCAGGAATCAAACGGGTTGACGTTGACTAACAAAATTGTGTCAAAATATTTGTCACAATCCTTTTGTTCTTCTTCTTCATCTGATACGCACCCCTCCCCATATGGAAAAAGAAATTATATAACATTAAAATTGTTCTTTGTTTGTATTAATATTAAATACATATTAAAAAAGATTTACTGTTTTGTAAGAGTATGAATCTGACAATTAATTCCCTTCCAATTAGGTGAACACTTAGTCTGTGTTTTAATGTTCTTGCTTATTTCCATTGAGGCAATCAAATTAAGAACAACAAGTAGAGAATAATGATACACCTGCCACAACAAAGTAACTTAAATCCACACTTCACTTGGCGCTCTGTACGGAAAGCCAACGATTTACACTTAGACTTTCGCGCCCAGACGGCTTATTAGGCGCAATGCAAGTATAAGTAAAATGAATTTTGTCCACGAATGAGGGTATTTCACGTGAGTAGACCATGTAAATGACATCAAATGTTTACAAAAAAAGCCACCTGGCCTGGATTTCCTGAAGGCATTGCTCAATGGAGGACACCATTACATTCTACATTTTATGGAGACTTGACTGACTGATATTTAATAACTTCTGATATGAAGAAAGGAGGCACATCTCAAAACGTGTGCAGTTGTTGTTTTTATAACTCTTGAATATATGTTGAAATTATGACAAAAAAGAACACTTTCTTATTTGACCAGTGTAGTATCTTGCCGACCAGGAAGGACCTGGAAATGTACAAGGCCACTCTCTTGTTGATCGAAGGTTTTTTGGTATATACGCACTTCGCTTAAAATCCATAATGGTTATCGAAAGCTTATGTTGCTATTGGAATTAACGTCATGAAGTTGAACTCTCTGCCGATATCAAACACAATAAGCTGATAATAGTTCCAACCCTGGACACGAGGATGGCACATAATACTTTGTCAGCCTCTGGGAACATCAACTTAAGAAAAGAAAAACAAAATAGGAATTCCTTTTTTTTGCCATTGTTATCAAAGATAACTTTTTTACGTCAAAGATATCATACCAATAAACCGTCCAACTTCGTGGTGTTGTGCGAAAAGCACTAGTTGAATCCACTTAGGTAAATTGTAGCTTGGACTAAGTTGAACGTCAACGTAGTTTTATCAACTTGAATTTCCATTCGTCTGTTTTTGTGCAATGCGTATTAAAAGACACTGCTTATATCGTGTATATCACGTTTGGGTTGCGTTTAAAAAACTGTCTAAAGAGAAAAAAAAAACACTTACGTGTCCTGTCATTAGCTAATGGTGTAATTTTTCATTTTATCGCAATAAATGGTTACCACCGGAGATACCTCCTTTAATGTGGAGCGCCAAGTTTAACAAAAGGAGAAAAAAAATAATAATACACCACTGAGACTTACAGTCGCCATCAGGTATTATCGAAATTCACATCAAGGCGGCGATTGTAAAACAAGACAGGTTTAATACGGTACAAAAAGCTATTGATCTTTTGGGCAATAAAAGCACATCTGGCAACTAAAGAAAGGGAATAAAACGCAAATCACCTACGCCACATACATCGAAAAGGTTTCCTTTTGCCTCAAGGAGTTTGGCCGTCGCCATTTGTGTAGGCCAAGTGCTCCTCAAGTAGTATGTTACTTTTCTTCAATGCCGAACTATACTTAAGTTTAACTCACTATGTAGAAGGCAGGAACTGTTCATAATTTGCCCACCTGTAAATAGACATTGTACTCTATCCCCCCACCCCTCCTCCCTTCCTCCCCTCGACCCCAATTGCCTTCCCTGGGGGTGTACTGCCTTTTCAACACAGCCGCGTGACGTGTAGTTCTTAACAAGATGAAAGCCGGCAGTTTGTTAACGCCTGTTAACCCGTACACAATGTCAACCTCGACTGCCCCTTTCAGCTCAACCTGTCGACGGAGGCGTTTCCACGCGTAGGGGGCTCGATCACACAAGGAGGAATCTCAATGAAACTGGAAGTGAAATTCAATATCTGAGGGGAATTAGTGTCATCACCGATGGCTAGAGATCGAATTGAATTAACAAGCGCAGACATTGCCTAGAAGTGACATCGGTTTCTCTTGTTAGAAGACCGATACAATACTTCAATTTGTTAGGCATCGACTCAATGGCGCGGGGAGAGTGGCATAACGAAGGGGGTTATAGTACCCTCAACCCCCCCCCCCCCGCATTTGAAACCTCGACATTTGAAATTTAACACATTGGTAGAGTAATTTCAATGTTTTTAAAACTATTTTGTTTTATTTACACGTGGGATGTGCATTTGTTTTTACCTCCACGAAAAATAGTAAGCACAACATTTTTACCGTTAAACAGCATTGACTGAAAGTGCACAGATCACAGAGTAATAAATCCAATCAATTTAAAACGTAAAACAATTTAACACTGCAGTTACACGAATGAATCGTATCTGCCTAATCTTTCACAAGCCATAAAACGTCAGTTCTTTAGATAATGTCATATAAGTTAACGTTGATACAATGAAATTCTGTAAAGTCAGCAAAATGGAGATGTCAAACTGACAGCAAAAACAGATGAGGTTGAAAGATAACGGAGCACGTGGTGGGCGTTTACACCCACATGGTACCCCCACGTTCTAAGTGAGCCGGTTACACGCTCTCCGTCATCACTCGCTATGCTTCAAACATATTTAATTGAGATTAATCTATAATTATTTTGTTTACGACTTGGTGTCAGCGTCCCATGACCAGTTCAGGGACACGGATGATGTAAACCTACGGAGTGTGAGAGCATTGTAACGGAAGACAGTGGGAAAACCGCTAACACGAAAATCAAACGATATTGTGGTTTTACGATTAATCAGTGTTGAAAAGGTCGTTTGATCAACACGGAACAATGGAATGGTTTTCCACATTCTGTTTAGTTACCAACAATACCGTAAACGTTGCCTACCCCCCCCCCCCACACACACACACAATAAATGACTACGTAAACAGGAAGAAAAACACGAACGGTACGTCACAACATATTAAACTTTTGGGCTTGGATATTAGTTTTTTTTAGTTTTGTTTTCTTTTTTCCTCCATTCAGGGTTCTGAAAAAACACACGGAAATCGCTCCTCTCGCCGTTGGCGCAGATTCGCTTTGCAAAGGGGGAAGAATAGTTACGTTAAGTTTCACCAGAGATCAATATTTTGTATGTAATTACCGAATCTGACGTAATTGTTACGATATATTTTGGTTTTTTTTACAGCACAGTAAGTTTTGTTCTGTAACATTAGAAAGACACAGGAAGTGAAATGTCAGCACTCTTATCCGGAGATAAATGTGGGGGTTGGGTGGGGGCTACAACATTTGCTATTTTCTGCATATTCTGCATTATTGATTTTATATGTTTATAATGAGCGGAGTCTGGGAGGGCACACCTTTTTCGATGACAGTTCATTTTGAATTTTGCCTTTCCCTATATGGACGGCCTCTGCTCAAAATGTGTACTGTCCAAGGACTTAAAATAAAGTAAAAAAAAAAAATAAATAAATAACAAAAGTCAGCCCTCAATAACGTGGGTTTGGAAGGGGGCTATAAATATGCTCCCGACCTGATTTTCGCAATACCCTTTGTAGCGAGTCATGTTTTTTTTTTAAAGTCAAGAACCCAAATCTAATTTCATCGGTTTGCTTTCCCGCATTTTTATGAGTCGGTTATCTCTCTGAACGATCTACACTAATTAGGAAACGCAATCACAAGCTGATGACGAGATATGTGTTTCTAGATTGTCTGGGGTACAGAAGTAGCAGTCAGTACACGAATGGGCAATGGAGCACGTTTTCCGAATTTGTAAGGTTGATCACAGAATTTTGTTGGGTGTTGTAAGTGTGACGTCAATCCAAAAGAAACCACGACGGCATGAATGGTTTAATCAGAAGGCAGAAGGATTGTGCCGTAATATTCCCGTTAAAAGTTAAAAAGTGATGCACAAAATGGATTGCATATGCATAGCGCTGCATTCTTATCGTGTGCAATTTATACATATCGTATCCACTGGTGATGTATGGTGAAGAATTTCGGCTTAAAATACTTGTGACGATAAATTTCGGCTTAACATTCGTATGTCCGTAATTCGTTGTGCGTAATGTGTAAGGCGCAATCCTTTAGAAATTAAAATACACGCCAAATAATGTACGTAATTTCTTTTACGTAGAAAGCAGTATGCAATGCGGATACGTGGAACTATTTGCGTTGTTTGGCGTGTATCCTGTTGGTACGTCATTGCGTCACAAGCGTGCGCATCTACTGCACGCCCACGGGTTTTGCTACTTTCGGCTCAAAGGATGTCATACGTTTATGTGTAATTTTACAAAAAGTTACTCTTTCCATCTTTCAACGGCTTTTCTTATGACAGAAACTGATAACTCTGTAAAGACCTCGAGTCTTTGAAGAACATTGGTACAAGCCAAGTCCAATTATCATAGAGGAAGATAACCGTATTTATTTCAATACTGGTATTTGAATTGTCTTCTTGTTACGTAGTGGATATCTGCAAGTGTAATGTTTAAAGCTAACCTATAATTCATAACAATATCATCGCAATAAAGCAAGTTCCTTGCTCTATGGTTTTAGTTCAAACACAATTAAACGAACAAAATAAATTGTCAGCTTCAATTCCATATTTGATTGATTACCCTACTCATCGCCGAATTGCTCGGATGAAATCCACGGAATCAGTCTTTCATCAGTTGTTCATTTTGATGTGAATAACTCTTAGTTCTAAAGATACCAATAACCTTAAACTCATTTTTCCCTCGTTTACCCGACCTACTTCGCCTTTACCTTCAAGCATATTGTTACTTCTTATTACGCTTACACATTTTATTTCCTAGCTAATTAGCACTAACTGCCCACGATGGTTCTTGTGAAACACATGTCACGGCGTCACAATCCCACGAGCTTTAATCATCCACCATTACCCATCCCCGATTGGGAAGTACAAATATTGTCCCAGGCGGTGTATAAATCTATTACAACACGCTTTACGGAGTAAATGTGATTTAATTCGGAGTGACTCGTGAAAAAGAAAAGACGCTCTACCCGAAGGGGATCCGGTGCACGACAGGTTGTCCACATTGTGTGAGGGTAACTAGATAAATATTGGTTTAACATGCGATTCAGGCAGATGAAAATGACGGGGGTACTTCAGAGTCACCCCGGTATCAACTGCTCCTAGGCGTTTGGATTCGTTTGAAACAGACGTAAGAGTTGCGGAAACAGTATTATTTTCTGAATGGTCCCCGAGTACCCCCAATAACCGATTGATGTCGGAATTTATAAACTTCCCGGAGTGCCACTTCATTGTAGCAACAACGCATTGGGCATTATTTGAAGTGTTCCCGTCAACAGGCACAATTTAATAAAATGAAGGTATGTAAAATCCCTTATTGCAACTATGAACTCGGACACTGATGTATTGATATTAAGTGTTTTAAGTTAAGGTTAGAATCAGTGTATCGTAACCTAAGAAAAAGAGCCCGGCGGCCCAGTATCATTCCACTAGACACAGTGTTCTTTCCAGGTACGTATTACATAAAGGACATTTTAAACAGAGAACATGCGAGCATTAATTTATTACGAGTGCCTATTTATTTCAAGAACGAAAACATTCCCAAATCCGTCAATAACGGATTTACAATCCGTTATTAAAAATCCACAATCCGTTATTACGGATTCACAATCCATTAATACGGTTTCATATCCGTTAATACGGATTCAAATCCGTTATTACGGATTCACACTTCGTTGTTACAGAATCAAAATCCCTTATTACGGATTCACAGTCCGATATTACGGATTCACAATTCGTTATTACGAATACACAATCTGTTCATATGATTTAAAATTCGCTATTACGGATACATAATTTGTTATTACGGATTTACAATTTGCTATTACGGATACATAGTATGTTATTACAGATTTACGGATGTGTTTACGGATTCACGTTCTGCACACATAGCCCACCTTTTGTGAATCCGTAATAAAGTAGTTTGAACTGTTAATCCATAAGTCTGGTTTTGGATTCTGTAAAAACAGATTCGAAAAGTATTCCGCCCGATCGCTTTATTTTTACTTTGTATATAGTTAAAACTAATAAAGTGGTATATTTTAATAGATTTGGTTTACGGTAACACCATGTGTTTACAATTATTTTGCTTTGTAGATTGTTCTTCCTTGATTTAAAAATAAATATATATGTGTGCCTATATAGTTTGTGTGAAAAACGTTTTTGAAAATCACGGCACAAAGAGTCTTAACAACCACTTTACTAATTCGATCTTATTTTGTCAGAGCACAATAAGCAACTAGTGCAATGACTCCGTTTTAAAATTAATAAAAAAAAATTAATCGAAATCAAAGTAATAAAATAAATTAGGTTGGATGCCGGCCACGCGCCTTCCTGTGCGAACGGAAGTTGCATGTTTGCGGAAAGACTTCGACACCTGCCTGACTGTGTGAAGATTTAGCCTCGTTTACTTGTTATCCGTCTTTACAAGATTTGCATTTTTTTTTTTTTTTTTAATTCAATCTTGCACTACGGTTTCTTATTTGAATCCAAAACCTCCAGCGTTACAATCGCTTTCCAACGAGCGCAATTTCCAGATTGGGAATATCTTCTTTTGTAAAAAAAAAAAAAAAAAAAAAAAAAAAACACCAAACCAACCTGACAGTTTGCGTTCCGGCTTGGCGTGTGAATTACAACCACTTATTTTCGGCAAGGTCAAACACACTGGCCCTAATTATGACAAGTGCTCTTTCTGTTCAATCGAGGATCATTTTGTCAAGATAAAGAAAAAAATACATAAAAAAAAAAAAAAAGAGTCAGAGAGAATGAGGGAGCGAAAGAGAACGTCACAATAAAAGAAACAAATGATACTATGCAGATGATTGCAAGGCCGAAGTAATCGTTGTAACCTAAATACCGAAGGAGCTAGTACTGAAGGACAAAGGTGTGACAACACCAGTCAGAACCAAGCCAATCAGAATGTGTGCGCTAGATTTATTCCATCTGTATGTTTCTTTCTTTCTTTTTTAAATAAGTTTATTCTACTTAATTGGAGATGTTGCATTTACATATAATTTGTTTTGTTTCAACTCCATTACAGATTGTCTAAGTTAAACATTATAAACCGAAGACATTTCGCTCTACACGATAATGCAATTGTCGAGCGCCCTTCGCGCTTTGTTTTAATTCATTTTTTTTTTATAACCAAATTATCAAAAGCACTCATTTTGGTAATTAATATCATTTTGGGGTCAGTATTTCTATAGAATGGGCAGTGAGACAAAAACGAACCGGTGAAATAAGGTAATTTTGGACTATCCATTTCCGAACAAACAACACTTATAGTAACATCGACAAAAGATGATATAATTATTTTTTTCGTCAGTTTTTCTTAAAGTAAACGTTAGTACAATAAATTTGCTTAGAGATAAGTGAAGTGAATAAGACTTTGGTTATTTTTGTGGTGTACATCAATCATGTGGCGCTGAAATATCTCTTTTATTGTTTTTTTTTTTATAGTCTGTTCTAAGTTTGGACTAGCGCACTCTGAAGTCGTCGTCAGCATATTGGATATTAAGAAAAAAAATGTCATGGTTACTTCGCTGTTTTTGTCCTTGTTCTTGTTTAGCTACTCCTTTACTTGTTTCCCGACATTTGAATATAAGCCCAGTATATTTTGATATACTGGGCATAGTATACTCAACATAGAAAACAAATTCCTAATGTTGTTAACTTCGATGCACACGCCGATGCACACACAAATTTCGACATATGGTGCAATAATTCAGTTTTAGTTTTTTAATTACAACATAAGGAGTTGGCGGATTTGTTCGAGCAGTACCTTAAACGAAAGCGTGTAACTTTTATAAATCTACCAAAATGACTATTTACAAATTAAATCTCAATTTCAAATCGAACCCAGCATCTTTAAGGTGACTATTCGTTTTTCTAGTTGGCAAAGGTGTAGTATTTTATAACATGCTGAGTTTAACACCACTATATCAACAAATTAATCCTCTCTACACGTTGTAGTTGTGTGGTATAATGGTAATATACTCGTAGTTTTCAACTTGGAAGGCCCCATGCTGCGTTTTCCTTTCAGCGCAAATTGTCTGTTTGTTGCCGATAAAAGGCACGCCGACTGTAAAAAGAAAGGCCGCAATTTAGAAATTTAAAAGTGACTCGGCAAACTGCAGCAATTGTAAGGACCTTGTCAAAACCCTTCAGAAGTGGCCATGTGCAAGAACAACGACCACTGAGAGCTTGATCGCACAAGGCTATGTTAGTTACACACGCGTTTTCAGCGCAATATTATTGTGCAGTCAAACTGGCCTATATCAAAAGTACGGTACATTGCAACAACACGATATACATTCTAAGCTAAGAGAGTCTTTTAAAAAGTGCAACTTAACATTTTGTAAAAACAAAATATAACAATATAAAAAAGGAAAAAAAAAATAAAGAACAAAAATATATGTAACAATATAAAAACAAAAATAAAAAAGCCTCAAGCTACCTTGCAAAACGATCATTTCCGATTTGCTTCAATGGTTAACTAGAAGGCATTACTAGATTCGTCAAGTGCCATAAGTAATTAGGGAGGATAGACAGGCGACTGCCTTCGAATAAGACTAGCAATTAACGTTCGACATTGTTTTGATATATAATTACTGTGTGTCTTTTTTATTGTGTAGTTTCCTCTCGGCAGAAGCCATATTGTCACTTTGATAGATTCAGCAAACACGGAACATTCATATCTTTAATATGGTTTATTACATATAACGACAGCAAGTTTAATGCTAACTTGTATTTATATATTCTGGTAATAGTGATATTAGACCGCATCATTAGATTCTGGAGATACTTGAATCCATCATTTATGAAGGCAGGAAAAGCATAATTTACACACATCTCTGAATCCACCTCCTGCGATGTCTCTGCCAATATCTAGCATTACAGCTTAAGTAAACACCATGATGTTTCAGCACCTTGGCATAAAATATATGTAAGAGTTTTTGTAAAGTATCACTGTGCCAGATGAACACGGTATTAATTTGAAGAAAAACAAAATAACAAAATAAATTAAATAAATTATGGGAAATAGCCCAATGGGTGTACTAGTATTATGTTGGTATTTTTGACTAACGAGCGGACTGCGGGTTCTAAATTGCAGCAAAAAGTAAGTTTACAATAACATGTTTTTACCTAGCACAGGAATACCTTTGATTTACGACGGATTCAGACAATTATTGTGTTTTCTCGTAAATATAATATTATACGACCAGCTATAAACGTTAATTGGTACACGTTTATGTTATTTTACGTTCTCGTTTCCGCATTAATTCATGGCAATTGTAACACAACTATAGTTGTTTGTAGCATTGGTTGATGCCCCCAGTGAACAAAAGCGCTTCAAAATAATGCTAGAAACTCATGAACCTTTCTATTTGATGCTTTCCACCGCCTCAGCAAATAAACATTTATATACTGTTTCTCTTCAAAACACGAATACACAAAAGATATGTTTTTTTCCAAAGTGCAACTCAATCCTAGTGAAAACATTTAATTTCCTTTGAAAAGTTTACTTGGGAGTACGTTCTCATCTCACTCTTTCATTCCTAACAATGTGCCAGTTGAGTCAAGGGGTTGATGGGAATTGGTGCAATTTGATTACATCAGTTTTTTTTTAATATATATATATTTGTAAAGACCTAACACCAGCACCACTAATGGTTATTAGAAATTTCCCCTTCTGGTATCTCACAGTAAGCAAGAATGTTTCCCCCAACACTTAATCTGTGGCTTTGAGGATTTGAATGAAATATCTTCGAAAATAAATGAATAGAGTAAGCTCGCCGGGTTTACTTTCACTGTGTTTTCATGATTTTGATCAAATGAGATAATTGTGTACAATATCTTGTTGCATCTTGACCTAATGCACTCTAAACAAAAACAAACAAAAAAACAAACAAACAAATAAAACAAACAAATAAATAAATAAAAATCTCCTAGGTCACATTTGACCAGGATTCTGGGTCACCTGAGGGCCTGACCCATTTCTGGGTCAGTCTGACTCGGAAAGTGGTTAAACACTGGGAATCAAGCTTGGTCACCCTGCCTTGTCCAATCTGAGTATGTTCGGATCTGGACTATTATATATACTGACCATTACGTTTACTTCGTTTCAGAACCTCATACTCCAAAATACACTTTATACACCACACATACACGTTATTGAACTTTCAAAATGCAAGCCACAAGTCATTTTCAATTCTTAAATTAATTTTGTCAACAGTTAATTCAGTAAAAAATATTCATTTTTTGGACTGACTACTATGTGCATTTTCACCCGGATGTTGATTCCCTGTTTAAGAAATTGGGGACTGAATAATATTTGCATTTCAACCATTTTTGAAGTTTTTATTCCCACATCCGATTTTTGCATCGTAGTTCTGTTGTCTACCTTAGCCTCGAGCCCAACAGTATTAAGTCTTGAATGGAAATTTTCCTTATAATTTTAAAATGTAATAAGCATACAGTAAAAATGAAGCAAGACACCGTATGCATCTTCCTGGAAGTGGTGTTGGGTTTCTACGGAGTTTTAGCCGCAGTATTTATAGCTTTCTACGGTACTTATACGGCACGATTTCAAAAGATAAATCTTGCCTTCGGGGCATCTGTATCTATTCCGTTCAAACCAAGCAACACTTAAACCATTCTCGCCTGTAAGAGTAGGTGAACCAGGAAGCAAAAACACCGGTTTGTAACTGTTACGGAATAAGAAGATAAAACAGGAAGCCATACTGGGTTTAAAATGCGCACAAATGCGAATTCCGGGCCAACAGATTTGATGTGAGAGGAACATGTTTCGTCTTCTTTAGGCAAGATGTGGTTACCCGGCCGGCTATATCCCTATCTGTAAACTGACCCAGCATTTAATCTAAACGTAAGCGCTGAATGTTATCCTTCATGTAATGCTATTTAAAAAAAAAAAAAAAAAAAAAGAAACGCATTAATAAAACATTTTTTTCTTCTTCTTATTTCCTTTTAGGGTACATTTAGGTGCAGAGTTAAAGCTCGGGCTAGGTTCAGATTACGGGCTACATTTAGGTACAGAGTCGGGGCATTATCTGGGCCCGGGTTACATTTAGGTACAGAGTTATGGCATTATCCATGCTCGGGCTACATTTAGGTACAGAGTTGGGGCATTATTAATTTTCGGGCTACGTTCAGATTACGGGCTACATTTAGGTACTGAGTTGGGGCATTATCTAGGTCCGGGTTACATTTAGGTACATAGTTGGGGCATTATTTATGCTCGGGTTACATTTAGGTACAGAGATGGGGTATTATTATTGCTCGGGCTACGTTCAGATTACGGGCCACATTTAGGCGCAGAGTTGGGACATTTTTCATTCTCGAGCTACGTTCAGATAAAGGCTACACTTAGGTACAGAGTTGGGGCATTATTCAGGCTAAATCTACGTTTAGATTGCCGGCTACATTTAGGTAATGAATCTGGGCTTTTTAGGCTCAATTCTCTCTTAAATTCTTGACAACCACACATCTATTTAATCCATTACACACGGGTTTACCTCCACCAGCTAGTCATAAGTGTATTTAAAACTAATTAAATCCTATCCTGCACAGACATTTTGCCCACGCAGAACTTCTGCACAGGGTTTCAAGTTGTTCAACAAGTAAAACCGACAACCGAATGTTACCCCAACACACACCCAAAGCTTCACTGTCAAGTTGTGTTTGCTACTTTGAACGTGACTGAGGAAAAAAACTCCCCTAGTTTTTTAACTCTAGACATTCATCCATAATTCCGTCCACATCGTGTTTCAAATTGCGCATGGATAACGCTTGTTATCCCTAGCAATCAATCACAGCTATACACCTCGAGGGGGGCTTTCCTCGATCTCAAACGACTTCTAGTGCAAAGTTATACCTGCCAACCACGATGTACTTTTTTACAAGTGGATTACCCAATTTGTCATGGATTTGCAACGTCGGGTGTAAGGATCGAAGGAGTCGGTGTGTGGTGGACAGGATAAATTTAAGCAATAAAGGCAGCTGTCTGGGTTTATACATTACAATCCTTGTGGAATATCCATCTTTTTAAAGTTCCCTTGTGGAGATAATTTGGTCCTAGTATTTTCGGTCTCAATAGTCCCTCTGAAGTTCCATTCCAAATCTAAAAAGAACCATTTGCAGCCGATGGATATATGATTTATGGTGCCCGGTCGATAAACTACGTAGCTGAAAGAGTAACGCTGTAATTACTGTAATATACGTACAAGCAAAACGTAATTCAATTAAGTGTAAGACAATGTTTATCCCGATCGGGGCTTTAGTCTCCTAAAAAGGGTATCAATTGTCCCCGTTCGACTGAAACGGTCATGAAAACACCAGCTATCTCACTGGAATACAATGTAATATATACTGATTGGGGATTTTTCCTCCGAATGAGGTTATCAATGGTCTTGCATTGGTTAAAAAAAAAAAAAAAAAAAAAAAAAAAAAAAATGGATGTCGACGGCAACCCGCCTACGTAACCCGATCCCACTGCTCACATGGGCCGAAATCGGTTTAAGTACCAAATGTGACATTTTCACAGGCGTTTGTCTTCATTACGTCACAACTGTGCAGATTGATCGTGACTATCAAGTTTTAAACCCTAAAGACAAGCCCCCGGGCCTGTATTATTCCACGCACATTGAATTAATTAAAAACGCGTTTGGAGAAATTAGTGTGGGAGAGAGTTTTGACGTAGTTTTTCCTCAGTAGACATACGAACTAATTATAGAAAAAAATAGATGATGTTTGTCTTACTTTTATGATAAAAAAATACAAAATTTAAAGAACAATATTATTCAAAAGTTAAACCCCCTCGAAAACAAATTAATAAATATTAAATAAATACGTAAGACTCTCAGATAACATTTGGTAAAATATAAGTTTAAATATTTATAGATGTTAAGTTTGCAATAGGAGTATTAAAGAATATTATTTGTGTATTAACCATACACCGATGTGTGTTAGCACTGTACACTCAGTACGTTACCGAGTCATGTGAAAAACAAATAAATAAAACAAAAATAAAATAAAAAATTAAAAACAGGCATATCGGGTGGAATTTGAACAGGTGATGTTTTACAAACTAGACCACCGAATTTGTCTGGCACTTGTGTTAAATCAGGGGGGGGGGGTGGGGGTGGTTGACATCGATTTCATACGCAGCCTTGACTAGAAATCAATTTTACATATTTTTTCGATCAGGAACGGGAAATCAGATCTGCTGGTTCAGCTTGATGATGTTTTCTAAAACTTCTTCCAGCATAAATATTCCAGGGGGCATGGTCTATTGACATTACGTTAATCTTTATTAGATTCAGTAAGCGTGCATAATATCGACTTGCTACATTTGCCACATCAGATAACGAAAACACGCGGTCATAAAAATGGTACCTTTTTTTCCTTATTTTCTTCACCGAAGATGACCCAATAAAAATTTACGAGTCAATAAAATCCACAACAAATGCCATTACAAATAGTACGTTCAATTTTGTCAACTCGACGAAATTGGCAGTTTTACAGCATTGGTTTAGAACTTTGTGATTTACAACTGCGGTCTAATAATTGTTCTTCTGAGCTTAGTAAAATTCTGTCTATATTTATTAATATTTGTTTCGATAAATCATGTTATTTATTAGTATATTTCGGGGAAAGCTAAAAAGTGGCCCACAAAATCACCCCGGATTTATCAAATAATTATTTATACGACATGCTCAACACACGGTACTAAAGATACTTCAGCGACTAAATACGGCAAACCGAGAGGGTTGTTCAGAACCCTGTATTTAAAAAGTCTGACAAGTCCTATTGACTATCTCCTTAGATGTTTAATCTCTGTAAAAATGCCTTATCGACGAGACAGGTTACATCAATAGCGCAGCATTGACATTTTGGAGTATGAAAACACAGTTCACCGTAACTTAAACGATCGAAGCGTGAATGAACATTCCAATTATTGTCGAATTTTCGAACCTTGTTTTACAGAGTTGTTCAAGAAGGATACATCATGTTGAAAAATTGTTGAGCATTCATTGCGCAACGAGGATTTATATTTGGGTTATGTCCAAAATTTCCCCCTCTACTGTAAAGCGGTAACCTCCTCTGTAACATTGAAAGAATGCTCATTTCACTTTGGAGGCAAACATTTCAAAATCCATCTGTACATGTGACTTTAAAACTAAACGAACAATACAAAGGCAGGATCTGTGATGGTGGTGTAGCGTTGATGGTGGTGGTGGCAGTGAAGGGACAAGTGAATTTAAAGACAGGTGCGAACCAATTATATGCTGGGAGGGGTAGATCATCCCCCCATATCCCATGAAAGAGAGCCAAGACGCTCGAGTAAATGTTCAACAAAGGACCTTGAAAGTGCTACCTTTAGGAGTATGAGCCTATTTTAAGAGATAAGTACATCCCGATGGTGTCGGATATCATTTGTAAAACTTGTTTGTACTGAATCCAGAAATGTTCCACACTTAACTCTGAAATGTGATATTTCTTTGTCTCATTGTACGCAGGACCAGATTTCGTAAAGCCGGTGAAAGGAAATTGTGAAAAGCGCATTCAAATTTTATTATTAGCTAAAATTCAAAAGTATGAGCATTCACACTGCCGCCCCTGGAGACCTGCTACTGTTTAGCCTTTATGCCTAGCGATTCGTGATCGGCTGCAAATCTTCCGGTAATTATTATAGCACAAGTCACATGATTAACTGAATTTTTTTATGCTCGCATTCTGTGAATAAGGTTGTTCTGTCTTTATAAGTAAACCAAAAGGGCAGTCACTTGATGGTAATCTTATCTTCGATTCCTCAAGTTTTTTTTATTATTATTATTTATTATTTATTTGTTTATTTATTTATTTATTTATTTATTTATTTATTTATTGCAGTTAAGTAGAACATATCTCTTTTCCCCGAATTTGAGATAGTCAAGTGATGTTCAATACTGTTCAAAGATATCAGTGCACTTCGAGACCAGGTAACACGATAAAACAAGTAGTCAAACACTTTGTTTGAATAGGCCTAATATAAAAAAGGGAAATAAATAAAAAAAAATCAAATTACACTAAATACACTCGTAGCATTCCTGGGTCAGAATTCCAAGGGGGGACCTTACCAATTTGTGAGTCAAGCTGACCCGGAAAATGATTTCAAAAATTGGACTCAGTTTCGGGTCAGTTTGACACAGATTCCTGGTCATTCTGACCTAGAAATGGATCAGGCCTAACAGGCCCCGTATCCTGGCTCTAATCTGACATTTTTTTTTTTTTTTTTTTAATAGTGTATGTAAATTCTACTGCTTAATCCAATTACCAAGTCAAATTGCTTTCACCATATTCGCAAGCCTTCCCGTTGATTTACTGTTGAATTAATGCTCTCTTAGGAATAAACATGACAAGCTTTTAGCGTTCCTTTTAAGATAAAAAGTATCCACGCTTAATGTACATGTAATTAAAAGTACACCTGACTGTTTATGTACAACTCTAGATGCTAAAATATTGTAATTAATTGTTATTCTATCTTTGTATAGTGGAGTTTAAACGTAGTCACTTCCAATTCAATTAAACAGTCATAACCATCGGCATCACGGCAAGATGTCATGATAATTGAGTTTCAGGCTCGTTAGGCATTTTTAATTGGCTCTTTAGCTCGGACAGTGGAGCTGAGGGCTTCTGTCGGACTGTAAAGACTTGCTTTTAAGTAATCTTGCTTTTGGAGTAATCTTGTTGATTGTAGTTTAAGGCACACTCGCAGTGGGCGTTGATGTGGCATCTGTGAGTTTTCAAAGCAAGCATCTTTCATATATTGCCCTTGAGCGCGAAAAACTCATTAACCTGTTTTAGAAGAAGTGTAAATCTGTGTAACAAATGTTGAGATAATATTTACAACCACCCACTCGTACCATCATGAACTGGGGCGGGGGTGGGGTGGGGGGGGGGAGCTGGAGCCCCAAACCGATGACCCTAACCCATACCTAAATGAGATCGCAGACATATTTCGTGCAAAACCAGTAAAGTAAATAAGACTCTTTGGAAAATGCATAAATGTATGGCTCAGTACATTAACTAACACAAATAACCCTAGAAGTGTAACCCGGATATGAATGTATCTCAAAGTTAAATCTTAGTGTAGCCCAAAGTCCATAGCTAAATATAGCCCAGGCTCTGAAAGTAAATGTAGACCAATTCAGGTCCAGGCTACATCAAGGTGTAATGTTTTGGGCTACATTTGCATCAGGGGATCCGGTTGGCGCTGTGGTTTATTTCCCTGCCTTTGACCTCTGTGAACCCAGGTTCGAATCTCGCCTCAGACCTGGAGCCTTGCATGTGGATTGGGTTTTCAGTCCCCACCTGACTGCGTGGGTTTTCCCCATTGGGATCTTCCTCCCACATCTAAAACTGAACAATTCTTCATCGTTTCTTATTAGCCATCATGTTGTTGGCATTTGCGCTGTTGGATGTTATGAAATAAAATAAAATGAAATAAAATAAATTAAAATAAAATACCACCGTGCAATCAATTTGTCGGTCTAATGGAGTGTGAGTTAGCAATAACAATAGCCACATCTATTTTTTTTTCTCCTTCGGAACTACATTACCTACATGTGAACATCTAGCATTGACAATTTTAAATTATTAATTCTTCAGCCACGCTTAAAATTACTCATGAAGCGTAACAGTACACGTGATCATTTCCAATCCATCCAGTTCAGACGAACTTTTAAGGAAAAAAAAACATTAACAAAGAAAACTCATAAAATACCTTTTTCAAGAAGGTATAAAGAAGGTATAGACACGTTTGTTTGGTTTTGATTGAACTTGATAATATCTGACCTAATGGTTGATAATGTCATTAACATAAAGTAAAGAAGACAAAACCGGTGCCGTAGAAAAACAAATTACAGTAAAACTTGGGGAGCTTTCTAAAATTTACAGTGGGATTTGGTTGCAGTATATATAATCCTTTACACTTGTCCCGTCCATTCGGTCTGTTGAAGCAACACTTTAGAACCACTATGGCGTATGATTAAGAGATTTCATGCATAACAACGTTGTAATCTCATTCACACCGAGCCAGGGAATCAAACGTTTAAGCCAGCTGAAATAAGCGAATCCATGCATTGGTTAGTGACAGACGAGATTCCAAACTCACAAGAAAATGAATAATACAAAACTTCAAACCAGACTTTATTGCTGCTTTGTCAGAAAGGTTATTTTCTACCACCCTAAACCCTTGTCTTAACGATGTGTAATGCAAGTTTAGGAGAGAAGTGACACCTTCTTCGAGCAAGGGATCAATGCTCCAACGTGCTTATCATTTTCAGTCTGCAAGTTTCCTCCCTTTGACGCGTTGTTTCCCAAATTGATGGCTTTGTTTTGAATCAATGGCATGCGAACACGAAGAGAAAACCTTAAGTATCCACCTGAGAGTTTGCCTGTAAGTCACCAAAGCAGTTGGGCCGACAGTTTTGGTGAGATATTTAGAAGATTCCAAAGAGGAATTCAACATCGATAAATATGCTCAACTGATTATATATAAACCACTTATGTTTGAACGTCTAGAATCTCTGCACAAGTTTGCTTAAAATGGGAAAAAATTACAAAGGACTGTAAAGGGGACCTTGCGGAGCCCTTACTTACAGCATTCGAACAATTCTTCCTATAAAGCTTACTTTGTTCAACATGTACCCAAAAGAGATTGTTTAATTCTTTTTTATATAAGGAACAGAGCAACAATGATATGACTACTTTCGGTATATTGTGTGAGCTCACGGTTACTCATATTGAACCAATGCAAATAAGTCTCGAATATCTTGGCATACGGTTTTCGTACTACATTGGGTACTGCATTGGAATAAGAGTTCTTGGTACATTAGGCTTGATAATATCCTTGTATATTTAAACTCCTCGATCATACAGCAAACCTTTAAACCAATAATATCCAACTATCTTTGACTCTCTGTGCACGTACTAATTTATTTATATATTAATTTATTAATACTCTTACGAAAGGAAATGCATTCAGCCATGGGACACGAATTACGTCCAGAACTCTACACACACGTGAAGATCTATACAAGCAACTACGTAGACACAACCGCTGCAACGTAACTTTAAAATTAAACGTAACTTTAAAATTGGATACCTCTAACATTTTCTTGCAATGATTTATAATGTGCTGTCTAATGACTTTGGATTTAGTAGCATTAAGGTTGCTGTGATTGGCAGTCGTACGACTAGGTGACAGTGATTGTTTTAATGTTTTAATGTTAAATGACATTTTAACGCAGCCTTATAACACAGCGTCACAGCTTAGAGTCAACGGCTGGAGATTACCAAGTCACTGAAGGTATCGGTATTCTGTCATAACATAGTAAAGAGCTGTATTGCCCTGTCTAATTCTTCCTCGCCTTTATTTAATTGTGTCTGTATTGTGTGGGCCTAGAGTGTATGCTTTTTGATGGGTTTTGTAATACTTGTTTTTATTGTTTTCTGCTGCCTTGTTCTTAGTGCAAGTTTAATGTTTAACTTTTCAGTATTTTTCATTTTTAAGTATTTTTTTGACTGTTTTTATACAAGCTTTACTTAATTCCTTCTTAGCTCATGCTTTATGTAATTCTATTTAACATTTTTTTCTGTAAAGACATGGCAACAATTCAGCTAGTTTGAAGGCTACCACAGTCCTTTTTTGTTAATGAATAAACCAATAATAATAGACCTTTACAGAGAAAACAGCTTACTTGTGCATGACGAACTGCGAATTTAATTTGGTGCAAGAGTTCTCCATGTTACCCTCATCACTTTGTGAGACCACCAACGAAAGATCGTAAATGTTTCTATACGCCGACTTTAAAATGTTTTTTTTCCTTCTTTTTTTCCCTTCTTTTTTTAGCGTCAGTATGTCACCCGGCGGCAGCCACAGGAGCATTGCTAGCTATTCAGTCAGTTAGTAGGAGCTGTGTCAATCAAGCTTTTCCTACTGAGTTTAAAATACCGGCTTAAGTACACGTGCATAATTTTACATAATTCATCATGCGTCCCACACTATCGCACCAAACCCATACCCCCGCAAACAAAGAAATATACATATATTTAATGCGATAATCTCACCTGTACTTGGAGCTTTTGATTTCATCTTATCAACATTCAAAGTTGTATTTTAATCAGGCGAAAAGTTGCAGTGATAACTCAGACTTCGCAAAAAAAAAAAAAAAAAAAAAAAAAAAAAAAAAAAAAAAAAAACTAGCAGATATCTTCTTTATGGTAGCCCGTTGAGTTGCCTGCTATTGGTAGAAAACGAACTCGGTCTCAAAGTAATATAAGTCGTGGTTTGAAAGACACTCGTGTCCAAAACTAGCAGAAACTGGTAAAATTTCAAAACACTGGGAGCTGATCATTACTTGGGTCAAGCGACCCTGCTTAAACATTGGCTTGGACTAAAACAAGGCGGCATTGTTGTAATCTGTGTATTATGTGTATTTAATCACCGGGTAAGCCTAAACTAGCATCATTTTGTTTTAGTATTTTTAAAGGTAAGGTACCTTACTATGTATATGTTTAAATGTTTAAGCTCATATCCATCCTTTAGTATTAAATCCCCAGCTCAACATTGGTAAGAAGAAAAACATAAATGTTCAAAGATTTATATATGCCTTACATGGCATAAAGATAATAATGGTAGAAAACTTTCCTTGAAATATTTCTACCTGAAGTGTTATCGTTTTTGAATAATAAATGAAACAAATTCCAAACGTAGTTTATGTCTCAGTGAGACGAAAGCTCTGCCTGTAGGAATGCGAACAAAAATGCTGAATGCATTTTTACCATTTTCTCGCAAACGAAATAACGAATTGAGCTGATATTTTCACAGGTTGGTTTTTATTATTAAATAACTTGATTTGTGCAAAGAATGGAAGCATTTACAGTAAGTTTACCTATGTTGAGCTGGGGCTTTAAAGGTGATGAAATACAAATTTACAAAATGTATGTTAATAATTCTAATAAAAATAATAATAATGGGACACGAAATAAGTTTCACACTTTCTTAAAACTTTTTACATTCTAGACATTGGTAGAAGTCGCCTCCTCGCGCTAGACCAAATGAAAACCATTAATGATATTTTCTCGTCTTTGTCCGTGACGCCTCGTGTGATCATAATGCTATCTGGATCATTTATCCCGTCGTCAGACTCCGGCGAATAATTGAAAAACCGCTAATGTTTTCATCCGCTCGTCTCACTTTACAATACTCTAGAGTCCCTGTCTTGCAATCCAAACACTAGCGAAGCATCTACGCACTCTGAGCTCATGATGGTGCAATATTGTGTAAATAGCCGTAATTACACGCTCTTATATTGCGAAGATATTCCATCCGTAAGTGGAGGAAAGATCTCACGATCAAGACAAGACCACGCCCACCCCCTGCAAATGACAATGTCCTCATTAACACAAGGAAGTATTTGAAGCCTTGCCACGCCCATCTACGTCAAATATCTTATATATCATCAAACATGCCCACTTTCATACTGTTTGACAAATTTCTGTTGGGGGAAGCGTGAAACCATTCACAACTAGGTAATACTTTTCAGTTCAGTAGCCATTTTCTGGTGAATGAGGGAAAAAATGTGCTTAGCACCTTTTTTGCCGAAATGTATTTATTACAATAGTCCTTGGAGAAGTAATTTTGCTTATCTTTTATTCACAACGACCACTTAAGGCTAGGAAGGTTATAAAGAGTTCGAGGTCGTTTTGGTATTGGTAAAACACAGAGGAAATGCTACAAGTAATGCTGGAGACCTGATCCTACGTCCTAACCGATATCTGGCATTACTCTTGAGTAAGCATCGTGAACTCAATCAAACCAACCACCCCCTCATTTGGCAGTCTGAGCACTGAGCAGTGGTGAAACCCCATTTTCGGCGCTTTTGTTATGCTGTTCACATTTTGTTACAAGATCATCTGACGTGGAGGTAAAAACAACTAAACTGTGTGCAAATAGAAAAATAGTTTGCCAAAAACATTGAAATTGTTATATACAAAAAAAGTTATAAATGTAAAACTTTAAATCTGTCAATTTTATTCTAAACAGCCCAGATTCCAAATGGGGAGGGGCATTGTGGGGGATGACATTCATTAACTGGGGTGTAGGGGGCACGTGCCCCCCTTCCCCCTTATTTTCGTCACTGCCGTTGATGGCGTATTCAATTTGTTTATAAGCACAAACCGTTGGAACGTCTAAACGAGGATTGGAGGCCAACGGGGAACCCCTCGGTTAATGTTAGAGTTTCAAACAGATGTGAATTATTTACCCTTAAAGATATTCAAACACACAGCCTGCTTTAAAATCTCTCAGCACACAGCCAAACCTAGTCCCCGCAACTGTGATTGTTCCTAACTGTCGACTTCTCCGGCCACAAGAGATGGTAGCAGCCAGGATGACGCGCTACGGCATCAGGGAAAAAAAACACTGTGACGCTTCACATCATGGTTGTCCCTCAGGATACTCCTTAGTGGTGTAGGATGATAACGAATCGAACTCCAGTAGGAGCACACGCAAAAATAAAACTAAAATAGGTGAGAGAAGAAAAGAAAATAAAAAAAAACGCGGGAAAAAAAAAAAGAGATCAAGGATCTGTAAGAGGGGATCCTTGATGTAATTGCCTGTCGATTATATTGGCCTCCGAGATCACGCGCCGTATTAATTGAATGGGACACTGGACACGTTTCTCTCAAATAACTCAATTACCGCCCGGGGAAGTCTTATTGTGCGTCAAATCCTTGCCTCTTTTGTATCTGGTATTTTTACACGGGTTTGACTCCAAGGCATGTGGGGATTTTTGTTCTTTCTATCTTTATCTCACCGGGAAGATGAGCAGAAAAACAGAAGGGAAACCCGAATCGTCAAACAATTAAAATGCAAACATCACAAGTTGGAGTAAAATCTCTTTGATTTTGACATTTATTTTACCACCCATGCGTGGGCTTGTTTGCTTTACAGATCACGTAGATTAGTGGCGCGTTGTCTTTTTTTTATTTATTTTTTATTTTTAATAAGCTCGGGTTAGTCATAGAAATTATTACATTTGAACAATTATTAGATCAACAAAAATATTTATTTCTCTATTAACATCATTCCATGCAAGCGCTAAATCAAGGCTAGCTTGAAAGCAGAACATTGTAGTCCAGAAAAGTGCCTGGGCAGAACAATAAATAATGTATGACCGTCATCCAAAAGAAGAGAAGAGTTATACTAATATTATTAATTTGGTTAAGACGCAGGCTCGTCCTCACTACCCGACGGCCGTTTACGTGGCACGAAAGATCAAGTACAAGTTCATGTACACATGTAAAACGTGGAACACGTCACCTTTCTTACTACGAGAGATACCCGACGGCTATTTGTTCCTGACGAGCCTCTATGTTTAAGAAAGAAACTTGCACCCAACACTCATATTACTGTTTTTTTCCCCCCATCACCAACACGCATAATTTACAAAATTCCCTAAAATTCCCAGACAGAATACAAGCAGTTTGTTAAGGGACCTATTCGTTTTTTCATCTAAAACATGACCAGGTTGTGCTCATTAAAAATCATGTTTGACATGGTAGTGACCTGCCAAAACACGTGTATAATTTGCATATCAGCCACGTGGTATATGAGCTACATTTTGTTTTATCTTCCGTGGGCAGCTGTGTCTTTCAGCCATGATGGATGGTCACATGGGGACTGCAATCAACCCACGTGAGGTTTTTTTTAGACACAAAGTGGTCGTTTGTCAAGATGGTTGATAACTTCTGAAATAACACACTCTGCGTCGTTGGCTGGCATCTGTAGTGTCCCCAACAAAAGACAGGTAGTTTGTTTGCAAGCGCTGTTTCATAATGTCAAACATATCATACGTGTAGTGTGCAACAAAAACCTTCTTGTATAACTGTTCCTGTCATGAATTGTATGATTAGAAACAAATAATATTAAGAATATTCCGAGGCAATTGGTTGGTTACGGTGTAGTGACTCTCAATTGCCAATCAAATTAACTACGCTATTTTCAATTGTCTTGTTTGGCATTACAAGTAGTCCCAGTGGAAATATTTTCCTCTGGCAACTATAATAGAAAACGTTTGTAAAATCATATAGGCCTATCACTCGCCATGTATTTGTTAGAACAGACGCTAAAATACATACGAAATACTTTTCCTGTTGGTAGCGACATTTTATTAACCATATTCATTTCAATGCAGGAGAAACGCACCTGTATACAACTATTTGGAAACACAGCAATATTTAACATTTCGATGAAATTTTTTCATGGTAAAATCAGCTTGAGCACGGATCGTATATCTTAAATACTACTATTACTACTTCCAATGATTATACTACTACTGCTGCTGCTGCTGCTATTTTTTTCTTAATTATCATTTTTAGTTTTTATTATGAGACCCATTTATGTAACACCTTACGTGGGTTACAAGGTGCTGCAGCGCATTCAGGAGCCACTCAATAATTTGCCAATGTATGACATAATGGTTTGACAATTATAACGTTGGAATAATAACATCACTAATCCTTCCCAGAAACGAGATATTCTTAGATACTTGTTATACCTCAGGAAAGTGAAGACATTATTCCAGTGTTTACAAACTAGACTACCATTTAAATGTCGAGCCACTTTTAAGTCATTAGGGGCATCCTTGTGAATAAGTGTGACAATTACTGAGCAGTAAGAAGCACTGCTACTAATGTACAATGTAAACATACAGGCGGTGTCTGTAATTAGACCATTGTATTTTAAAGTGAATCACGTCATCACTGGTTACAGGGCTACATCTTTTGTTACAGTTCTATTAGCGCAAATATATCGTTTCATTAGACAGTGGCGTAGCCAGAGGGGGCAAAAGGGGACAGTTACCCCCCCCCCCCCCCACGTGGAACATCTCCCCTCCCAACTGCTTGACCGCTGTCAGCCTCTGAACACTGAAATTTGTTATAATCAGGCAATTTTTATTGAGATTGTCTCCTCCACATATCTGTGCCCCCACTCCCCTTCTAAAAAGGTGGTTGGATTGTTTAAGGACTCGAACTCGCTTACATTCAAACAAAAAACTCAATGTTTTGGTGTCCAGTCCTGTTCTATAATTATGAGAGAATGTGTAACGATTTTGTGGTGTTTTTTTGTGTGTGTGTGTGTGTGAAATGATGTTTTCCTTGGTATTTCGAATAATACAATTAAATAAATTAGTCCTATCTGAGTTTTCTGTAAAATTATTTCCATATATTCATGTGTTTATGGAAAAGCTTTCAGTGAAAAGACCTCCAATTTGATAAGAGATTAAGAGACGACTCCTTGTTTCGTCGGTTCAGAGCAGAAAGAACGTATTGGACATAGAAAGACCAAGTCGGCTCATTGCAGAAATGAACTTATATGACCCAGAAAGACCCAGTCGGCTCACAGCACAGAGGACTTATAGGACATAAAAAGACTCAGTCAGTTCAGAGCAGAAAGGACTTATACCTCATTGTGCATGTATGAATTACAATTCCTTTCTGCTCTGAGCGGACTGCACTGTCTTTTAAGGTTCTAAAAGTCCTTTAATACTGCTCTGAGCCGATTGTTCGTTGGTTATAATTCACATAAAAACTCATTGGTATATTGTTTTACTAAGTTACGCAGTTATTCTGTGATTTGCAACCAACCACAAAATTACTACTCAACAGAGAAGTTTCAGCTGTACTAGTTCACATGTAGTTGTCTGTGCACCTTGTCATAAATCATGGATTTACAACGCATGCATGAAGCGAATTACCCTGGTAAATGTCCCCCATTTGCTCGATGCCTAAGAGGGAAATAAATTTTGCAAGCTAACAATCTAGGTTAAGAAACCTGAATGTGTTTGAGTTATACTTAAAGGTAAACTACAGAAATGGTATTCATCTGAACTTCTTTTATAAGTATCAGTCTGAAAGCTTACTGATTATGAAGTTTATACCAGTACCAATCTTCCACAGAAATACCTCCGTCTGAAATACTGTCAAGGTCGAGAAAATGGAATTTGAAGACCCCGATTTTAATTTCGGTTGTAACAATCGAAATTAAGGACAATGT
This sequence comes from Marthasterias glacialis, assembly GCA_911728455.2. Lineage (NCBI taxonomy): Eukaryota > Metazoa > Echinodermata > Asteroidea > Forcipulatida > Asteriidae > Marthasterias > Marthasterias glacialis. The sequence goes on along the minus strand of OU452239.1, from coordinate 724,116 downwards.
GTTTACATGCTAAAAAAGGGTGTACCGCTTTTCACTATTTTCTCAACATTTTCACATTTTTGTTTTGTCATGTATATATTGAATCACCTTTAAAGCAACTGCGCATGATCGGTAGTCCTTCTCTAGATCTTTAGTAAGTGATTGGTTTAATAATAAGCAATTTTCAAAGTTTTCAAATGTTTGTGAAACACTTTTTTTTTTATTATTAAATATCGTTCCCTTAAACATATTGGTGACTAAATATTTTAAGACCATATTTCCCTTCTAATCTATATTTGCATCAATCCATATATGGACACGGATAATACAATAGGATTACATAAATGAATTTTAGAATAATAAACTAACCGTAATTTAAACGGATTTTGAAGTATATAAGATATGTTGACTTATATTGATAATTGATGTTGTTTCAAAATGCACTTTGAAAAAAAAATAAAAATAAACAACTACAAAAAGTGCGTGGGGGAGAGGGGTGGGGAGGCAAAAAGCAAAACCCACACGGAAACGATTACTGCTCGAAATGTCCCAGCCCGCAATCCAATCTCATGACAGAGTCGATTTTCTTCAATTCAACTAATGAACCAGTTTGAAAAAACCGGTCACGCAACGGTGGTTTCATTAATACTCTCTCCACCATGGGTGGTGGGTCTTGTTGCCTGGATGGAACGCACTGTCACTTTTCTCACTCTCAAGTCTGCGTGTCTTGTACCACGCAGACATTATCACAGGAACATAGCTTGATGGCCGTAAACGCAGACAGAACATACTCAAGAATGTCAGACGTATCTCCGAAAACATATTATTGCATATTAAACATATTATCACTTTGTGATCGAGTTGTTAATATGAAAGAAAAAAAAATAGATAGGGCAATTAAATATGCGTCACATATATCGGAGGTGTTGTATAAATATTTAATTTATGCTATTTTGAATTGTTCATTAAAGCAATTAGCCATTTTGAGATGTGGCAGACACTATTCGAGACACTATTTCAATTGGCCAGAAGTGTTCCCCCCCCCTCCAGAAAAAATGGTACACTCCCTTGTGCCTCCCTTGTGTTAACTTACTTTTGCCATCCACATAAAATTTTACTATTAAATTGGTAGTTTCTTGTTAAAAAAATTGATTTGCTTTTGCAGATGGATAGTTCACTGTATGAAATTTAGGCCTACATCAATTTGAAGACAATATCGCAGTTGAACCAAATAAATATAACATTTTTCATTTCTGTTTGGTCTGTTCATCTGTGTAAGCAAGAAGCAAGTTCATGGCCATTAAAAAAACATTACTAGTCAAGATCATTTCTTTTAGAAGTAAATTAAAATAAACAAAATGTCCTACGGATACTTGGTGACAAATTGCTGACTTGCTGTCTCATTTGAACATTTCCTTAAAAGAGATTAAGCTACACCGCAAGGGGTCTACATAATTGATCTGGAACTAGATTGTAATGCGGATGAATGTTTCATAGGGTTGGAAGATCTGGATGGCCAAATCTAGGGTGTATTGCTGCATCTTTCTTGGAGTTTTGCCAGACTCATTTTAACAATGGTTTTCATTTCTTTGTGGACAGAAATTGCATAAAAGGAGGGTAAACAAAAGTTTGTGAAACAAATCCAAACCAAAGCCAAAACAATTCTGTTCAAATGTGAGATAAAAGTAATAGTAACAATGAAAACATGAATAATAATATTAATATAAAAATAAAATACATTTTAAAATGAGCAGGACTTGACCAACTTATGTTATACGTTTTTATAAGCCTTTACATTAACGTATTAGATATACACACTGATGATACTGTCAGCTTCAAAACCGCTCCAGATCAGCAAGATTGCTCTGTGCTTGGCACATTAATTTGTGTATCTCCAAAATCCAAAGAGATGTCTTTCTCCACGAATTTAATTTAGTATTGAAAATCGAATTAAATTTTTCAGCATATCTTTCCAACTCATCACAGAGTTAAGGCTTTTCATTTTTGGTCATGCCCTGAAGTTTGTGTTGCCAGTTTGGTTGTTGAAATTGTTTGGTGACATCTTTGCATGATGTTTTTTTTTTTTTTTTTTTTTTTAAGTAATTCCAATTCCAGATGGAGTCGCTAGGTTAAAATCTACAGTGATATTTTAAATCAGAGTGTGTAGCCCCGTGTGCGAGTTCGGGTTGACTTGTGTTTCCATTTGCTAAATCACGGCATGGGTCCAGTCAGCCTCCCCGCATCACCGACCACCCCGCTATGAAACCACTGTTCCGATGAGTATATTAAATATGTAATTGATGATTGATGAAAACAGAGGGTTCACCATCACCTCCAATTAATTGCCGCTAATTATAGGGCCGCCGGCAGGTAATTGTGTTATCATTTATTGTGAAGGCATATTCCTTTGGTAATGGTGGAGTACTGCATTTACTCGCAAGCAGAATCACACTCTGTTCTCGCATCATTAAATGAGGTGTTTTTCTTTCGTAATGCACTAGATGTTGATGTCAGAAAACTACTAAAAAAAAGCGACAGCTTGTTTTACCGAGGTTTGTAAAAAGTACGGATCCTCCTAGATAATAATAATAATAATAATAATAGTGTATTTTTAATATAGCGTTTTACATTAAGATATCAAAACACTGTACACAGAAAATATTTACCGTATACAAATTCTAAAATTACATTAAAATCCCATGAAAAAAATGAATGAATGAATTAATTAATCAATCAATTACAATACGTAAAGTATTGAACTTAAAAGCCAAAGAAAGTCACATCACAACTCTTTACTAAACCGATTAGCGGTTAAACTATTTAGGAGTAGCACTTTTTATACGGAAAAATTTTAGGCTGCGATTAAAAAACTCCAGATTTGCTTACAGCCCTTAGCCAAGCTGGATGTCAGCATTAATTTAAAAAGCACGATACGAAAAAAAAAAAAAAAAAAACAATCATTTACATTTGCTAGCTTCTATTTCATTTATGCATTTAATTGTTTTCATAAAAAATACAGAAATAAAGGTACTCGGTCATCATTATAAATATCAAAGATAAGTGGAAATATTCCGCACAGTGGTACACTCCTATTCCAGTCAAGTGGGTTCTCAACGTAATCGGTAAAAAGTTTGATTGTTACAGCTTAACAACTCCCGCCTGGGCCTGACTTAACCCAGAAGCATGTCCCATGGAGCAGAGACTTGTTTCGGATTGACCCCCTTTAATCAAACCACACTTATTCAGGAATGTATTTATCTGCTGCTGTGGGACATAAGATCAAACACAGGTCCTACTCTGGATCATGAAGAGACCAAACGTAACGGAATCTAACATTTAATCGGCTTTAGAACTAGATTTATAAATAAAAAAGAGGTCAGTCAACAATTCTGTTTGTTGAAATTCCGTGCCGCAGGCGCCCCTTTCGCCACTTTCGGCTCCATTTGTTCACTGTATGTTTGTAGAGTATTGCTTTATTTATAAATACCTTTTTGTAACTTGTATTGTAACAAAACGAAGGGATAACCACAAAATATTGATAATAAAATAAATCAAAACAAATCAAAACAAACAAACACACAAACAACCCAACCAACAAACAAACAACCCAACAAACAACTCAAACACACAAACAAACAAACAACTGAACGTGAAGGTTATGAAAGACATGATTTAGTGCGGCAAGCAACTCAATTGTCACCATTGCGATAACTGCTGGATTAGGCAAGTAAACTGAACCGATACAGTTATTGCAATTTGTAATATTTTGGTTGTACCCTTTTAGCTTTATCACAAATAAGGGTATGGATAATACCTATAAAAATGGCTTTAGTCTTAACAAAATTCTATCAGTTCAGTCTTCATAAAAGCTACTAAGCAGAAAATACTGCTAAGAAAAAAATCACGGAGTAAAACAAACATATTACCCAACAAACAAACCAACCAACATACAAACAAACGAACGAACGAATTATACGATACCGGTCACCACAACCTCAACTTACAGACAATTTGACAATGACTTGTTAGATTAAGCAATGTTTCTGCTTTTCGAAATGTGTTTCCACGTGAAGCTCCTTTCCGTGTAGTATAAAAAATAGATATAAACTGTGGACAACAAGGAACACGTTGGCATATATCCAAGTAACTGGGATTTTCAAAAACTCATTAATTTGTATTGTCCGTATTGGGATGAAGAGTTTCAACACGCAAAGAATACGCAAGTCTTCGATTTGATTCCATAACAGCATTCCTCAAGCTTCTATCCAGCTATTTCTTGTTCTCCCTACATCCATTCCCTTTCTGTTTTATAAATAGCGCCGAGGGCACAACAAAGGAACCGGTTCCAATATTGAAACATTTCCGTTTGTTTCTGACACACCTGTTATATAAATGTGCTGGGTGCACTCAGGTTTTCTCTTAAGAACTTATCTCATTTCCGGACTGATGTATATCGAGGAAATGAATGAGAGAAACAAAGCATTAAGAATGAAGATTACCGATATGCAATTTGATTATTTCAAATAAATGGTATGGGAACTAAAAAGCAACTCAATTTAAAAGCACTAAAGGGAATTCGTATTTGTTTAAGTTACATAAACAGCATTATTTTTAGAAGACAAACTTCAGGATAAGCAATTATCGTAAAAAAAAGGATAGGACTATATTGTTTTTTATTTATTTTTTTTTTTTTTTTTTTTTTTAAGTTTCGACTTGAAAGCCCACTGTTTCATACCAAACCGATCATTCAGAGTTCTTCCCCGTCTGGAACGCTGTAAATGTCCAGGAAATACCATTTGAAAATAATAACAAATCACCACTGCTAATTTTGATTGCCGCATTTTAATTAAGCAACGCGTACAAAGATGCTGGTCCAAATTCGAACCTCGATTTTTTTTATGACAAAGCAATTGTTACTCCACAACACCCCCAGTTCAATTATCATATCAACTATAATAGACCTTTTCCATGAAATATGTAAATTGGACATCGCGCGTGCGCACTTACATTTTGGTTGACAACATTTTGGGAACAGTGCGCCCTTTTTTACGGGACTGATGGAAGCGTGACGCGTATGTGCTTTGTGCGTCTGCTTTGTTCACATTTCTATGGCGTTTGCCAACCAACAGGGTCTGTGCGCATGCGTACATGTAATTAGCGCATTTCTTGGGAAAGGTCCATTAGAAGTAATACTGGTACAATATTTTGGAAATAGACCGATCCATTAAGCCCCGCTCCCATACGTGTTGACTAATCACAGTCCTAGGTACGCCACCGAAAGTCCGACACGATAAAAATCATATTGAAAAATGTAAACATATTCATAGTACGCACGTTCATGTTGCGCAGTGTGGCATTGAAAAAAACGCACAATGTGCTGCCCACGTGTTCAGTGGTGATTTAGCCAATGTTGTGATTGGTCAATAAGTTTAGGGGCTGGGCTTAATGGATCGGTCTATTGTACTTTTCAACAAAAGCAATTTCCGCCAACTTTGTGGTTGCAAAATAAACAACCAATCACGTGCTTAAAATAGAGACACCTGTGGAAGTTTAAACAATAAAGTAATATTTTGAAGTATTGAATTCTTGCACTAAATCTCCAATAATAAGGAAATATTTTAAAACCTTCGAGTAGCAATTTGAGTGAACTACAACGACTCTTTAAGAATAGGAGATAGCAACTAATGTACTGTTTGTGGTTGGGATGATGAATAAAAAATGAAAACTACATAAACTATTTTTTTTGCAATCTTTCCCTTTAATGGGAGACAGGTGAAATAATGGGGCGCGGAACAGAATGGTCAGGGTCCACCTTGAAGAAGTTATAAGCATGGTGATGTGTTGGGCTCGTGGGGCACTCTTGAGACGTGTACAAAAAGTACACCAGATACAAAATATAGAGGGGAAAATAGTGGTAAATAAATCACTCTGTAGCCACTGATGGTACTGAAATACTATGAACTCAGACGACAACGGGGGTTGGAAGAAAGTATGGTAAAATGGGAATGGAATGTGCCCTAACTGCATCAGTTATCTAATTAGTCTTGATGTCAAAATCCGATGACTTGCACTAAAAAGTACCGCTGAATGGTAGAGGTTTAATAGATGTTGAGGTAGAGGTTATTTGCTTTCTGCGCACTGTTTGACAAGAGAAGGTATGGAGGAGTTTTGTATTGATTGCTCGTTGTGGTTATAGTGTGATAGCGCGTGTCAGTGCAACGCGGTATAATGAAATGATACGCAATGCCTTCCATGTAAAGACTTGAGTATTCAGAGCAGTTGCAAATTCTTTAATGGAAATTCAAAAATTAATGTGATATCGGCGGAAAGGGTTGACCATAAAGCATCGAGGCCTGACATAAGACGAAAACAAGGTAGAGGTGTAGAAAAGAGCAATTGGAAAGTCAAAGTGAAAATTATCCATGGATTGGTGGACGCTGCCGACTTCTTGATGCTGTGGGGCACTTTTGCCGATATTGAGTGTTGTTCCTACGAGGGAACAGTTACACCCCGAGGAAACTATTCAGCAATTCCTCTCTTTACAGCCGCACCGTAAGTGCCATTCAAAAGAAAATGATTGTTATTGAAAATCATTCTTGAGAAATCCGGAGGGAGATGTATGCGTCCCCTGGAACATATCGATATATGACTTTTTCTTTTTCAGGCGGGAAGTTTAGAAGAAGCAAAGGGGGGAAACATGCAACTCAACTTTGAAGATTTTGAATAAATGATGATTCCTTTCTTAGAAAGTAAACTATTTCCGGATACCAAACGAAGTGAATTGCCTCACGGCAAAAGCATGACAAAATTGATGTTTCAAAAAAAAAAAAAAAAATAAAAATTAATAAATAAATAAAATAAGAAAAAAAAAATAAACGAATAAACGGGGGGGAATGCTCAAAACCTTCCCAAGATCAAACTATCGGCTCTTTAGGGTTAAAATAAAGCAATTTAGTAAAATGTTACACTAAAATAATAATAAACACGAATTTATAAAGCGCCTGTTTCAAAGCATACAAGGCGCACATTTGGTAACATTCCTTTTCCCCTGAAATTTGATAGTTTTTCTTTCTGGCATAAGTAAATCCCTCGAAAGAAACGGATATCGTTAGTATAAAAGTAGTTTATTTCTTACTTTAAATGATTTTTTTTTCTTTCTTTTTTTCTTTTTTTCTTTTTTGAGAATCAACACACACTGCAACATCAAGTACGAATTTGACAGTATCTTCAAGTGTTTGTTAGATCACGGAGGGTCGTTATTTAGTAATGGAGCCTCTCATATGCATTTACTCGACTGGCGTCAAATTCTGCTAAGACCGTTGCATGAGTAGCGAATCCCCTCAGACAGATGGATTAATTGAACTTTACCAGAAGGAAACAAAGGTGCTAGAACTTCACCCCACCCACTCTCTCGATTTAATATGTGATTGTTGTTTTCGAGGGGAAATATTCTAATTAAAATTAGAATACTTTTTAACTAATTAATGAAACATATAGATGGGTATCTATCTAACAGTGTGGTGATGCAAAAGACACCGAATACAAAATAAGCTATATTAGCCTTCCTTGCGGTTATACAAAAATACATCAATAAATAAATCGTCAATGTTGTCAAGCGAACTTAAATATTAAATACAATTTGTAATGGCTCGTCTAAAATTCGCAGGCTACATAAATAAATAATAATAGCAGTATATAAAAAACGTGCGTTTGACTCTATGTTCATTTATTTTGTCACGATTGGCAAGAAGAATATATGCCTTAAAGTATATTGTGTATACAAAGAAAGCAACTGTATAACATATAAATGGTGTGCAGTTGACTCAAGTTCTGTAATTTACAGATTGTGGGTTCGAATCCTGGCCTGGTCAGTCGAGACACCTGTGTCGTTGAGCGAGACACTATATCACATTTGCTTCTCTCCACCCAGGAGTAGAAAATGGGTACCGGTGAGAGCTGGGGAGACTCCCATTCTTTCCAGAGGGAATACCAGTGAAACCTGCCATAGACACCGGCCTGATGAATCGTGACAGACTTTACTTTACTTTTATTCACGAGTTGAGTATCCATTTATAGACATTCACAAAGGTTACGAGAGATAATTGAACATTGACTTTGGAACATAACGTTTGACCTAGGATATGAATGCTGTGCCGACCTTTTCAAAGGCAACAGGTCTGCTGTACACTGTAAGCGGGCCGTGACAGGGAGCCAAGCCATAGAGCGTACCGTGCTTTTCCCGGTGGGATTGCAAAAGCATCCGGTGGAACTCCTCGATATTTAATTCATGCAATATTGCTGTAATGGTTACAAGTGGAGAGGTGGGAAGCGGTGATTTCAAGTATGCCACTTGTCAAATCCCACTAGCCTAGCCATGGCAGAATTTATTAAAACGACTACACGGACCTTGATAAGTGTTCCAATACAAAAACATTCACAGCAAAAAGTATATAAATTTGGCCTTATATATAAAACTAGTTGGGATGATGGCCTTAGTTTTCGATCCAAGCCGAACCTTCGTCACAGGCATAAAAAAGATCCATCAAAGGGAGTAGATAATTATTGGAAGAGAATTATTCAGAAACAAGCGGGAAAGTGATAGCCAATCAAAGTGAATACATTACAGACAAAGGAATAGTTACTGACCAATTAGAGTTCAACAGTTTGTTTGGACAGAGAGATGTGTTGGACACAAAAGAGGGAATTTTGAACCAAACAGTAGGGCAGCTGCATTGTTGAAAAAAGGACAGAATTGTTGCTGCTTCTTTTTTGTTCTCTCTCTCTCCCTCTCTCTCTTTCCTTTCTCTTGTTGTACTTTTTTTTCTCTTCCACCGCTTTAGAATTGTTTTTCTTTGACGAATTTTGAGAGATGATGTTGTTTCAAAATGAAAAACGTTGCTGCTTCTTTTTTGTTCTCTCTCTCTCTCTCCCTCTCTCTCTCTCTCTCTCTCTCTTTCCTTTCTCTTGTTGTACTTTTTTTTCTCTTCCACCGCTTTAGAATTGTTTTTCTTTGACGAATTTTAAGAGACGATGTTGTTTCAAAATGAAAAACATACACAAACTTTCGCATATGCCACGGACAATGCACACAATAGATGTAAAATGTAACAATGATTGCATAATATATTGTTGATGGACGTGATTTGATGTCGGGATTCTGATAATAATTAGCTTTATAGTTTTCTAATTAATCTCTACTAATCATTGGCGAAGTTTTACGTTCAGTACCTTAAATGAAAGCTTATAACTAATAATCTATACTATTTAAAATTTAACATTTATATTTCCGGTCAAGTCCGCCAGAAAAAAAGGACCTAGCATTTGTTAAACACAAACTCCGGAACGGTAGTAATCAGAATAAACAAAAATGAACGCTCACTGGTTGTAAAGATTATACCAGTAATATTCCTCCAAATAATTTTTTCCGTCTGACCTTTCAAAACCAAGAAAATGCATTTTGAAGAAGACGGAAAAAGCAACTTGTTTGCTCTTGTCGAGTACTGCAATCACAATTATACAGACGAACCATCATAAAATGATAAAGAAACATGACTTTTCATTGATTTTAATAAAACTCAAACCAACATATTGATAATATTTCAACATGTGTTTTTATGGCAACCAATAAACTCTTAATTCCCGAAATTGCAGAGCAATTTCATTTTTTATCCTCTAATCCGCACTATTTACTCTTCGAACCAACCAGTAAAAATCGTCAATTAGGCAGTTACTTTTCGGAGAAAATCCGAAGAAAAGAGTAAATTATGTTTTCTCACGGATTATTAAACTTTCATATACGAGCTATTCCGGTTAATGCGACCGTCAAACCTTAAATCTTTTTGACTTTGAGAGTATTCCTGTTGGAAATGTTTCTCTGAGGGTTTATATTCAGTGACCATCCAATCCACCCTGTCTACAGAGTGACAACGACACGGTATAGTATAAGTACCACTTTGTCCTTTCTCTATGCTATACTAAACCGAATAGGAAGTTTGTATATTTACATATACTGTTGTAGCGTATTTACTGATAGCTTGAGATGACAGTGTGATCATCAGATTTGTCCAGACTGAGTTTCCCCGGCTCTAAACCTGACCGGCCTGCCTACAACCAAAACGGCAAGCGTAAATCCTGAACGACACTCGGTCAGGAAGGTATGAAATCCCACCTCGCCAGCGATGCATCAAAGTTGGGTTTGATTTTCAGTACGGCGTAAGCACAGCCTGTTTGTCCGCTCTGTTTATAACATGTAAAGATGTGTATGCCGGTGACTTGAATTACGAGGCGAGAGCTACCCACCTCATCCTAACTGGTCTCGATTGCTAGCCGCGTCTACAACATCCCGTCCTCGGCAGCAGATCTTAATTGGAATGCGGTTGAATGTAACTCGACCGGAACTTATTTTTAAATGGAACTATGCGTCTTTCGAAGCAACGGACCAGCGCTTTATTTGTCCGCGAAGGCCTGTAGCACTTTAGTCGGACAGCTCACCTTCGATCAGAAATCTGTTGGTGTTTTGGTGGCCGTGGGGATTACGCTGAGGTTTGACTTGTCAGGGGCTTTTGATCTACAAACGTCATATCATTTTGGAAAATACCCATAAATTAAATCAATAAAGTTCGACAAAAAGTATTAAATTCAAACCACCATTTTAATTGAGTAGGACTCCAAGTTTGTAAGGTAGAAATCTTCTGGTACCTAATTTGCTGTAACATTATTTTTCTTCTAACGTCTAATGGCTCTGAATTTAATATATTTACCGAAACCATTTTTAATGCAATGATAATAGGTTCAATTTAATTGATGGTTTCTATGCACCGTTTTTTTTTTTCACATTGAGTAGTTTAAAGGTAAATATATCTCTTCATGTTTAACCTTTTTATTGTTTATGTGTTATTATTTTTAATACTTGTTATAATTTCTCTTCTGGTCTTTGTAACAGGTTTAAAGAATTTAACGGTCATCGTTTTGTACAGCGCTTTGTTGCGCTTCACGCTGCATAAGGCGTTTTAAAAATCATTGTATCATTATATTATATTATTAAGCATAACAAATAAATATGCAATACAAAAAAGGGCAGAAGACGAGGGTTTGACAAGTAAGTTGAAAAAGAAGAAGAAGACAAAAATGACTTCGCAGTGTCTGAAAAACGTCACAACATAAATACATTTATTGTGAAAAATAGGAAAATAATATCCAATTTCTGAGTCCAAGGAAATTAACCATGCTATGAAAGACGCCTTGCATATTTTACTAAATTAACAAGAAGTGCAGGATAAGTGTTTGATAAAGTCCTTCGGCTGTTTCACTTTATTATCCAATTTGGGGTAATTTATAGCTTTGTTAGAGTTCCCATCAATTCATACTGTAATTGTGAAATAAATGAAGCATAGCTGATGCTTAATTAATTCCCACACGCTGTGAAATATTTCACAGTAAAAATAAGAAAGACAGAAAAGGGCATCTCAAGAAGTTTGGGTTTGCGCAGCGGGCCTCTTGAAGTACGGGTGCTACATTCCAAGAGGCATGAGATTAGAGTTTGGGAAATTGCAACACACTCCAAGTTTCAATTGCAAGGCAAATTGCCTCTCGAAGGCAACTTGTAACCGGAGAAGGAAATTTGATCTCAACAAATGGCCGATTTATGCAACCGTATGGTTTTACCTCGCATTAGAAGAAATAAATGCAAATAGCTGTTTGATTATCGGAAAATATCTCGGCAAGATAGTTACCCATCGAGACTAAAGGAAATGACCTTACCTTATGACTTGCAGCCAAGCGTTAGAACAGTTCCTACGGTGTCTTAGAATGTTCCAGTTGTGCCGTGGCCAACCAGTCGTGGCAACTTTATAACCGAGCCTTGGTCCTGCATATTTCATTTCTACCGTGTAGCTGGTGTGACAGACGAACTCCGATGGCTATTGGATCCTTGCGAGGCGGGCTTCCATCTCGTAAAACGCGTTGGAGGTCTGCGGCTCATGAATGCATTATAATTGACAATTATTGTTACACCAACTACGTTCTGTATAATGAGTGTCCGTTGGCTTACCAGCAGTTAGACATCACCGCTGCTTTCCTCAATCAGGATATTCTTGCCACTGAAAGCCCTCCCTCCGGTCCTAGTCCCACCTCCCTATTTCTACCGGATTAGGCAAGATGATTTGTTTTCGCACTAGCTACCGGCAGGCGGGATTTCGGCGGAGCTTTCGTCGTTTCAATTTACCGGTTAAATCCGGCCATGAGCCGCCTTGGGCTTGGAACCGCGATGTTGCATCGGTGGTGGTTGTCTGGTTGGGGACTTACATTTCTGCAGGCGCAATATACGGAGCTTATGTTTTAAATGGATCACTACTTCTTACTCATTGATGTCCAAAAATGAAACATTATGATTGTTTTCATAACTACACTCGTGGACTGTTGACGACTCCAATGCAATCTGTTCAGATAACTCCAGGCAAACCAGCACTTATTGTTTTAGTTTTATTGAGCGAAATCATTTACCAGAAATAGATAATGTTTTTCTAACTCATAGCGTGTCCACTTTTTAAATAACACACAGATGGTTTTCCATAAAGGGCTTTCTTGTAAGCGGTAACAAAAATACTTTATGCATATTCATAAACTGTGATGGGAAGAAGCATAAACGATTTTATTTTACTTTGCTTATATTTTTGGTTAATGAAAAACTGAATAATCGTTATTATAAAACAAAGATATAAATGTTACAACACCTTTATATGTTGTTCATTTTTTAACACCGTGCAAGAACTGTTGTGAGCATCACGCATTCAAAAGATGTCAGCTCGTGCCTTATATTCCGTTTTTTTCCCTCCACTTTTCAGAAAGATGGAAAATCGTTTAGAAAACAAATCGAACAAAGGCGCGCCCACGAGGTTCAATATACGTCATAAGGGACTTTTACCTCGTTGAGTCGTTTATGAATCACAATGAACAACGCCAATGGGTAATTCTAATCATTGGAATTCTTTCGAACAGTTCCATCTTAAAGAGTCGATTATCCATAAATTGTTATCCATAAATTGTATCAGAGTCGTGTATCATGTTACAAATCAATGGATTTACAGAAAAAATGATATTTGAGATTAAACTATCCAGTAATTGTTTAAGATTCTATTGTCATTAAACTAGAAACCTGGATTAGTATTTTTTATTGTTTATTTATTTATTTATTTATGTTATTACAATTTGTTGATCTAGCAAACAGTTTTGAATAAAATACAATTAAAACACACATACAGTATATTTGGTTGGTATCTACAAATTGTAGCTATGGAAATATAGTTTTAAAGTAAAACAAAAATAAAAAGCCAGTGAGTGGCAGAGGAACAGGTGACCAACACCTCAACAATGCCATCCTACCACAAAGATTAACAACTGATCCACCCCACAACTTTAAACCCCATACGCCCTTCGAAAGAGAGATAAGGATAAAAGCATCAAGTACAGGCGGTAAAAGGGGGCAACATCGACATACCACGCAAGTACATACAATATTTGCTAGGAAATCAAAGCTAAATTTTGTCTAAACGTTGTGTATGTATCATTGTGAAATTTGATGTCCGGGACTGTATCATCCCAAAATTACATAGAAATTATTTTTCTAAACATTGTCTAAATTTCATTTCACATTATGTGAACTGTATTGGGAACCTGGAAGCTTGGGACCTCGTCATCATATAATTGTTTTGTAATCATCTTTCATTTTTTATTTTTTTCTACAAATTGTCTGCGTTTCATTATGCTTATGTGAATTGTATTGGAACCATGATGATTGGGACTTCATCATCCTTCTTGAATTGGAAATGGATTTGAGAGTGGTTTTGCAGTGTACAGAGCAGTGAGCTGGAATCCCTTTCTATAGTTTTACTTCTATGGGTTGTCTGTTTATTTTTTGTATAATTATATATTTTGATATATTAATCCTGTCCTTTCATGCTACCCATGATGCAACTTGCCCTATTGTACAGTTTATTCATCCCCTTTTTTGTACTACCCAACACTGGCCATCGCTTTGTCCATACTGTTTTAGTTTGAGTGTTCATCAACAATCTTTTTGTCTGTAACGTATTCACTATGATTGGCTATCATTTTTCCGCCTATTTCTAGATTTCTTCCCACAATTCCTTACTCCCTCCTTTTTTTTCTATGAATGTGGGGGTGTCGTGGCCGAGCGGATAAGAACACCGGACTCAAGCTCTGCTGTTTCTGATCAGCAGAGTGTGGGTTCGAATCCCGGTTGTGACACTCGTGCAAGACACTTTAATTGCTTTTCTCCACCCAGGAGAATATGGGTACCTGTGGGGGCAGAGATGGTCTACGTGAATGATTAGCTTGGAGCGCGGTTACTCGCAGCAGCGGCTGTATACTCCCCAGGGAGCCGAGATGGTTTAAGGAATGAAATAAATGTGATAAAGCCCTACTTAAGAACTGGTTATTCTTTTGATTGTTATCTGTTTTATATATGGTTGTGCTTGTTTTTGCCTCTGGCAAGGACCAGTTTGTTTGAATCAAAAGCTAATGACATCAACCCTACTAGTTTTATATATTTGTATATCACATATACATATTCTATATTTAAGTCTGTGTTTGTATTATTATACACATTGCTTAGAGTTGCTTGAAATGTTGGGGAGTCGTGTACATTATCAATGTTTTAAACTCCAGAGGAAATCTGAACGACAGAGGCTAGTTATCATGCAATTGTAAAGGACTTGTATTTTTGTGATAACCATCACTAAATAATTGTTGAATCGTGATAATAGTTTTTATTTGAACACTGTAGGATCAAAGCGCAAGGATGAAGTTATTTGAGTGAGTTAAAGGGGCGGTGTCTTCATGATTAAAGCAGGCCTGTGGATATGCATGGAATATAATTCTCACCCAGATACTGCAAATTGACTCACTTGCGGTCAAATCACAAAGGGTGCTGTCTTTGTCAAACTGTGGTGTGACCGCCAGCGCGCACTCACGCATATAATTTATAATAAGTGGTTTTACTTTACGGCTGAAATCATGACGACACTGCCCCTTTAAACAGATCCAACACTTTGTAAATAGAGCAAATAGAGAAAAATGAGTCTGTTCACTATGTCTTAAAATAGTAAAACAGTAGGCCTACTGAGGGTATATATAATATTATTATTATTATTATTAAAAAGATTTATATAGCGCATTTCCAAAATAGACCAATGCGCTATTTCGTAACGTGAATGGGAATTTGACTCCACATTCCATACCTGAAATAAATAAAGTAATCATCTCGTGAATCCACTGCGTAACAAGATGATGGGAGCAATCCAGCTAAACATCTAGCGTTGCTGTCTCTAGTGTAGCGTGTGACATTGCAAGAGTATATGGAATGTAGTTATTGTTTGCCAACTATAGTCAGGCCCACCAATTCTATCACAAATCGGAGGTATAGATAATGCCTACAGCTCAATCCATAAAGTGATTAAATTAGCGATTAACAAAGTGTAAAATGTGAACGCATCGTGTGTTTATCCATCTCCTTCCACGCCAACACGGACAGAATATTTCCTCGCTTGCTAGCCCCCCGGTCAAATTGGCCATATCTCTTATTATTATTTTTTTTTTCTTTAGAAGCAGATTTCAAATTCCGCAAAAAGCAAAACACACTGCGTGCACTTTAGCTGCGGTTTGTAATGCTAGAATTGCCTGGGGAGTTCGCAAACGCACTACAGTCAAAAATTTCGTACGCACTGCGGCCGTTCAAACGAAGCCTCTGCTGCTCATAACTGCAGCTCCATTTGTAATGTTTGAATAAGATATTGAATTCACAGAAGTTCAGTCGCCGTGTGGTACCATAGGCCACGTAATGCACTTTTAAATATTAATCATTAACAGGTACTTGGGGGGAAACAACATGCGTGCTGGTGACGTACGGGTTTGTCGACAACTCTTGGTAGGACTAATTAAAGAAATACACTGTTTACTGATCGTCAACGGCTTTGCACTTTCGCGTTTTGGAAAAGGTAGTTCGGAAATATAAATCCGGTTCTACTACAGTTTGATTGTGTTGGTATTAATTGACAACATGGTGGAACTGTGAACTAATGACGGAGCTTAATCTAACCGGTTCCTGTCTAGTAATTTATCTTTTCTGTATCCTTCTTTGTAACAATTTATCAGATTCTTAATTATGCTCGAATAAAACTCTTTAGAAAAAAATGTACAAAACGGGGAGTCCGACAACATTAGGGCTAGATCCCACCCATTGGTAGATCTGGAAGTCACAGGTTCAACTCCCACACCCGTCAATGGTTTCTTTGTTCACCCCAAAATTCAATTATTTGTTAATTACAAGTCTTTGACTTGTGATATAAATAAGGTATACCAGGACACCACGTGACACTTCTCATGAGTTTGGATGGTTCTTAAACTCGACAGTTCGAGTCAATCAGTATCTGATCGTCATCAGGAGAAAAACAAAAATGTTAGCATTAAATTACTAAGATCTGAGCGAACTTAGTGAAAATCAAGTGTTGTTTGAAACTAAACAATATGGGATTGGCAGAAAATTATGTTTCATTTCGAAGCGCATTGATTAATTTCAGAAAACTATAGATGATTGAAAACATGAATGTATGCTTTCCAAAACTAATGTTTCGTTTTTAATGTCTCTTGAAGATGGGTGTAGGATAGAGATGTATTCTACACAAAAACAAAAGAAGAATAATCTTGACATAATGGCTACATGATGGTGGTGTCTTTATGTGGACGTTTTATATAAAAGTTTGCCCAAGGGAAGTTGATAACAATAATGATTCCGGGTAACACCATTTGTTTCACTTTTCTTAGGACAACTGATGGCTCTGAACAGAGCCGTTTGTCGTTCTCAGAGTTGCGGTTTTGGTTCGTGTGGTCTAATCGTGAATAATATTACTCTCTCTACAGATCAACCATTTCTTTCAAGAATAGTTTAAATCAGGTGTATTCGAATGCATTTTGTACTTACGTTTCACGATATACTATTGTGCCTCCATTACAACGACGCCGGTTAGATATGTTTACATCAGCAGTTATGTTCACACACTGCGCTCGGAGCCACACGAGGTTTAACATAAATCCACAGCACCGTTTGAAGTACCGTGCAATTAGAAGTAAGGATTTACACGACCGAAGGTAGGCGAGATTATGAACTGTGTTATATAAGCTAAGGTGCTAAATCAATTATCTTTCATAATGACTTTAATGATGAGTACGTCGAATGTATGTCATAAGAGTTCTTATGAACCATACCAACTGGTTTAATTAAAAAGCAAAAATGCCTAAAAAATAATTGTGGAAAAGAGTTACCTAGACTTAAATGAAGCTTTATTGTTGTACCTAAATGTAGCCCATTATAATCTCTGTTTTAGCCCCTTGACCTCAATGTAGCCCCATTTTTATACCTAAATGTAACCCAATTCTGATACCTAAATGTAGTCCCATACTTATACTTAATGTTGCGCATTCTTATACCCAAACTTAGCCCCATTCGTATACCTAAATGTAGCCCCATTCTTATACTTAAGTTTAGCCCAATTTTTGTACCTAAATGTAGCCCAATTCTTATACCCAAACTTAGACCCATTTTTATACTTAAATGTAGCCCAATTCTTGTACTTAAATGTAGCCCAATTATTATACTTAAATGTAGCCCATTTTTTATACTTCAATGTAGCCCAATTATTATACTTAAATGTAGCCCAATTATTATACTAAAACTTAGACCCATTCTTATACTCAAATGTAGCTCAATTCTTTTACCCAGACTTAGCCCCATTCTCATACCTAAATGTAGCCCCAGAAGTATAAAGTCTTGCAGGCATAAAGTTATGTTTTTTGTGCTTGGATCTACATAAAATACAAGAATGAAAACATTTTTAAGTGATAAATGCAAGATACCTGAGTAAACTAATGTTTACCAGCTTCAAATCAAGTAATTGCAAACAAACAATATCAATCTAAGAACCTTTGAATTACTTACTTCAGTTTTTAGTTTCCCTAATGATTTCCCGACAAGAATTTTACTTTAAAAAATAAATAAAAATAATGCAAATCCTGAAATATATTTATAGTGGAATCTGAAACGGACAAATCTTCAGTAGATTCCTTCCAGATAATTCTTGTGTTTTGGATTGGTCTCATGCTCCATATCGTGTCCCCGTGTTCCATGTCATAAATTTAAATTTATGTTTAGATCTTGGGAAAGCCTGAAGCCTGAGTGCATAAGCTTCCACGGCGTGTAGGTTTACACCGGGCAGATCAACGACTCAAATGATGCACGTCTTCTTGTAAGAACTCCAGATCGTTGAACCAAGATGTGTATGTGAACTGTACTCGTTTATCATGTCACATTCTCACCACAGGGGCAGTTTAAAGCATTTTCGTTATTACTTTAATAAACGACCCGGGCTTGATTTCACAAAGATTCATTTTAAGATGAGTTGTCAGTATTACTAAAGTGATTTGACATCACACTTTGTTTAGCAATTAAGATTGGTTCGCAGTTAAGATCAGTCTTAGCTTTTGTGAAATCGAGCCCAGAAGCATTTAAATTGTCTGTAAAAAAGTTGACTGATGCGTTTCTTTTCTGTTTTATTGGACTGTGATTTAGAGTATGTAGTTTGTTTGCTTCGAAAACAAACTTAATTTTAACATAATTTGCGGAGTAATTATTTAATTGTCTAGGTAGATGAGTCAACTTTAGATTGGTGGGCCAACCTGCGGCAGTGCCCTTCAGGGTTTGGCAGACGCGAGCGCATGCCTTTAATGCTGGACAATGCACGCCTCAGTATATTGACGTTTTGTGTTTATTGTTTGAAGTGAGTTGACCGTGTAAGCATATTGTAACTAAGCATTTAATTGATAAGCATTCATAAATTATTTATTATTATTATTATTATTTATTATTTTATACTTTCTCGTAATGAAACCAAGGGACCCTCAAAAGTGACTAGCACTGTGACCCATAGGCCTGAATATACCTGTGTAGAGAAGATGTTGAAGAAATGTCAGTTTTAGATGTGGGAGGAAAACCCCAAATACGGAAAACCCATGCAATCAGGTAGGGACTGAAAACCCAATCCACATGCAAGGCTCCAGTCCGGGATTCGAACCGGGGTCCACAGAGGTGAAAGGCAGGGAAAGAAACCACTGAGCCAACCTGAAATGCCAGAGTTGACCATATATTATGACGTTTTGTGTTGCTATAGGCATTCCTATTAGTTGAAAAGTGGTCACATCAACGTGTTTACCTGGTGTTAAACGGCTGATAAAAAAAATGCCTGGACCAGTCCGGTCTCTGCTTTGATAATCTATCACTAAAAACATAATATGAAGAGGCGCGAAACAGACACACAGTGCAAAGCTGGGCTCCTGAACGTATTGTACAGCAAAAAAAAAGGACATAATGAATGATAATAAAAGAGTAGTGACTCGGTCTTAATCGGCCGCTTAAAACCTTACGGTGTTGCGGCCGTGCGATAAAGGTACATCACACTGGCCGCGACACTGACGGTTTTAACAGCCGATTAAGACCTCGGCGCCACTAATCAATGAAGGGCCACATCAAGTCCAGTTTTAATTGTAGCATACACTGGGTAAATCATTTTTCTACTGAACAGATGAACTTGCAGCCACGACCTGCATTTCCCTCATCAGTGACTTTCACTCGAATAGAACTGCTCCCAATCATCTTTTAGAGCATACCTTTTAAGGTGACTGTGTTGAATTTTCATGCCTGTCCAGCAATTACTTACCATGTATATTGTCCTCCCCCGCACCACCCTTAGCTCCATTCTAACAGCTCCAAACTAACTTGTTTTTTAATTCATAAATGGAAAGATCTTACGCTTTGAAAGCAAGGGTTAGGGTGATGTTGATTGTGTAGAGTTGGATAGGGGTCGTTTGACCCGGGGTCATGTGACCCGCACCCGCGCCCCACTCCAAATCAAACCACACCCTTCCACATAGCCGACCAGACTGAATTATACTTCTTCTCAAAATACATTAACTCTAAGGAATCATGTGTTTGCTGAAATGTTGAAGAAGGACAAATGGAACTAGCTTTCCCAAAGTGCTTTACCAACCAAAACGATCTGCGGAGTTAGCAAACATTGTTAATGGT